>LR738713.1:352205600-352218002 GCA_902687465.1 Secale cereale
GTGCCTCCTAGATTGGTTAGGTGTCGCTTGGGAGCCTCCGTCTTGATGATGTGGAGTTGAACCAAGAAGTTTGTAAGGGCAAGGAGATCGCCTACTTCGTGAAGATCTACCCCGAGTAAGGCTAGTCCTCCGTGGGCGTAGGCCGTGATGGAATAGACAAGGTTGCTTCTTCGTGGACCCTTTGTGGGTGGAGCCCTCCGTGGACTCGCGCAGCCGTTACCCTCCGTGGGTTGAAGTCTCCATCAACGTGGATGTACGATAGCACCACCTATCGGAACCACGACAAAAATCTCCGTGTCACCAAACTGCGTTTGATCTTCTCCACCTCTCTTTTACATGTGCAATTTACTTTCCGCTGCATATACTCTAGAATTGCATGTGTAGGGTGTTACTTGATTTGATCTTGTTTGTGAAACTGCCAAAAACTTTGCATGATCTAAAGGCAGATTTTTTATATTGTCAAGTAGTCTAATCACCCCCCCTCTAGACCTACTTTCGATCCTACAGCCCGGCAGCACGGGCGGAGCCGGATCCGGCCGGCTTGGCGAGCTGGTTGAGGCGGTCCTGCTGCGCGTTGGTCGAAGCGAGGAGGTCGTTCACCATCTTGAGGCGATCATGCAGCTCTTTGCCTGTGAGATACTCCAGGCCGACCGCGGCCGCCTGAGCGGCGCGCATGGTCTTCACGGGAGTCTTGTAGATGGGAGGGAGGGCACCGAGGGCGCGTCCGATCACGCCGACCCGGGCCCGCACGTCGGCGACCCGGCTTGGCTTGGGCGCGTCAGGCGTAAATCCGCAGGCGTAAAGCCACAGGCGGCGTTGCGCTCCAGCTGAGTGGAGTCGAGGCGATGCTGCGTGGCGGCGAGCGTCTGGGTGAGGTCCAGCAAGTGCTGGCGGTCCTCGTCGATGTTGGATGCATCAATGTCGGTGTCGATGGGAACGCGGAGGCTCGGCATCGTGGAACGCAACGGGTTGGGCGAGCAGGCCTGATCCGCCGTGGCCTTAGATTCGGCGGCCTTCCTTGTTGCGCTCGTCGAGGAGGAGGCACCGGTGTCGGTGACGAAACCCTCCACGCAGAGGTCCATCGCTCCGTCGGGAACACTGCCGCCGAGGGAGATGGGGACTCGGGAAATTCAAGTACCTCACCGAGGTACTCATCAGCCGTAGGTGCATCGGAGATGCGTAGTGCGGCGAAGGAGTTTGTCGGATTATGGGCTCCGCAAACCCAAGAAGTTCGAACACAGGGGCGTGAAACCCCAACTAGCTTAGTTGAGGGCAAATCTTTAGATGAGCATGCTTGTTATGTGCGACACTGCTTATCTCAAGAAGGGAAACTCTTACCGCTTCAAATTCATCGTTTGCAATGCTATGCTTGGAATTTATGTGAAATATATGATTTTACTTGTTGTTCTGAAGACCCTGAGAAACACCTTCCCTACCAATGTGAGTTTAGTGATAATGGAATCGTATCTTCGGGTGTTTATAGTTACTATGATGTTCAACAAATTGAAGAATCTGTTGCTTTTAAGGGTGCTTATGAAATTACTTTTTTGATTGAAAAGTATTATGCTACTCTTTACAAATCTAGTAATTTTGCCATATTTAAATATTGTTATGACAATTATGCTTATAATGCCTATGTTAAACCATATATTGAGGACTCCTCCGCTGTCCAAGAAGAGACTAATATTTTGCACGAGTCTATGGAAGAAAAAATTAATGACATTGTGAGCTCATTGGATGAAAAAGATGAGGAGGAGAGCGAAGAACAAAAGAAGGAAGAGTGGATTGATCACCCGTGCCCACCTTCTAATGAGAGTAACTCTTTATCACATACATTGTTTAATTTCCCTTCATGCTTCCCGAAGGATGGATGCTATGATGATTGTTATGATCCCGTTGATTCTTTTGAAATATCCCTTTTTGATGATGCTTGCTATGCTTGTGGCCAAGATGCCAATATGAATTATGCTTATGGAGATGAACTTGCTATAGTTCCTTATGTTAAACATGAGATAGTTGCTATTGCACCCACACATGATAGTCCTATTATCTTTTTGAATTCTCCAAACTACACTATATTGGAGAAGTTTGCACTTATTAAGGATTATATTGATGGGTTGCCTTTTTCCATTACACATGATGTTTTTGATGAATATAATATGCATGTGCTTGCTGTTCCTACTTGCAATTATTATGAGAGAGGAACTACATCTCCGCCTCTCTACATTTCCAACACGATAGAATTGCAAGAAATTGCTTATACTATGCGTTGGCCTTTACTTGATGTGCATGAATTGTTCTTGTATGACATGACTATGCATAGGAAGAGAGTTAGACTTCATTTTTGCATGACACATATCACTTTGTTCTCACTACTAAATGCCAAATCATTGCTAATTAAAATTGGCTTTGATATACCTTGGGATCCGGGTGGATCCATTACTTGAGCATATATGCCTAGCTTAATGGCTTTAAAGAAAGCGCTGCCAGGGAGACAACCCGGAAGTTTTAGAGAGTCATTTATTTCTGTTGTGTGCTTTTATAAAGTTTTAAAACAAACAAAATAAAGAGGGGAACCTAAAACTTTTTCAAAAAGAAAAGTGAAAGTAAGAAGGACGAGCACCGTTGAAATGGGGGAGCTCCTTGAACTTTGTTCATGCCCATGGAAACATTGCAAATCTTGAATTACAGAAACTTTTCAACAAAAATAATTATCCCCTTGTACCATTCCATTGTATTATAAAAATAATGTGCCAAGAGTTTCCTTTAGGATGATTAAACTCCTTGTTGGTTTGTGCGGTGCAAAAACAGAAACTTTGGCTGTAGTGGTGATTTTACATATTTTACAGGAACGTCGAAAGGATCCGAAACTACTTGCAAAGTCTTGCTATACAAATTGTTGATTTTTCCTAATTTTTCCATAATTTTTAGAGTTACAGAAGTATGGTTAATGTTCAGATTACTACAGACTGTCATGTTTTCACAGATTGCTGTTATAGCTTCATTATTTGCATATGTTTGAATTCTTGTTGAAGCCTCCTTGACTTGGGGCCATAGAATTGTGATAGCAGATAGTAGGTAATGTTTGTTTATAATTATACAATAATGTTAGAGCAGTACATGATGGGATTTCATTGATCATATGCACTAACCCCGCCACTAAATGTTTGGTTAAGTTTTGTGTGGATGAAGTGTTCGAAGATCGAGGAGGTCTCGATGTGAGAAGAAGAAGGAGAGGCAATAGCTCAAGCTTTGGGATGCCCAAGGCACCACAAGTAAATATTCAAGGAGACTCAAGCGACTAAGCTTGGGGATGCCCCGGAAGGCATCCCATCTTTCTTCAACGAGTATCGGTATGTTTTCGGATTCGTTTCATTCACATGATATGCGTAAACTCTTGGAGCGTCGTGTGCTTTTTATTTTTATTTTAATAAATGCACCATGCTGGTATGAGATAGTCCTTGGTTGATTTATAGAATGCTCTTTGCACTTCACTTATATCTTTTGATTATGGCTTTATAGAATGCTTCATGTGCTTCACTTATATCATTTGAAGTTTGGATTGCCTGTTTCTCTTCACATAGAAAACCTCCATTTGTAGAATGCTCTTTTGCTTCACTTATATTTGTTAGATCGTGGGCATATCTTTTGTAGAAAGAATTAAAACTCTCTAGCTTCACTTATACCTATTTAGAGAGTTGACAGGAATTGGTCATTCACATGGTTAGTCATAAAATCCTACATAAGCTTGTAGATCGCTGAATATGATATGTTTGATTCCTTGGAATAGTTTTGCGATATAAAGATGGTGATATTGGAGTCATGCTAGTGGGTAGTTGTGGATTGTAGAAATACTTGTGTTGAGGTTTGTGATTCCCGAAGCATGCACGTAAGGTGAACCGTTATGTGATGAAGTCGGAGCATGAATTATTGATTGATTGTCATCCTTTGTGTGGAGGTCGGGATCGCGCGATGGTTAACTCCTACCAAACCTTCCCCTAGGAGCATGCGTGTAGTACTTTGTTTCGATGGCTAATAAATTTTTGCAATAAGTATGTGAGTTCTTTATGACGAATGTTGAGTCCATGGATTATACGCACTCTCACCCTTCCACCTTGCTAGCCACTCTAGTACCGCGCAATTTTTTCCGGTGCATCAAACCACCTTATACCCTTCCTCAAAACAGCCACCATACCTACCTATTATGGCATTTCCATAGCTATCCTGAGATATATTGCCATGTAACTCCATCGTTCCGTTTATTATGACACGCACCATCATTGTCATATTGCCTTGCATGATCGTAATATAGCTAGCATGATGTTTTCATGGCTTGTCCGTTTTTTGATGTCATTGCTATGCTAGATCATTGCACATCCCAGTACACCGCCGGAGGCATTCATATAGAGTCATATTTTTGTTCTAGTATCGAATATTAAGTAAATAAAAGTGTGATGATCATCATTATTAGAACATTGTCCCATGTGAGGTTATAAAAAAATAAAAGAGGCCAGTGAAGCCCAAATAAAAAAAGAGTCCAAAGAAGCCCACCAAAAAAAGAGAGGCCAAAGAGCCCAAAATAAAGAAAAAAAGAAAAAAGGAAAAAAATGAGAGAAAAAGAGAGAAGGGACAATGTTACTATCCTCTTACCACACTTGTGCTTCACCATAGCACCATGTTCTTCATGATAGAGAGTCTCCTATGTTGTCACTTCCATATACTAGTGGGAATTTTCATTATAAAACTTGGCTTGTATATTCCAACGACGGGCTTCCTCAAATGCCCTAGGTCTTCATGAGCAAGCAAGTTGATGCACACCCACTAGTTTTCTTTTTGAGCTTTCATACACTTATAGCTCTAGTGCATCTGTTACATGGCAATCCCTACTCACTCACATTGATATGGATTGATGGACATCTCCATAGTCCATTGATTTGCCTAGTTGATGTGAGACTTTCTCCCTCCTTTTGTCTATCGCCACCTTATATTCCATCCATAGTGCTATGTCCATGGCTCACGCTCATGTATTGCGTGAAAGTTGAAAAAGGTTGAGAATACTAAAGTATGAAACAATTGCTTGGCTAAAACCGGGGTTTTGCATGATTTAAATACTTTGTGTGGTGAAGATGGAGCATAGCCAGACCATATGATTTTGTAGGGATAACTTTCTTTGGCCATGTTATTTTGCAAAGACATGATTGCTTTATTAGTATGCTTGAAGTCTTATTGTCTTAATGTCAAATGATAGACTATTGTTCTGAATCACTCGTGTCTTAATATTCATGCCATGATTAGATTACATGATCAAGATTATGCTAGGTAGCATTCCACATCAAAAATTATCTTTTTTATCATTTACCTACTCGAGGACGAGCAGGAATTAAGCTTGGGGATGCTGATATGTCTCCGTCATATCTATAATTTTTTATTGTTCCATGCCAATATTCTACAACTTTCATATACTTTTGGCAACTTTTTATACTATTTTTGGGACTAACATATTGATCCAGTGCCCAGTGCTAGTTTCTGTTTCTTGCATGTTTTTTTGTTTCGCAGAATATCCATATCAAACGGAGTCCAAATGGGATAAAAGACGGACAGAGATTTTTTTGGAATATATGTGAATTTTGGGAAGTGGAATCAACGTGAGACGATGCCCGAGTGGCCAACGAGGGTGAGGAGCGCGCCTTGGGCCCTCGTGGCAACCCCATAAGGCGGTTGGTGCCCTTCTTTCGCCGCAAGAAAGCTAATATCCGGATAAAAACCGTGTCCAAAATTCAGCCCAATCGGAGTTACGGATCTCCGGGAATATAAGAAACGGTGAAAGGCCAGAATCTGGGAACGCGGAAACAGAGAGAGACAGAGAGACAGATCCAATCTTGGAGGGGCTCTCGCCCCTCTGCCGCCATGGAGGCCATGGACCAGAGGGGAAACCCTTCTCCCATCTAGGGAGAATGTCAAGGAAGAAGAAGAAGGAGGGGGCTCTCCCCCCTCGCTTCCGGTGGCGCCGGAACGCCGCCGGGGCCATCATCGTATGACGGCGATCTACACCAACACCTCCGTCGTCTTGACCAACATCTCCATCACCTTCCCCATCTATGTACAGCGGTCCACTCTCCCGCAACCCGCTGTACCCTCTACTAGAACATGGTGCTTTATGCTTCATATTATTATCCAATGATGTGTTGCCATCCTACGATGCCTGAGTAGATTTTCATTGTCCTATCGGTAATTGGTGAATTACTATGATTGGTTTAATTTGCTTGTGGTTATGTTGATGTCCTTTGGTGCCCATCATATGAGCGCGCGCGTGGATCACACCATAGGGTTAGTTATATGTTGATAGGACTATGTATTGGAGGGCAAGAGTGACAGAAGCTTCAACCTAGCGTAGAAATTGATGCATACGGGATTGAAGGGGGACCAATATATCTTAATGCTATGGTTGGATTTTACCTAAATGAACGTTAGTAGTTGCGGATGCTTGCTAATAGTTCCAATCAGTTTTATACTTGTTCTAGGTAAAGCGAACGTCAAGCGTGCGTAGAGTCGTATCGGTGGTCAATAGAACTTGAGGGAATATTTGTTCTACCTTTAGCTCCTCGTTGGGTTCGACACTCTTACTTATCGAAAGAGGCTACAACTGATCCCCTACACTTGTGGGTATCAGTTAATAATGCAAAGGCAAGGTGAATATACCATGATGTCGTCGAAGTTACCGTCCGATAATGATGATGAGGGGAGGTGTTCTTGATGTAGAA
This sequence comes from Secale cereale, assembly GCA_902687465.1. Classification (NCBI taxonomy): domain Eukaryota; kingdom Viridiplantae; phylum Streptophyta; class Magnoliopsida; order Poales; family Poaceae; genus Secale; species Secale cereale. Next base: position 352,212,362 of record LR738713.1, read on the forward strand.
TCCTTCCTAATTAGCCGAAACACCTTAGGAAACGGAAAAACCACAACTCAAAATCTCAAGGACAAATGTCAAATGGTGGTGGTGGACAAGCGGTGGTGGTTGCGGAATTGTTAGTGGAAACCCGGTCAAAATGGGTTATGGTGGCGGAAGGGTATGATGGGCTATATACGGTGTCGGGGTTGAAGGCACGGTCCCTAAGTAGCCGAAACACCTTAGGAGACGCAAACCACAACTCAAACAAGCTCAAACAAAATTGGGTTAGGTTGGGTTGAAATGTATAGTGGGCAATGGGTATGCGGAAGTGGTGGTGGTGGTTGATGAAGAATCAATTATCCCTAAGCAGCCTAAACACCTTAGGAGACTCAAATCACTACTCAAGCAACCACAAATGCTATGGGGAAGAAAATGGGTTAGGTTGCAGAAGGCTATGGTGGCTATGCGGATGATATGGTGGAAGGCCTAGGCAAACTTGCCAATCACAAAAATTGATGGAGTCAAATGATGTTGATAGTATTTTTGTGGTATGGGGATGTCAAGAGCTTCAAAACGAGCTAAAGAACATCAAAATCAGAGTTCAAATGAATTAGTTATGGACAAAACAAGAATCAACCGAAGTCAAAATCTACAAGTACCAGACGTCCGGAAAGTAGCGGATGTCCGGTGACCGGACGTCCGGAATTCGTCAGAAATCCGTTTTTTCTTCTTCTGTAAAGTGGTTCCGGTCGTCCTGTGGATGACGGACGTCCGGTGCTTTAGGAGGGTCCGAACGTCCGGTAAAACGTCGGTCGTCCGGTGGGTCGGGGTCAACGCGGGATTTGAGTTTCGGGGCGCGATTTTTGGCGGAAAATGGAGATTTTGGGCTCGAAATTGATGAGATTTCGTGGGTGGAAGATGGGGAAACTTGGGGAAATTATAGATCCACTTGAAACTAAGCAAATGCATGGATCAAAATCAACAAAAGATCATCAAACCAACAAATCAAAAAAATTGGGGCTATTTTTGGTGGGGATTTTTGAAATTGGGGAAGAACACAACAAAACAAGGCTGGAAAATAGTGAGGGGCTCCAAATTCATGAGAAACCTTGGCTCTGGATACCAAGATGATGTAGGGTGGAGACGCTAAGGCCGATCTTTCACGAAATGGAGGGGATTCCCACGAAGAACACGAAGAACACAAGGGGAAACTCGAGGGAAATGAGGGGAAACACTCAAGAACAAGTCCAATCACACATCCACTAGACAATCAAACACACAAGATCACAAGGTACATGAACAACAAAGGGAAATATACAAGGTAGAGTTCATCCCAAATCTAAAGGAGATGGGGGCTTGAATCCTAGAAGGATCTTCTCCATGAGGAGGTCTTGAATCCGGCGTGAATCTTCTCCGTGGAGGTCGCGGTCTCTCTATGGAGTAGAACCACAATGGATGAGAAAAGCTCTAGTATAAAATGAGCTATCACATTTGCTAACCCTAGAAATGAGGTGGGGAAGGAGTATATATAGTCTTAGCCATGAAGGGGTAAGTGGGGAAAGGGATACATGGCCAAAAGGCCCGGCTGTGCGCAGACAGGCACCGGACGTTCGGTCGGTGTCGGACGTCCGACGGCTCGCGGGGGTCCGGACGTCCGGAGTGTTGGCGAACGTAGTATTTCAAAATTTCCTGTGATCACGCAAGATCTATCTACTAGAAGCATAGGAGCGAGAGGGGAGAGTGTGTCTACGTACCCTCGTAGACCGAAAGCGGAAGCGTCTAGTGACGCGGTTGATGTAGTCGAACGTCTTCGCGATCCAACTAATCCAAGCACCAAGCGTACGACACCTTCGCGTTCAGCAAACGTTCAGCTCGATGACATCTCACGAGCTCTTGATCCAGTTGAGCGTCACGGGAGAGTTTTGTCAGCACGACGGCGTGATGACGGTGATGATGAAGCTACCAGCGCAGGGCTTCACCTAATCACTGCAACGATATAACCGAGGTGTGTAACTGTGGAGAGGGGCACCACACACGGCGAAGACAAATCTTGGAGTGCCTTTGGGATGCCCCCTTCCCACGTATATAAAGGAGGGAGGAGGAGGAGGCCGGCCCTAGAGGGGGCGCGCCAAGTGTGGAGTCCTACTAGGACTCCCTAGTCCTAGTAGGATTCCTCCTCCCACATGGAATAGGAAAAGGGGAAGGGAGAAAGAGAAGGAAGGAAGGGGGCGCCCCCTTTCCCTAGTCCAATTCGGACCAGTCCATGGGGAAGGGGCGCGGACACCCTTCAGACCTTTCTCTCCTTTCCCGTATGACCCATTAAGGCCCAATACGAATTCCCTTAACTCTCCGGTACTCCGAAAAATACTCGAATCACTCAGAACCTTTCCGATGTTCGAATATAGCCTTCCAATATATCGATCTTTACGTCTCGACCATTTCAAGACTGTTCGTCATGTCTGTGATCCCACCCGGCACTCTGAACAAACGTCGGTCATCAAATCACATAACTCATAGTACAAATCGTCATCGAACGTTAAGCGTGCGGACCCTACGGGTTCGAGAACTATGTAGACATGACCGAGACACATCTCCGGTTAATAACCAATAGCGGAACGTGGATGCTCATATTGGCTCCTACATATTATACGAAGATCTTTATCGGTCAAACTGCACAACAACATACGTTGTTCCATTTGTAGTCGGTATGTTACTTGCCCGAGATTCGATCGTCGGTATCATCATACCTAGTTCAATATCGTTACCGGCAAGTCTATTTACTCATTTCGTAATGCATCATCCCGCAACTAACTCATTAGTCACATTGCTTGCAAGGTTTATAGTGATGTGCATTACTGAGAGGGCCGAGAGTTACCTCTCCGACAATCGGAGTGACAAATCCTAATCTCGATCTATGCCAACTCAACAAACACCATCGGAGACACCTGTAGAGCATATTTATAATCACCCAGTTACGTTGTGACGTTTGATAGCACACAAGGTGTTCCTCTGGTATTCGGGAGTTGCATAATCTCATAGTCATAGGAACATGTATAAGTCATGAAGAAAGAAATAGCAATAAAACTAAACGATAAAGTTGCTAAGCTAACGGATGGGTCAAGTCAATCACATCATTCTCTAAATATGTGATCCCGTTCATCAAATGAAAACTCATGTCTATGGCTAGGAAACCTAACCATCTTTGATTAACGAGCTAGTCAAGTAGAGGCATACTAGTGACACTCTGTTTGTCTATGTATTCACACATGTACTAAGTTTCTGGTTAATACAATTCTAGCATGAATAATAAACATTTATCATGATATAAGGAAATAAATAATAACTTTATTATTGCCTCAAGGGCATATTTCCTTCAGTCTCACACTTGCACTAGAGTCAATAATCTAGTTCACATCACCATGTGATTTAACACCAATAGTTCACATCCTCGTGTGATTTAACACTTTATAGTTCACATCGCCATGTGACCAATACCCAAAAGGTTTACTAGAGTCAATAATCTAGTTCACATCGCCATGTGATTAACACCCAAAGAGTACTAAGGTGTGATCATGTTTTGCTTGTGAGAGAGGTTTAGTCAATGGGTCTGCCACATTCAGATCTGTATGTATTTTGCAAATTTCTATGTCTACAATACTCTGCACGGAGCTACTCTAGCTAAATGCTCCCACTTTCAATATGTATCCAGATTGAGACTCAGAGTCATCCAGATAGGTGTCAAAGTTTGCATTGACGTAACTCTTTACGACGAACACTTTATCACCTCCATAACCGAGAAATATTTCCTTAGTCCTCTAAGGAAAATTTTGACCGTTGTCCAGTGATCTACTCCTAGATCAAAATTGTACTCCCTTGCCAAACTCAGGGCAATGCATACAATAAGTCTGCTATACAGCATGTCATACTTTATAGAACCTATGGTTGAGGCATAGGGAATGACTTTCATTCTCTCTCTATCTTTTGTTGTGGTTGGGCTTTGAGTCTTACTCAACTTCATACCTTGCAACAAAGGCAAGAACTCTTTCTTTGACTGTTCCATTTTGAACTACTTCAAAAACTTGTCAAGGTATGTACTCACTGAAAAAACTTATCAAGCGTCTTGATCGATCTCTATAGATCTTGATGCTCAATACGTAAGTAGCTTCACCGAGGTCTTTCTTTGAAAAACTCCTTTCAAAAACTCCTTTCAAAAACTCCTTTATGATTTCCAGAAAATTCTACATCATTTCCGATCGACAATATATCTTTCACATATACTTATCAGAAAGGTTGTAGTGCTCTCATTCACTTTCTTGTAAATGCAGGCTTCACCGCAAGTCTGTATAAAACCATATTCTTTGATCACCTCATCAAAGCGTATATTCCAACTCCCAGATGCTTGCACCAGTCCATAGATGGATCGCCGGAGCTTGCACATTTTGTTAGCACCTTTAGGATTGACAAAACCTTCTGGTTGCATCATATACAGCTCTTCTTTAATAAATCCATCAAAGAACGCAGTTTTGTTATCCATTTGCCAGATTTCAGAAAATGAGGCAATTGCTAACATGATTTGGACAGACTTAAGCATCACTACGAGTGAGAAAATCTCATCGTAGTCAACACCTTGAACTAGTCGAAAACCTTTCGCAACAAGTCGAGCTTTGTAGACAGTAACATTACCATCGGCGTCAGTCTTCCTCTTAAAGATCTATTTATTTTCAATGGCTTGCCGATCATCGGGCAAGTCAACCAAAGTCCACACTTTGTTCTCATACATGGATCCCATCTCAGATTTCATGGCCTCAAGCCATTTTGCGGAATCTAGGCTCATCATCGCTTCCTCATAGTTCGTAGGTTCATCATGGTCTAGTAACATGACTTCCAAAACTCGGTTACCATACCACTCTCGTGCGGAACGTACTCTGGTTGACCTACGAGGTTCACTAGTAACTTGATCTGAAGTTTCATGATCATCATCATTAGCCCCCTCCCTCTGGGCACGCCCCCTGCCTCGTGCCCCCCGTGTTGCTCCACCGACGTACCCCCGAACTCCATATATTCACTTTCGGAGAGAGAAAAATCAGAGAGGAAGAATTATCGTGTTTTACGATACGGAGCCGCCGCCAAGCCCTAATCTCTCTCGGGAGGGCTGATCTGGAGTCCATTCGGGGCTCCGGAGAGTGGAGATCGTCGCCATCGTCATCATCAACCTTCCTTCGTCACCAATTCCATGATGCTCACCGCCGTGCGTGAGTAATCCCATCGTAGGCTTGCTGGACGGTGATGGGTTGGATGACATTTACCATGTAATCGAGTTAGTTTTGTTAGGGTTTGATCCCTAGTATCCACTATGTTCTAAGATTGATGTTGCTATGACTAGCCATGCTTAATGCTTGTCACTAGGGCCCGAGTGCCATGATTTCAGATATGAACCTATTATGTTTTTCATGAATATATGTGTGTTCTTGATCCTATCTTGCAAGTCTATAGTCACCTACTATGTGTTATGATCCGGCAACCCCGAAGTGACAATAATCGGGACCACTCCCGGTGATGACCATAGTTTGAGGAGTTCATGTATTCACTATGTGTTAATGCTTTGGTCTGGTACTTTATTAAAAGGAGGCCTTAATATCCCTTAGTTTCCACTAGGACCTCGCTGCCA
>LR738713.1:352250559-352263212 GCA_902687465.1 Secale cereale
GGGACAAAGGGCGCACATTCTGTCAGTCTGCGCATGTCCGTTTTGATGTAAACGTGACCCAGATCTTTACCTAATAATAAAGAAAATTGGGTTTCTTCCCGTCCGTCATGGCATTTTTCAAAAAAGTCCCTCTACTTCACAGAATTCAACCCGCGGTCCTATTTTAAGTTAAAGCGAATTATTTTTTTCGTATTTTACACAAAAGTCCCTATGTTTTTTTAAAATCAACCCACAGTCCGGATTTAAGTCATACCTGAACCGTTATTTTACAATTTTCGAAATCCCCCTGATGTTTTAGGTAATTCATCCGCGGATCATATTTAAGTCAAATACATGTTTTTTTAAATCATCCATATTTTTTAAACCGTAACTCCGATTTGAACATGTTATATATGAAATTTGATTAGAAAAATATGTAGAATATGAATATAAGATTATTTTTACCTTTTATAAGTATTTTTAAATATTATTTTGTAATATATTTAAGTCAAACAAATGATTTTCTAAATTATACGTATCTTTTAAACCGTAACTTCGATTTTAACATATTGTATATGAAATTTTATTAAAAAAAATGTATAGAATCCAAATATGATGTTAATTTTACCTGTTAAATATTTTTAAAATATTATTTTGGAAGCAAATTTATAATTTATAGCGCAAGATCCGTTTTTTCTTTCGTACCGGTGGCGATCCGGATTGCAAATAAGCTGTCGGTGTACTAAAGTAGGGGTACCTTAGTATCCCGACTTGTGCACGGGCAGTAGTAGCGCCCCGTGGTCTGGCTCACCACGTGCCCGCCAAAGCCCACTCTGACCCCTTTTGAAGCCATTCAAGATCAAAGTATACAAGTCAGAAGATCAAGGCCCCGGCAACAGGAGCTTGCCGGGAAGGCTGCTCCAAGCCCAAGACCACTCTATTCTCACAAGACCCTGGCAAGAGGAGCTTGCCAGGAAGACCGAAAAATAACGCCTCAGAAGATATATCGTGGCGCATCGTGCGCCCCGGCAGGATCCGGAGAGCGGCAAGCTTCCGGGCCCGGTAAGATAGCAGCCCCGGCAAGGTGCTTGCCGGGGGAAGCCTACACTGTGTGCCTGCGCTCCAGCTCATTTGGCCGCGCGTCGCCCTGGGGCCCTTCCAGGGGCACGTGGCAGATGGCTGTGCAGCCTGGGGTACACGGTGGCAAGCCGCGGTGACGAGACTATCGTCGTGGCGAACGGAGACGCATGGACGGGCGCTTTTGGGGCGACGGCGACGGGCATTCAATGCCCTTGTCCCCTACCGTCAGTGTTAGGTGAAGACCACTGTTCATACACTGTTCATGCACTGTTACAACCACCACCAAATTTACACTTTTACCCTCTTCTACGTTGGCACCTGTCGGGAACCCCTTTGAACTATAAAAGGAGGCCCATGCACAACGTAGAGGGGGTTCGATCCCAGAAACTCGATCACTCCTACGCTCGGGTAGCTAGCACTATAGATCTTCAAGCTCCCGAGCCCGAGAACTCAATACAACCAAATCAGGAGTAGGGTTTTACGCGTCCGCGCGGCCCGAACCTGGGTAAACTGCCCGCGTGTGCCCCTCGATCCGCTCTTCGTGCTCCCTCCGCTCCCTTGCCGTACCGTAGAAAGGGGCTCCGGTCCCATAGGTGCTCGTGGGAGGTCAGTTTCCCCGACATCTTTGGCGCGCCAGGTAGGGGGGCGTCGAGGTTATGCGAACCTGATCCGGCGCTCACGCGGGCGCAGTCTTCATCAACCGCTCTAGTTTCATCAACCTCATCGACTACGTCAATATGCCTCCGAAGAAGAAGGCTCGGAGGTCGGAGGCCCGTCTGCGTCGATCCCACCACCACCAGAACCAACGGTTGGCGGGGTAGACGCTGGCGGAGGGGTGGACGCCGGCGAGGACACTCGCGGCGCCGCCAAGTCCAAGGACAAGACAGACGACCGGGCGAACTCCAAGACCTCGGCGTTCGTGCGCGCTCCACGTCCCTCTCAGGAGGCGCCGGACCAGCAGCGACGTGGTACCGGGGGTACCATACGCTTGCTGGGACGAGGACAAGCCGGCGGGTCGCGGGATGCTCAAGGCCAGCGCGCTGGTACGAGCAAAGCGCGGTCGCCAGGGCGAGACCCTGCTCCTTCTAACCCTGTTAGTAGTCCGATCATATCTCGCTCCTCGCACCGTTCGCCACCGCTTCCCTCCTCTCCAGCAGAAGCTCTGGCCAGAGCTCAACTGCTTCTCGACTTCCCTCCAGCGGCGGACAAGGCCGAAGACTGGAGGGCGACGATCCAGAGCCTCATCGCCTTCGCCAACAACGACACACCGCAGCAGCCAGCGACATCACGGCCGCGGCAAGTCGACCAAGCGAAGGCCGATGGAGACAAGACCGCCGGGGGTGCAACTACCGTGCACTCCCCGCCGCGGAAGCAGAAATCGCCACCCCGCCGGATCAACGTCGACGACGACTCCACAGCGTCATCGGATCCGCGGGCTCGCCGCGATCAGCTCCAAGTCCTAGACGACAGGCGACAAAGGACGCTCGAACTCGTATCGAGCGTCGACGAGAAGCCCGAAGACAGTCTGATCAGCGCGCTGGGACCGCTGTCGACACACACGCGCCCGGTGAACCAGGCGACTTGCCGTACCCGGCAGGCTGCCCTGCGTTCACCCGAGAGCTGCGGCAAGTCCAGTGGCCCAACATGAAGAACTTTAAGCCCGACGTACCCGAGAAGTACGACGGCAAGACACACCCCTCCGAGTTCCTCAGCATCTATACCATTGCGGTGCAGGCTGCCGGGGGGCGCGACGAGAAGATCTTAGCGAACTACTTCCCGCTCGTGCTTAAGCCAAACGTCAGGTCATGGCTTATGCACTTGCCGGAGAACTCCATCTCCTCTTGGGCAGATATGTGCCACCAGTTTGTCGGCGCCTTCACGGGCGGCCACAAACCCCACGGCCAGGAGAGCGATCTACACATTCTTGCCCAGAAGGAGGGAGAGTCCTTGCACAAGTACATCCAAAGGTTCAGCCGCGTTCAGCACAACATTCCCGATGTCCACCCTGCCGCGGTTATCAGCACATTCCACCAGAACGTGTGTAATCGCCGGATGAGGGAGGAGATGGCGATGACCAAGATCCGGGACGTCAGCGAGCTTTACGCTCTGGCTGACAAGTGTGCGCGTGCTGAAGAGGGGAGGAGACTCCCCGGAGAGGATACTGGAGCAGGAGGAACGGATAGCGAGGATGCCGCCTCGGCAAGGAAAAGTCGGCGGCGGAACAACAAGAAGAAGAAGAACAAGGAGGTACTAGTTGTCAAGTAGTCCGGCAAGGAGGCTGCCGCCAAGAAGACACAGGCTGGTGGCTCCGGCAAGGAGGCCGCCCCTGTAGCGGCAGCCGACAAGCAGGACGGCTCCGACAAGCAGTACTGTAAGATCCACCGCACCAAGGGCCACGATCTCCAGAACTGCAAAAAGGTAGAGTACCTCGTAGAACAGCAAAAGGCTGAATACGAGCGTCGCGACAAGGAGAAGGCCCAAGGAGGCGGGGGAGAGCCCAGCAAGAAGCGGCCGTTCAATGGCCGGGGAGGACGCCGCGGCAAGGCCAAGCAGCGGCAAGGAGACAGACCTCCCCAGGGCCGCGACAAGGATGAAGACGAAGACAATGACGAGGACATGGATGAAGGAGACAACAGCGAGCAGGAGTTCCAGAAGGCCACAGAAGTTCTGTGCGTCGATGGAGGTGCTTCTCTGCACACTTCCCACCGCCAACTCAAGCAATGGGTGCGGGAAGTGAATACAGCTGAGCCACCCATCGAATCGCGCAGGCTGCTGAAATGGTCTGGCACGCCCATCATCTTCGATCTTGAGGACCACCCTGACCGCACAACTGCGGTCGGGTGCTTGCCGATGTTGGTTTCACCAACAATCCGCAACCTCAGGGTCACCAAGATGTTGGTTGACGGCGGGGCCGGCCTCAACTTGATCTCCTCCGCTGTGATCAAGAAGCTGCAAATCCCCGACAGCGAGCTCGAGGAAACCGGGACGTTCCAAGGGATCAACCCGGGAAGGAGCAAGCCGAAGGGGAAGATCACGCTGCCGGTGACCTTTGGCGGAGAGCTTAATTTCAGGACGGAGAGGATCACCTTCGACGTCGCCGATATCCCGTTGCCATACAATGGGATACTTGGCCGTCCCGCGCTCGCCAAGTTCATGGCGGCCTCCCACTATGCTTACAACATGCTCAAGATGCCGGGGCCAATAAGCGTCATCTCTGTCCCCGGCGACAAGAAGGACGCGCTTATTTGCGCCGACAAGATTTACCGGGACGCAGCAGCCGCGGCAGGCAGCAACACACTTGCCGCTGAAGCTCCCGGGGGGGGAGACCAAGATCAAGTCCGGCAAGAGCTCTGGGGCCCACTCCGGCAAACGCACCTCTTCGGAGTGCTGCTCTGCCATCGAGGACGCACCATCGAGCTCCACCGGCAAGTGCAAAAAAGGAATGGCAGCTCCACCGGCAACCAAGAAGGTGTCCGCCAAGGAGGACGGCACTGGTGGTACTTTCACCATCAGTGCTACGCTCGACCCCAAATAGGAAAGCGCGCTTGTTGCCTTCCTGCGGGCGAATGTCGATGTGTTTGCATGGCAACCATCTGACATCCCCGGCGTTCCCAGGAAGGTAATTGAGCACAAGCTTGCTGTTTGTCCTCACGCGCGGCCCGTCAAGCAAAAGGTCAGGAAGCAAGCAGTGGAGCGCCAAGAGTTTATTGCCGAAGAAATCAAGAAGTTGGAAGCAGCAGGCCTTGTTAGAGGTGTACTACATCCCACGTGGTTGGCTAATCCAGTTGTCGTGCGTAAGGCTAATGGGAAATGGAGACTTTGTATAGACTTCACGGATGTGAATAAAGCTTGTCCCAAGGACCCATTTCCCTTGCCACGCATTGACCAGATCGTTGACTCCACGGCCGGATGTGAGTTGCTTTCATTTCTTGATGCATACTCCGGATACCACCAGATATTCATGGCTGAGGAAGATGAAGAGAAGACCGCATTTATTACTCCATGTGGCACGTATTGCTTTGTACGCATGCCCTTTGGATTGAAGAATGCGGGCTCAACATTTGCAAGGGTGGTCCACACTGCTTTTGAGCCACAGATACACAGGAATGTAGAAGCCTACATGGATGATATAGTGGTCAAAAGCAAGAGCAAGGATACCCTGGTTCAAGATCTAGAAGAAACCTTTGAGAATCTGCGCAAAATACAGCTCAAGTTGAACCCCGAGAAATGCGTCTTCGGAGTCCCCTCCGGCAAGCTCCTCGGGTTCTTTGTGTCCCAGAGGGGGATTGAAGCCAATCCCGACAAGATTAAAGCCATCGAGCAGATCGAAGCCCCAAAGCGCGTCAAGGATGTACGGAGGCTCGCGGGTTGTGTGGCTGCTCTCAGCAGGTTCATTTCAAAGTCTGCAGAACGCGCCCTGCCTTTCTTCAAAATCTTGAAAAAGGCAGATCCTATGAAATGGACTCCGGAAGCGGAGGCAGCGCTGCGTAACTTGAAAGGGTACCTATCCTCCACTCCGATACTTGTCGCACCTATGCCACAAGAGAAGTTGCTGCTATACCTAGCGACAACCAATCAAGTGGTCAGTGCTGCGTTAGTAGCGGAGAGGGAGGCAGATGAGGAAACCGCATCCCCGGCAAGCGCATCCAGCGACAAGCAGGGGGCTTCCCCGACAAGCTCTGGCCCCGACAAGGACAAGCCTGCGCAGGAACAAGGAGAAGTGCGGAAGAAGATGGTACAACGCCCAGTGTATTTTGTGAGCTCCCTCTTGCAGGGGGCTAGGTCAAGATACTCTGGGGTGCAGAAGCTGCTTTTCGGCCTCCTCATGGCCTCAAGGAAGCTGCGCCATTACTTCCAAGCACACGAGATAACAGTGGTCACTCGCTTTCCGTTAAAGAGGATACTACAAAATCCAGAAGCAACAGGCAGGATCGTCGAGTGGGCACTAGAGCTGTCAAGCTTTGGTCTCAAGTTTGAGAGTACCTCAACTATCCAGAGCAGAGCTTTGGCAGAATTCATAGCAGAATGGACTCCAACACCAGATGAAGAAGTTCCAAAGACAAGCATCCCCGTCCAAGAAGCGAACAAAGAGTGGATAATGTACTTTGATGGTGCCTTCTCGCTGCAAGGCGCCGGCGCCGGCGTGTTACTCATAGCGCCCACCGGAGAGCACCTCAAGTACGTTGTTCAAATGCACTTTCCCAAGGAGCAAGCAACAAACAATACTGCTGAGTATGAAGGTTTGCTTGCCGGTCTCAGAATTGCGGCCGAACTTGGGATCAAGAAGCTGATTGTGCCGGGAGATTCGCAATTAGTAGTCCGACAAGTAAACAAGAGTTACCAGAGCCCTTTGATGGAAGCTTATGTCGATGAAGTGAGGAAGCTTGAAGAACACTTTGAAGGCCTACAAATGGAGCACATTCCAAGAGCTCAAAATGATATCGCAGATGGCCTCTCAAAGTGTGCTGCAATGAAGTTACCTGTGGAACCAGGGACCTTCATGCTCAAGCTAACTCAACCATCCGTTACACCGTCAGTCGGGCAAAGCAAGAAGAGGAAGTTGATCTCCGGCGACTACTTGCCGGCGGATCTTCCTGAAGCCCCCGCCAAGGTCCCCAAGATCAACGACCAAGTTGCTGAGGAAAGGTCTGCTCCTGCGGACCCCAGGGTTCGTACAGTTGAAGCAGGCGTTCCCGACAAGTCTTGCCCCGGCAGGCTTGCCGTGGAACACTCAGCTCCGGCAGAGCCGCAGGTTCTTGTCATAGAAGCTGAGGTTCCCCGCAGCAGCACTGATGCCTTTAGTCCTTGTTGTTGAGCCTCAGGCTCCAGCATGGGCGCAGCAAATCGTCCGTTTTCTTCAAACTGGAGAACTTCCCGAAGAACCAGAAGAGATAGAGAGGATTACCAGGCAGTCAAGTATGTACCAGTTCGTCGACAATGAACTGTACAGAAGAAGACTCAATGGTGTCAGATTGAAGTGCATTTCCCGGGAAGACAGACAGAAGCTGTTGGCAGAGATACACGGAGGCATATGTGGCCACCACATTGGCGCAAGAGCACTTGCCGGGAAGGCGTTCCGGCAAGGTTTCTTTTGGCCAGAAGCCCTCCAAAATGCAACTGCACAAGTAACCAAGTGTGAAGCGTGCCAGTTCCATGCCAAGCAAATTCACCAACCAGCTCAAGCTCTTCAGACGATCCCTTTGTCCTGGCCCGTCTCGGTCTGGGGGCTCGACATCCTCGGCCCCTTTCCCCGCGCAGTCGGGGGCTTTGAGTACTTGTACGTTGCAATCGACAAGTTCACAAAGTGGCCAGAAGTGGAACCAGTGAGAAAGGTGACAGCACAGTCAGTAGTGAAGTTCTTCAGGTCAATCGTTTGCCGTTTCGGAATCCCTAACAGGATCATCACCGACAACGGCACACAGTTCACAAGTCGCACCTTCATGCACTACGTCCAAGACCTTGGCGCTAAGGTCTGCTTTGCTTCTGTTGCTCACCCGAGGAGTAACGGTCAAGCGGAGAGGGCCAATGCTGAAGTGCTGCGCGGGCTCAAGACAAGAACCTTCGACAGGCTGCATAAGTGCGGAAGAAACTGGATAGAAGAGTTGCTGGCGGCTCTTTGGTCAATCAGAACGACACCAAATCGAGCCACCAGACAGACACCCTTTGCTCTTGTCTATGGAGCAGAGGCAGTTCTCCCCACGGAACTCGTATACGGGTCTCCTCGAGTGCTCGCTTACGACGAGCTCGAGCAAGAGCAACTTCGGCAAGATGATGCATTGCTCCTCGAGGAGGACCATCTCCAGGCTGCTGTACGAGCTGCTCGATACCAGCAAGCCTTGCGTCGCTATCATAGCCGCAAGGTCAAGGCCAGGAGTCTCGAGGAAGGCGACCTTGTTCTTCGGCGCGTTCAGTCTGCCAAGAATTCCAACAAGTTGACGCCAAAGTGGGAAGGCCCTTATCGGTTGAGACAAGTCACAAGGCCCGGCGCTGTCCGCCTTGAGACCGAAGAAGGCTTACCGGTGAGCAACTCCTGGAACATCGAGCATCTTCGCAAGTTTCACCCGTGAGGCGCGGTTGCCGTGATCCGCTCCGGCAACCACCTTTTGTACAAGTCTTGCCGCTGTCGCATGTAAACCTTTGTACAAAGCCGGGCGCAGACCCCGTGCATCAGTAAAACTTTTGTGCTTCGCACCATTTGTCATTTCATGCTTTTCTTTTTTACTTGCATGTATCATCTGACATTTTGTGCAGCACATATCCCCGGTAAGCAGTAACAAGCCGCAAGGCTCCATACTTGTGTTTTCTCCTCCTTTCCTTTCTCTCTTAAACAGAAGAAGTGTTCCTCGCGCACAAGTTTGCCGGGGGGGAAGGAGATAGTGGTATGGGCCAAGTGCTGTTCAAGGAAGGAAAGCCTTGCCGAGAAGCAAACAGAACACAAAAGATAAGTTGCCAAAGTTTGAGCAATTTAAAAAAATTCAAATTCTTAGTTGTCTTTCTTGAACAACCACACTTTGTATGGAAAACCTGTGCGCGGAGGAACCTATCCGTGGCTAGCCGCACCCTTACTTTGTTTCGAGTACGCTCAACGGCTTAAGTGCGCTGCGACAAGTGTCGCGCCCTTACTTCGTTTTCGAGTTCACTCAACAATCTAAGCGTGCTGCGACTAGCTGCGGCAAGGTTTCTTGCCGGCAAGGGCATTGCTAGCAGGCTGCTAAGAGTCCCGCACTCAGCGCTCGCGGCAAGGGTCCCTTTGCCGGCAAGTTCCCTAAAAGCGTAGGGTGGAGAGCATAAAAAGTGAAGGGACCAAACAAGGGAGATAACACTATGTTGGTTATCCAAAATAAAGTTATATTACAAGATAACTTGCCGCTGATTCTAACCAACTACTACCTATGACTTAATTGGCAGCGGCAAGGGAAGTGAAAATAAAGAAGCCTAGTCCATGCGGTCTCCATCGACCCTCTGGATCCTGCCCGCCTTTGCCACGATGTGAGCAACTTGTGCCTTCAGGGCCTCCTGGTCAGCTTCGGGCGGCAGGGTCCGGAGGACGTTGACGAGGTTGATCCCGGGGTTGCGGTAGACGATCTTCGACAACACCCGCTCCATAGTACCCATGCAGAGCCGGCGTGCCTCGTCAGCCAGCTGCGCGGGGATCCTCTCCCGTAGCTGCGCAAGCGCCGGCGCCACCCCTCTGAAGAACAGGCTCAGCTTGGCGCTGTGGGGAAGGCTCTCGTCGGGGGAATACGCGAGGTGCTCCGCCCTCAACGCCACCATCTCCCTGTCAATGTTGGCGGCGGAGGCGACGAGCTCCTTGGTCCATTGCTCCACAGTCCGCTGGAAGTGGTTTTGCGAGACGGCGGCGCTTTCCAGCAAGGCCCTCTCAGACCGGAGATCTTCCTTCAGCTTCGTTTCACGGCCCCGGGCGGCGTCTAACGAGTCGGTGAGAGTGGAAACTTTCAGCTCCAAGTCGGCGATGGAGTCCTTGGCGTCGTTGAGCTCTTTGCCCTTCTCGGAGAGGCAGACTTGCAGCTCCGAGTTGGTGTGGGCGTCCTTCTCCCGCGCCACATTGAGCGCAGCGACCCTGTCTTCACTCGCCTTCAAACTCGACTCCATCTGCGCCACCCTGGCCTCCAGATCCCTCTTGGCGGTCTCTGCGGTAGCGGCGGCATCCCTCGCCTCCTGCAGAGCCCCGCCAATGGCCTGCTCACGAGCGGTGAGGTCGTCCTCGTGGCTGTCGAGGTCGACCTTCCGCTGGTTGAGCTCTCCCTCCCGCCGCGACAGCTCCTCGGCGGCCAGACGCTGCTGCTCCTCCACCTCGGCCTTCTCGAGGAGGAACGCCTGGTGTGCTCCGGCAAGCTCTTCGCGCTCCTCCGCCAAGTTTCGGAGGGCCGCCTGGTTGGCGGCTCGGAGCTCCGCGGCACGTTTCTCCAGATCAACACCAGCCTTGGCAGCCAGAGCTTCTCGGGACTCCAGCTTGGCTTGCCTATCCCGGTACAAACCCAGGAGTCGACGCAGGAGTTGCTCCTCTTCGGGCTCGTCGCTGCTGCCGGGCGCGTCGACAACCTTCAACCCGGCGGAGGCAAGAACTTCTCCGTCAAACGTCTCCCCCTCCGCGGGTGCCCTTGATGAGGACGCCCACGGGACTTGGATAAAGACCCCGTTGGCGGCCTCCAGATAGACGCCCGACCCAGCCGCAGAGGCGGAAGGATCGGCGGCCGGTGCAGCGTCCGACGCTCCTGCGGCCTCCGGGCCAGCAGTGCGGTCGCCGGTCCCTTCCCCAGCTGCCGCGTCAGCGGTCGGGGCGGTCTCCTCGGCGGCTGGCTCATCGGCGCCGGCCGTTCCCTCTGCGGCGGTGGCATCGCCAGCGTCGCCATGCACCTCCTCCTCGGCGATGGTTTCCGTCTCCATCAGCTCCGGGGCGGGTGGGTCTGACGACAGAAGAAAAAGAAAGCAAAAATCATCAAGCAAATATCCAAAAAGAGATGAATCCAAGAAGAAGAAACCACAAGAGTTACCTTCGCGGGCCTCTTCAACAACGGGGTCCCTCGCCGGGGAGTTCTCCCTTGGCGGCGTAGAAGAAGCCCCCGCCGGCGGAGGGCCGCTGGCGCCTTCCCTTGGCGGGGAGTCCACCCTTGTCGGGGTGCTTGCCCTTGGCGGGGTGCTCGCCCTTGGCGGAGTACCCATCCTTGGCGGAGCACTGTCCCTTGCCGGGGAGCTCATCCTTGGCGGGGAGGGTGGAACAAGCGGTTCGTCGGGGGCGACCTCTTGGTGCTCCTGCGGCTGCGGCTCCACTTCTGCGCAAGACAACAAAACATTAGCAAGGATAACTACCTCAAGCGCGCCCTACAAACATAAAAGTGAACAAGGGACTTACGCTGGGGGCTGCTCTCCGGAGCAACGGGCTGGTCCGACAAGTTTGTCGCTGGCGCACCCCCCGTCGCTGCGGCAGGCTCGTCGTCCTCGAGGTCAACCACAGAAATCTTGGCCCTCTTCGCCATCCTTTGGGTCAAGGTCCTGGGAGACAAACAAGATCAGAGTTAGGCGGAAAGAAATCAAGACAAAAGCAACAAAAATCAAGGGAATCAAAACTACAAGTACTTACTCTTCCTCCTCTTCATCGGAGCTGAGAGCGAAGAAGTCAAACTGTGCCTCATGTGCTCCGGCGCGAGGAGCTGGAGGAGAAGGCTCCCTCGGGCGTTTGGCGGGCTCCAGAGCTGTGGGTCGCGAAGACCCCGCGCCGGTCGTCGCTGAAGACCGAGGGGCGGAAGGAACCCCAAAGCCACTCCGGGAAGATCCCCCTCCGCTTGTCGCTCGGGTACGGGGCGCCTCCTTGACGACCTTGCTCGTCGTGGTGGCGCGCGTCGCCCGGCGCTTCGGCTGCTGTCGGGGTGCCTGTGGCCTCACCGTCTCTGCGGCCTTGCAGAGGCGCTTCTTCTGTTGTGACGGAGAACTTGGTGGTGACGGAGAATTCTCTAAGGACGAGGAAGCGTCGTCGTCCAGGTTCAGTGACCCGCCCGAGTCTTCGTCGGAATCGCCCGATTTGGCGTCCTCCTCGGCAGGCTCACTGGACTCGGGGCCTTGCCCGGTAGCCTCGCTCGTCCCGGCAGGCTCCCCGGAGGGCTCCCCGGCAAACTCCTCGGGCGCAATCCTCAGCAGCTTGAGGATTTCCTCTTCCTCGGCCTGGCTTACTGCGTCCGCTGCCTCTGCTTCATCCACAGTGTACCCAAATTCGCCTGCGGCCGCAGCCGCGGCGGCCTCTTCCATCCTGCTGGCTATGTATGCCAAATCCCGTTCGGTGGTATCCCGGGTGAGGCCCTTTTTCTCCTCGGGGTTGCGTGGCCGTTCAACCAGGCTGTCGAAGAAGGCATGCACGGTCTTCTCTGAAGGCATCAGCCAAGTGGGAACAACCCCGTGGGAATCACACTCAGGCATCACCGTTCGGATGGCACTAAGGGCAGTATTGTTGCACAAAGGAACTACTCCGACCGACGGTTTGAACCACTCCGGGTGCTTGGGGTCGTGTTTGAACAACCCCCGGACCATCCCCTTCAGTTCCAAGACGGTGAAATTATAGTTCAGCCCGGGGCGCAGCCTCATGCGGTCTGCCGCGTTGCCAAACTCCCAGGTAGGCCTCTTCCTTTCATGCAGGGGGGCGATGCGGCGGCGGAGGAAATCGGCCCCTACTTCACCTACAGTAAGATTGGCAGCCCGGAGACGAAGGATCCTAGTAAGGGCAATCTGCAGCTTGTCGTCCTCCGGGGCCAAGTCGCTCCAATCCTTGCCGCGCACTACCGCAGTCTGGCGCGGCAAGGTAAACTGCTCGGGCTCATCCTCCAGAACCCAGCACCAATCAGCTCTCCACTCTTCCCACTTGCCGCGTAGCTCTCCAATCAAGTACGCCTCCTTCTTGTTCAGCCTAAAGATCCAGGAGATGCCGCCGGAGAGTGGGGACCCGGACTCTACTCTAGGCGTGAAGAAGTGGCGGAAAAGAGCTACATTTGGGTGGACCCCGACGTAGTTTTCGCACAGATGTGCGAAAACGGCCAAAGTGAGGACGACATTTGGGGTGAAATCTAAGAGGCGGAGGCCATACG
>LR738713.1:352270268-352293346 GCA_902687465.1 Secale cereale
TACCTCACTTCAGCCGGATTTGGTCGGGGGCGAGGGCAGGGCCAGTGGGCCACCAAGCAGCCGCCCGGCGAGCGGCGGCAGGGGCGCAGCCGCGCAGGCAGAGGCGCAGCCGCGCGCGTAGGGAGACGCGAGGCCGGACGGGCCGGCGGGCTGGAGAAGGAGAAGAGAGGCGGGAACTGCGGCTGGGCGCCTGCCGCCGGGCACGAACGACGGCGGCGAGGAACGGCGAGGAGCCGAGGACGGCGCGGCGAGGAGGCGAGGCGGCTATCGGGGTCGAGGGAGGCTGCAGTGGGCGTTGAGGGCTGGATCGATGGATTCTGGTGAGTAGTACTCAGGATATGGACTCTGTTTATTGGGCTGATTTTTTTTTCTGGCCCATTTATAATATATAGGTATATAGGCTGTCTCAGAATCCCAGGGTGGGCCGCGGCCCACCCTGGCCACCCTGTACATCCGCCACTGCTTCGATCACACCGCCAGATGGTACTTCGAGCCTATTCGCTTGTCTGTCCGTGACACTTGGCGGTGCACTGGCACCTCTTCGTCATGGTGCGGCCTCCATTACTATTCTCACGGCTTGGTCACTCTGGCGCCACCACAACGCGGTCACCTTCAACATGATCGCACCTTCCTCCTCGGCCCTGGTTATCGCGATCAAGGACGAGGCTCGCTCCTGGGCTGCTGCTGGAGCCAAGGGATTGGATAGGCTTTTCCCTGTAACCTGATTTCTCGCATTTGGGGCTGAGCATCCCCCTCATTTTCTGCTCACCTAACGTCCCGGCCATGCCAGTCTGTGCACGTGGCTAGGGCGTTACCCTGTAACTTTCTTTCTTCTATCAATGAAATGATAGTGATACGCTGCCTAGCGTATTCGCGAAAAAACCTATTTTAGCCATTGGTCACCGTGGTGAGGTGCACCATTTGTCTTTAAAGGGTCATTATTTTTGTACCGATAAGATTACTAAGCTAGCATTTTTCATTTATGTTTTGTACTGGCTTATTAATTTGGAAGAAAAACACTGGTGAAAGTCTTACCACCATTTGAAAAATCAGAATAAAGAAACAAGTGTATCTGATGTTGGATCTGGATCTAAATAGGGCCCAGCTGAGTTTTCAACATGTCTGGACGTGAGGTCCGTGAGTATACCAATCTCAGCGATCCTAAAGGTTCTTGATTCATCACTCTCCTGTAGCCAACAAGTTATTACCCTTTCTTGTCTGTTAGGCATTTTAACTGGGATCATTTTGATGACATTTGGGGTTTGTGCTGTGGATGTGCAGATAAGAAGTTGGGGAAGGGGAAGGACAAGATCGATGATGAGGACGTCACGTTCCAGCGCATGGTTGCAAAGGTTAACCGGATTGTATTTTTAGTTTGTTCCTGCTACTGCATTTGATGTATATCTAAGCACATTATTTTAAATATCTGCATATAAGATGTTGATATATTGAGTCTTACTTTTCTGCTAGGTATCCTATTTTTTAAAGAGAAATAGTTCCATTAGATTTATAATTCAACAAAAAAGAGGTTAAATTCTGTCAAAATAATAATTTTGGTGTCTGAATGAATGGATTCACTAAGATTTGCGTTTATATGGTGTCAATCTGGCATAGTGTCGAATGTGCTGGGGTGATGATTTGCTTCTTTACATGGTGCTGTGCTAGAATATGCATCATATATGGATTGGTGTTGCTGATATAGAGGCGTAGAGTTGACGTTCTCACAATAAATAAAGAATTAATGTACTGACGAACTGAATTCCATAAATTTCTCTAGACTGTGATAGATCATCCAATGTATTTAACGGGCTGCCTTAGGTTGAGGTTACATGTATTCTCTGCTGAGATCAGTGGTTTGTTGGTAGAATAAGATTTATATTACTTGGTAGCTGGGGCTGTGAGATGTCACAACATTTCCTTGAAAGCTTGATTCCAGTACTTATTGCTACCAGTTGAGTTGTACATGCAATGTTCTGATAACATGCCCTCACAGAAATTTTGGCTCTCTACTGGGCGGTTGATGCCAACAGATGCAGGATGTTGCCGGTGAGAGGGGAGGCTACCTTCATGGACGAGGAGGTATTTCATGCTTCTTTTTGAGGAGGAATCCATGCTGGTTGCTTGTTAACCACTTTTTTTGTGTGTTACTTTTATGTTTTTCAGCATTGGACAGTGATGATTTGCTTTACCTCAAAGAGCAAATGGAGGCCGAGGAAGATGCAGAGCGTCTTCTTCGCCGTACAGAGAAGCGGGCATTTGCTGCTTTTAAGATATCCTCTCTTTAACGAAACATCTTAGCTTGCATTTCATAAAATAATTGGTCAACACGATCCAAACGGTCCTCTAGCTCCTGGTATGCCAATTTTGCGATAGTACACATATTTACTTGATTTCTTTTTCATCACATGGCAGCATAGTTCCAAAAAGTGCTAGGCGTTAATTGTGTGTTTTGCCACCGCCTTGCGCTTTATTGACCAAAGCGCATGCTTATGCGCAGTTATGCATAGATTAAGCGTAGTTATGCGCAATGCGTTTCGCCAACGCCTAGAGCCTAGGCGCGCTTAAGCGCTCGCTTAGGCGCGCCTTTTTTAACTATGCGTGGCAGAGACATGCCTTGCCAGGGGTGGTTTCTCATTTAACTTGACTTGCAATTTTCCACATCGTTATTATGTGCTTTGTTTCCATTGGTTGGAAAATAGTAGAACAGAGGAACATACCTAGCCAGGGGTGGTTTCTCATTTAGATTGGTGTATGCTATAGTCTGTTTGATTTCTTTAACCCTCGCCTCACAAAGCAGCGACTCTAGCTGATTCTGCACCTGCTCTACCCGCCGCTCTTTGTGTCGACGCCAGGCCAAAAAGCGACATAAGGTAAGCTACTAAGCTGTGTTCAGCAAACATTATGTTTCCACCGACTGCGCTCTCGTAACGACGGTGCATACCTAATTGGCAGGCAACGGGATCTCTTGAAGAATATTGTTGGGATCAAACCGAAGCGACCCAAGGTTTGCAGCCCTCCGCAAGCGGCAGAGAAGGACGGACCTAACCGGTACCAGGAAGTTTCTGTCAGCAAAATGTCTTCATGTCAGAATGAACCAAAGACAGCTGAGGCAACGGAGTCTAGGCCACAGAATGTGACTGGAAGCTTGCTTGGTCTGGCGTACGAGAGCTCGGATGAAGAATGACCAGTGGTGTAGGGGGGTCACTGTAGGCTGCGTGTTAGTTCATCTGTGACGTTGCTTAGATTGTGTTTCTTTGCGGGAGTTCAGGATAATTGAAGAACTCTTTCTGCTGAAAATCAAGCTTGAGTTACTGAATGCTTTCTCGCATCCGTTCTTACCGCGACTTTGGTTTCTGGCAAAATCTTTGAAGCCGCTATCAGGTGGGTGATTGTGCGTACAAAATCTTTAAAGCAGCTGTCTCGACAGCCATCAGATGCATGTCACCCCGGCCGTGGCTCATCCTGCCGATCCCTATCTACGCCTCCCTGTTAGAAGGGATAAGGAGGGATTGGTGCGAAATCTTAGAATTATGTGAAGCTATCTGTATCCCATATCATATCGAGGTCTGTCCACACTTTGGTTATTAGGCTTGTTTTTCTAAGATAGATGAAGGTACTAACTATTTTTTTCACATTTATAAGCTTTGTTGTGATTATGTGTTCTTCGATTTATATTTCCTTTGTTTGTGGTACAATTGTGAAAAATGATTTTGTCCAAAACAATTTTAGTGCCTATATTGTAGGTTCATTAGCACACATCTGAAATGCAAGTTTCTACATTCTGTTTTTTTGCTGCATTCAACTTAGCTATCAATTAACAACTTAGCTAAACATATCAATTATATGTTCATACTTTTTATCCATTGTTGTTGTGAGTATGGCTGTCTTAATTATACTCCCTCCGTCCGGAAATACTTGTCATCAAAATGGACAAAAAGGGATTTATCTAGAACTAATATACAAGTATTTCCGGACGGAGGGAGTATTAGATACTTGTTTTGACAGGGTCTCAGATTTGGTGCATGTCTGAATTTCTAGTGTGATACTGTACAGTCATGATGCAAAGTGTTAATTTGTCTATGCTGACCTCATCTGCGTGAAATAGTTGTGCTAATTAATTTAACTGCAATTTATGCTATTAATAGTCATGAGAATTTGCTATTTATGTTCTATTTTTTTATTGGCGCACAAGTCTTTTATGTTGGATAGGTTGACTTTTGCTTGGCGGTAGCTTCTAGTTGTATGATTTCCTTAGAAAAAGAATAGCTAATTGTCCTGTTGATGGATTTGTTTCATAGCCTTGAATTTTTCTTGTATTATTTGTGTGCAAAAAGTGTGTCTCAGTAGGTCATTCTCTTAATCATTTCTGATAGTGTCTATATGTCCCCCCTCTTGATGGCTGCATTAATTGTTGCATCTCATTTGATGTGAGCTGTGTATGTCGTTTGCATCTCTATTTACAGTTTGTATTGTTTGCCCTGTTGACATGTTTCATATTTGTCTGTCTAGATTTATTCTTTATATGTGAAGCGTATGTACGGGGTGGGTGAGGGTGCGTAACACTGCCAATGCCGGTCCCAAGCCCGGATAAAAGTGGAGGGAGCACTAACTAACTATTGTATGTGACAGTCTATTTTGCGGAAGTTGTTTCTGACTTTCAGTGCTCTATAATTGAAGCTGATGTGCCTAGCTGAAAGATGTGGGGAGCTCGTCCAGCCTGATTATGCACACATGAAATGAAAATCTCCTGTCGCAACTGATCCTAGCATGAAAATAGGGAAGGTAGTAAGAACTTGGTAGGTACGGTGATGTTTCAAACCTAATGAAAGTTAAGTTTGCCAAACGTGTCCCGAGCAGAGCCCGGGGACATTGGTGGAAGTCGTCGTTTTAACTTTGCAGTTTTTTTTACTGTGGTCAACTCTATGAGTAGGACGGCCAAAATATGATTGCAAATTTTCAAGCCTGGCAATCTACCCAGATGATGATCTAATTTTAAGTTCTTTTGTGGTATAAGCAGATCAAAAACACATGCTGAAACTTTGCAGGTGTGGTAACTGCTAATTCATTTTTGGTGTATAACTCTACTCATTGATCCCAGTCCATGCCACAACGACAGGAATATCACTTTTTTTTTTGACGAAACAGCAGCTTACTGTCTATTTCAGTGATGAAGAGAGAGCAACGACAGAGGTTCATTTCGTAATTCTCAGCCTCTGTTTACTACACCAAATCTGCTTATGAAGACACTGTTTGAAGGAATTGTGGAATCTCCTCCGGCTTTCAATCTGGCGAACTACTTTAGATCTTTCTAAATGCTCCAATGGCAGCAGAGTGGAAGCACAGAGGTGACAGAGCTGTAGCAGATAAACATTTGTGATTGTATCCCGTGGTTCTTTTTGGTCTGCTAGCTCTTGGTTTGGGCATCGTTGCTGTCCGCTGCCTTGCACGTCTCGCCAACACAAATAAAAGATTAACCTTGTCAACGAGCTCCTCAGCCTAGCACAAAAAAAAGACGAAATCTCTCTGATGCAGTCGTCGGTGATGCAGCCAGAAACAAGCCTTTGTAAGACGGATTCGCAATGCCAACATCCCAGCTTGGTTCAGCTCAGCACGACGCCATAAACCATTCCACTTGGCGGGTGAAACGACGCTCCAGCCTCACCCTACAGAACTAGTCAAATTTCTCTTTTCTTTTTGCTTTGTCCAAGAGGTGTCCACAACCTGTATATAAACCTCCCTAGGCCCCCAGACGGCACGAGAGCGAGCAAGCTTGAGAAGCAGAGCAAGATCATCAAGATGGACCACCTTTCTCTTCTCGTACTGCTCGTCGTCTGCCTGTGCCTTGCCATCCATCTCCAGGGCGCCAACGCCCAGTACGGCAGCTCCTCCAACAATGGCGCTGCTCAGGTTGCCGGCCCAGGCTACTCCCTGGGCGTGGCCGCCGCTCTGCTTGCTGTGGCAGTGCTCGTTTTTAACTGAAGCTGACCTCACCTGAGCTCCTCGAGTTAGCTGTTGCCTGCTTTTGTACCATTATTTACTGATGTTCTTGAATAAATATTTAAATAGCTGGTATATTTTTTGCGAGTGAATGTATAATGGGTATTTAATCTGTGCTTGTCAGGGTTTTGGCTACCGGGTGAAAATTCGGATACTGCCTGGTATCCACGTTTCTCACCACCCCACGAGATTTGGATATACCGAGCAAAAAAAAAATTGAATTGTTTGAATTTGAACAAAGAGCGCATAGTCAACTAAGATAGAACTGTTTAGGATTGAGACCGAGAGAGGAACGAGAGACAAATACGGAGACGTAAAAGTGAATCCCTTATTCTCATTGATGATTGTGTTACACATATATATAGCCCCCGAAGGGGTGTCTCCGAAGGGACACGAGGCAACCGCCTCTTTTAGAAAAGTAGGGATTAATAGGATTAATTAAATCCTAACACCCCCTAATCCATGCTTGTTAGTGTAAGTATCATCTTCTTGAGAAGCTCCTCCAAAAACCCAGTGGGAAAAATATGAGGAGATAGGTGTTCCATATGTTGCTAAAACTCCTTCAAACCAAATGAGAAAAATAAGGAGAAAATGATGCAACATATAATGGTTATTGTGTCTTTTAACTCAATACGAGAAAACCCATAGAGTTTAGAGGACAATAAATATGTCGTATATACTTTCCTAAAAACCCCGGTGGGGAAAACAGAAAGTATGACATATGATCTCATGTTGATATTACCTCATTAAAACCTTTATGAGAACCTGTAAAGTAAACTCATGAAGGGAAAAAGAGTATAATATGATGCATAGAACATGAACAATTCAGGAAGATACCCCCCCTGGATTATTGCAAAAATTCGAAGCCGTCACATACCAAAACATAGAAGTTGGTAGAGACCCGCTGAACAAATCAGTCGCATGATTTGACTTGCAAGATATGCAATATAGTGATATTGCTTACTATGTAACCTGTTTGCATCTATGAAATATGATGGATGTGTTATTGATCGTCGAGGGCGAATATATATTGAATACAAGATTTGAAGGGCAAGACGCCTCTCCTAGAGATAAGGTAGGAGATGGACTACAAATTCTAGACTACCAAATATATGTAACCCAAATATATCTTTAACATTCCCCCGTGATCGTAGCGGTAGCGTTGTGAACAACTGGAGCGTTGTGGACGGTCGGACTGGAGAGAATAGCAGCCGACGGGCTGACATCCCCCGCAGTTGTAGCGGGAGCGTCGTGGACGGTGTCGCGCCGCGGACGCGTTGGCTGTAGAGGAAGCCGACGAGTTGCTCAAGCGGATGATAACCCTTTGTGCCAATGTCGATGTAGCCGAGAGCGTAGGGTAGTGTAGCCGTGCGAAGAACGTCGTGGTCGATATCGAGTCGGGGTAGCTGGTGTCGAGGAAGTCGACGTGGAGCCACGGGCACAAGGAGGCGCCAAGTTAGTCATGGGCGCATTGGTGTCGAAGTAGTGGTGCGCCGAGAAGAAGACGATGTTGACGAGACGCCGCGCTGGGTTTGCCAAGCCCGGAGACACGTCGTAGATGCATGCACGCGCCGGTGTTGCCAGCACCGGGCAATGTGTAGACGGACGAAGACGAAGTTGACGAAGCGCCGCATCGGGCTTGCCAGGCCCGGGGACACGTCGTGGACGAAGGCACGCGTCGGTGTTGTCAGCACCAGGCATGCGTAGACGAGGGATCTGCACGAGCTGTACGCCGTGTCGAGGAGTCGAGGGGCCAGCAGAGAAGAACATTCGACGACGGTTGCGGCGCCAATTGGCGCGGGACCGATGACGCCAACGATGGTCGGAGTAGACGAAGTGGGCGGGGAAGAAGACGACGACGCTGGCGACAGGCTGGTGCTTGATGAAGACGAAGGGGGTGGACGGGCGGCGACGGCGATTACAGGGGTGGCCTGTCATCGTCGGCGGCGGCTAGGTTAAGAGCGCGACGGTGGTGCTCGAAGTAGGCGAAGAACCCGAAAACATGACGAAGACCGGTGCACACGGTGGCGTTCCCGCTCGGAGGGAGACATCGCGACGCATACCATGGAAGGTGGACGCGCGATGACGGTGGAGTGGACCATGGGCCGCAGCGCTACGGCCCGATGGGGCGATGCATCGGCGACGGGCAGGTTGAGGCGACGACGGGAATACCTCGGGGCGGTGGCGGGGACCGGGGCCGTGGTGCTATGACCCGGAGGGGCGGCACAACGGCGGAGGTCTAGTCGGTGCAACAACGGGGACGACCTCGGGCGGCGGCGTGGATCACGTGCCACGCTCGCTACGACCCGACTAGGCGACGCAGCGGCGACGCGAGGGTCGGCGCAACCACGGGGATGACCTGAAGCGGACGCCTCGGGGAAGCAGGCCGCGGCTCTACGACTCGAAGGGGCGACACAGCGGTGACGTGAATTGGCGTAGCAGCGGAGAGAACCATGAGGCGGCGACGCTGCGGCCCGACGGAGCGACGCTGCGGCAGCCCGATGCTCGACCGATGGAGAGGCCCGATGTACTCGGGACAATCTTCACGGAATTTTCGGATGCGCGTGCAACCGACACGCCAAGTCGGTCGCACGGCGTAGATGAGGCGCATAGCGGCAGCGGGCGGGTGATCAATCCGATCGGGCGCGAGGTCCGGGACGTCGCTTGATGGAGGCGGGGTGACGGCGGAGTCCAAGATGAAGCCGGCGAGTCCGACGCAGCCGGCCCAAGGTATCCGACAAGGCCGAGAAAGCCGGCCCGAGGCCAGCGACGAGACCGCAGCCAGCGCGCCCGAGGTAGCCGGTGACAGGGCCACACAGACGTGGCAGACACGATGGATGATGAAGAATCCTGGTCGGAGCAGGATGGCAATGACCGACGTAGGGCGACGGGCAAGCCGACACGCGGACGTCGGCAGTCGGCAGGCCATGACGGGCCGC
The DNA here is from genome assembly GCA_902687465.1 of Secale cereale. Lineage (NCBI taxonomy): Eukaryota > Viridiplantae > Streptophyta > Magnoliopsida > Poales > Poaceae > Secale > Secale cereale. Next base: position 352,279,205 of record LR738713.1, read on the forward strand.
GTCAACGCGCGTGGTTGCCGGATCGCAGGAGAGGCCGGTCGGTCACGCCGGTGTCGGAGTAGAGGCGCGGTGGGTCGACGAGGGTGGCGGGTGACGCAAACCGATCAAGCTTAGATCGGAAAAAAGAAAAACACCGATTAAGGTGACCAGAGGGAGAGAGAAACAAGCCGGAGCAAGGGCTCGGAAAAAAGAATCTAGGACAGCCAGTCAACACAACCGGTGGAAGAACCCTAGGTACAGCCGGCGCGTCCCCCGGCAGCGGTCATGGAGGCCGACAACCCCGAGGGCGGTGCGCGGCGGTTAGGGTTTGGATCGGTTAAGCTGATACCATGTTAGTGTTGGGAATGTAGTAATAATTCAAAAAAATTCTACGTGGTGATCAATCTAGGAGATGCTAGCAACGAGAGAGAGGGAGTGCATCTTCATACCCTTGAAGATCGCTAAGTGGAAGCGTTGCAAAGAACGCGGTTGATGGAGTCATACTCACGGTGATTCAAATCGTGAAAGATCCGATCTAGCGCCGAACGGACGGCACCTCCGCGTTCAACACACGTACAACCCGGGGACGTCATCTCCTTCATGATCCAGCAAGGGGGAGGAGAAGTTGAGGGAGAACTCCGGCAGCACAGCGGCGTGGTGGCGGTGAAGCTCGTGGTGTTGGGGAACGTAGTATTTCAAAAAAATTCCTACGAACACGCAAGATCTACCTAGGAGAAGCATAGCAACAAGCGGGGAGAGTGTGTCCATGTACCCTCGTAGACCGAAAGCGGAAGCGTTTAGTAACGCGGTGGATGTAGTCGAACGCCTTTATGATCCAACCGATCCAAGCACCGAATGTACGGCTCCTCCATGTTCAGGACGATGACGTCCCTCGAGCTCTTGATCTAGTTGAGGACGAGGGAGAGTTCTGTCTGCACGACGGCATGGTGACGGTGTTGATGTTGTGATCCGCGCAGGGCTTCGCCTAACCAATGCGACAATATGACCTGAGGTGGAATCTGTGGAGGGGGCCACCGCACACGGCTAATTTTTTTAAACTTGTGTGTTCTAGGGTTCCCTCCTGCCCCCATATGTAAACGAGCAAGGGGGAGGCTGGCCGGCCCCTATAGGGCGCACCCAAGGGGACAATCCTACTCCTACTAGGAGTAGGAATCCCCCTTTCCTAGTCCAACCAAGAGAAGAAGGAAAGGAGGGAGAAGAGAAGGAAGGAGGGGCGCCGCCCCTCCCCTTAGTCCAATTCGGACTAGGCCCATGGGGGGGGGGGGCGGTCAGCCCTTGGCTGCCTTCCTTTCTCTCCGCTAAAACCCAATAAGGCTCATTACTTCTCCGGTGGTTCCGATAACCCTTCCGGCACTTCGATATTTGTCCAGTGACCCCTGGAACTCATCCGGTGTCCAAATAATATCGTCCAATATATCATTCTTTATGTCTCGACCATTTTGAGACTCCTTGCATTTCCGTGATCTCATCCGGGACTCCGAACAAACTTCGGTCATCAAAAACACATAACTCGTAATACAAATCGTCATCGAACGTTAAGCGTGCGGACCCTACGGGTTCGAGAACTATGTAGACATGACCGAGACATATCTCCGGTCAATAACCAATAGAGGAACCTGGATGCTCATATGGGATCTTACATATTCTACGAAGATCTTTATCGGTCAAACCTCATAGCAACATACGTTGTTCCCTTTGTCATCAGTATGTTACTTGCCTGAGATTCGATCGTCGGTATCATCATACCTAGTTTAATCTCATTATCGACAAGTCTCTTTAATCGTTCCGTAATGCATCATCTCGTGACTAACTCATTAGTCATTTGCTTGCTAGGCTTATTATGATGTGTATTACCGAGAGGGCCCAGAGATACCTCTCCGACACTCGGAGTGACAAATCCTAATCTTGATCTATGCCAACACCACAAACACTTTTGGAAACACCTTTAGAGCATCTTTATAATCACCCAGTTACGTTGTGATATTTGATAGCACACAAAGTGTTCCTCCGGTGTCCGGGAGTTGCATAATCTCATAGTCAGAGGAACATGTATAAGTCATGAAGAAAGCAATAGCAATAAAACTAAACGATCAAAGTGCTAAGCTAACGGATGGGTCTTGTCCATCACATCATTCTCTAATGATGTGATCCCATTCATCAAATGACAACACATGTCTATGGTTAGGAAACATGACCATCTTTGATCAGCGAGCTAGTCAAGTAGAGGCATACCAGGGACACTCTGTTTTGTCTATGTATTCACACATGTACTAAGTTTCCGGTTAACACAATTCTAGCATGAATAATAAACATTTATCATTATATATAAGGAAATATAAATAACAACTTTATTATTGCCTCTAGGGCATATTTCCTTCAGTCTCCCACTTGCACTAGAGTCAATAATCTAGTTCACATCGCCATGTGATTTAATATCGATAGTTCACATCGTTATGTGAATAACACCCATAGTTCACATCGCCATGTGACCAACACCCAAAGGGTTTACTAGAGTAAATAATCTAGTTCACATCGCCATGTGATTTAACACCGAAAGAGTACTAAGGTGTGATCATGTTTTGCTTCGTGAGAGAAGTTTAGTCAGCGGGTCTGTTACATTTAGATCCGTATGTATTTCGCAAATTTCTATGTCTACAATGCTCTACATGGAGCTACTCTAGCTAATTGCTCCCACTTTCAATATGCATCCAGATTGATACTTAGAGTCATCTGTATTAGTGTCAAAGCTTGCATCGGCGTAACTCTTTACGACGAACTCTTTATCACCTCCATAATCGAGAAACATTTCCTTAGTCCTCCAATTACTAAGGATAATTTTGACCACTATCCAGTGATCTACTCCTAGATCACTATTGTACCTCCTTGCCAAATTGATGGCAAGGTACACAACAGGTTTGGTACACAACATGTCATACTTTAAAGAACCTATGACTGAGGCATAGGGAATGACTTTCATTCTTTCTTAATCTTCTGTCGTGGTCGGGTTTTGAGTCTTACTCAACTTCATACCTTAAAACTCAGGCAAGAACTCCTTCTTTGACTGATCCATCTTGAACTCCTTCAACATCTTATCAAGGTATGTACTCATTGAAAATCTTATCAAGCGTCTTGATCTATCTCTATAGATCTTAACGCCCAATATGTAAGCAGCTTCACCGAGGTCTTTCATTGAAAAACTCCTTTTAAACAATCCTTTATGCTTTCCAGAAAATTCTACATCATTTTTGATCATCAATATGTCATTCACATATACTTATCAGAAATGTTGCAGCGCTCCCACTCACTTTCTTGCAAATACAGGCTTCACCGTAAGTCTGTATATATAAAACCATATGCTTTGATCACCTTATCAAAGCATATATTCCAACTCCGAGATGCTTGCACCAGTCCATAGATGGATCGCTGGAGTTTGCACACTTTGTTACATTAGCACCTTTAGGATCGGAAAAACCTTCTGGTTGAATCATGTACAACTCTTCTTTGAGATATCCATTAAGGAATGCAGTTTTGACATCCATTTGCCAGATTTCATAATCATAAAATGCGGCAATTGCTAACACATCGCTACGGGTGAGAAAGTCTCATTGTAGTCAACTCCTTGAACTTGTAGAAACCCTTTCGCAACAAGTCAAGCTTTGTAGACAGTAACATTACCATCGGCGTCAGTCTTCCTCTTAAAGATCCATTTATTTTCAATGGCTTGCCGATCATTGGGCAAGTCAACCAAAGTCCACACTTCTCATACATGGATCCCATCTCAGATTTCATGGCCTCAAGCCATTTCGCGGAATCTGGGCTCATCATTGCTTCCTCATAGTTTGTAGGTTCATCATGGTCTAGTAACATGACTTCCAGAACAGGGGTTAGCGTACCACTCTGGTGTGGAACGTACTCTGGTTGACCTACGAGGTTCAGTAGTAACTTGATCTGAAGTTTCATGATCGTTATCATTAGCTTCCTCACTAATTGGTGTAGTAATCACTAGAACTAGTTTCTGTGATGAACTACTTTCCAATTCGAGAGAAGGTACAATTGCATCATCAAGTTCTACTTTCCTTCCACTCAATTCTTTCAAGAGAAACTCCTTCTCTAAAAAGGATCCATTCTTAGCAATGAATATCTTGCCTTCGGATCTGTGATAGAAGGTGTACCCAACAGTTTCCTTTGGGTATCCTATGAAGACACATTTCTCCGACTTGGGTTCGAGCTTATCAGGTTGGAGCTTTTTCACATAAGTATCGCAAACCCAAACTTTAAGAAACGATAACTTGGGTTTCTTGCCAAACCACAATTCATAAGGTGTCATCTCAACGGATTTAGATGGTGCCCTATTTAACGTGAATGCAGCTATGTTTAAAGCATAACCCCAAAACGATAGTGGTAAATCGGTAAGATGCATCATAGATCGCACCATATCTAATAAAGTATGATTACGATGTTCGGACACACCATTACGCTGTGGTGTTCCAGGTGGCATGAGTTGTGAAACTATTCCACATTGTTTCAAATGAAGACCAAACTCATAACTCAAATATTCGCCTCCACGATCAGATCGTGGAAACTTTATTTTATTGTTACGATGATTCTCTACTTCACTCTGAAATTCTTTGAACTTTTTAAATGTTTCAGACTTGTGCTTCATCAAGTAGATATACCCATATCTGCTCAAATCATCTGTGAAGGTCAGAAAATAACGATACCCGCCGCGAGCCTCAACACTCATTGGACCGCATACACCAGTATGTATGATTTCCAGTAAGTCAGTTGCTCGCTCCATTGTTCCGGAGAACAGAGTTTTAGTCATCTTGCACATGAGGCATGGTTCACAAATCACAAGCACCAAGTGATTCATAATCAAGTGATTCCAAAAGTCCATCAGCATGGAGTTTCTTCATGCGGTTTACACCAATTTGACCTAAACGACAGTGCCACGAATAAGTTGCACTATCCTTATCAACTTTGCATTTTTTGGCTTCAATATTATGAATATGTGTATCACTACGATCGAGATCCAACAAAAATAGACCATTCATCAAGGGTGCATGACCATAAAAGATATTATTCATATAAACATAACAACCATTATTCTCTGATTTAAGTGAATAACCGTCTCGCAATAAACAAGATCCAGATATAATGTTCATGCTCAACGCTGGCACCAAATAACAATTATTTAGGTCTAAAACTAATCCCGATGGTAGATGTAGAGGTAGCGTGCCGACGGCGATCACATCGACTTTGGAACCATTTCCCACACGCATCGTCACCTCGTCATTAGCTAATCTTTGTTTAATCTATAGCCCTTGTTTCGAGTTACAAATATTAGCAACCGAACTAGTATCAAATACCCAGGTGCTACTACGAGCATTAGTAAGGTACACATAAATAACATGTATATCAAATATACCTTTGTTCACTTTGCCATCCTTCTTATCCGCCAAAATACTTGGGGCAGTTCCGCTTCCAGTGACCAGTCCCTTTGCAGTAGAAGCACCCAGTTTCAGGCTTGGCTCCAGACTTGGGTTTCTTCGCGGGAGTAGCAACTGGCTTGCTTTTCTTCTTGAAGTTCCCCTTCTTTCCCTTGCCCTTTTTCTTGAAACTAGTGGTCTTGTTAACCATCAACACTTGATGCTCCTCTTTGATTTGTACCTCCGCAACTTTGAGCATAGCGAAGAGCTTGGGAATTGTCTTCTGCATCCCTTGCATATTATAGTTCATCACGAAGCCTTTATAGCTTGGTGGCAGTGATTGAAGAACTCTATCAATAACACTATCTTCATCAACTTTGCATCCAAGTTGAGTCATGTGATTGTAGTACCCAGACATTCTAAGTAAGTGTTCACTGATAGAAGTGTTCTCCTCCATCTTGCAGCTATAGAACTTATTGGAGATCTCATATCCCTCAATTCGGGCATTTGCTTGAAATATTAACTTCAACTCTTGGAACATCTCATATGCTCCATGACGTTCAAAATGTCTTTGAAGTCCCGATTTTAAGCCATAAAGCATGGCACACTGAACTATCGAGTAGTCATCAGATCGAGCTTGCCAGACGTTCATAACGTCCGGAGTTGCTCCTGCAGCAGGCCTGTCACCTAGCGGTGCTTAAAGGACATAATTCTTCTGTTCAGCAATGAGGATAATCCTCAAGTTACGGACCCAGTCCGTGTAGTTGCTACCATCATCTTTCAACTTAGCTTTCTCTAGGAACGCATTAAAATTCAAGGGAACGGTAGCACGGGCCATTGATCTACAACAACATAGATATGCAAAAACTATCAGGACTAAGTTCATGATAAATTAAAGTTCAATTAATCATATTATTAAAGAACTCCCACTTAGATAGACATCCCTCTAGTCATCTAAATGATCACGTGATCCAAATCAACTAAACCATGTCCGATCATCATGTGAGATGGAGTAGTTTTCAATGGTGAACATCTTATGTTGATCATATCTACTATATGATTCACGCTCGACCTTTCGGTCTCCAGCGTTCCGAGGCCATGTCTGTACATGCTAGGCTCGTCAAGTTTAACCCGAGTATTCTGCATGTGCAAAACTGTCTTACACCCGTTGTATTTGAACGTAGAGCTTATCACACCCGATCATCACGTGCTGTCTCGGCACGACGAACTGTCGCAACGGTGCATACTCAGGGATAACACTTGTACCTTGAAATTTTGTAAGGGATCATCTTATAATGCTACCGCCATACTAAGCAAAATAAGAAGCATAATAAGATAAACATCACATGCAATCAAAATATGTGACATGATATGGGCATTATCATCTTGTGCTTTCGACTCCATCTCCAAAGCATCGTCATGATCTCCATCGTCACCGGCTTGACACCATGATCTTCATCGCAGCGTCATGGTCGTCTCGCCAACTATTGCTACTACTACTATCGCTAACTCATAGTGATAAAGTAAAGCAATTACATGGCTTTCACAATTCATACAATAAAGAGACAACCATAAGGCTCCTGCCGGTTGCCGATAATTTACAAAACTTGATCATCTCATACAATAACGTATAACTCATCACGTCTTGACCATATCACATCACAACATGCCCTGCAAAAACAAGTTAGACGTCCTCTACTTTGTTGTTGCAAGTTTTACGTGGCTGCTAGGGGCTTAGCAAGAACCGTTCTTACCCACGCATCAAAACCACAAAGGTTTTTCGTCAAGTGTGATGTTTTAACCTTCAACAAGGACCGGGCGTAGTCACACTCGATTCAACTAAAGTTGGAGAAATTGACCCCCGCCAGCTACCTATGTGCAAAGCACGTCGGTAGAACTAGTCTCATGAACGCGGTCATGTAATGTCGGTTCGGGCTGCTTTATCCAACAATACCACCAAATGAAAGTATGACTTGCTGGTAAGCAGTATGAATATTATCGCCCACAACTCATTGTGTTCTACTCGTGCAAATCATCTACGCATAGACCTGGCTCATGATGCCACTGTTTGGGAACATAGTATTTCAAAAAATTTCCTACGATCGCGCAAGATCTATCTACACTACTAGGAAAAGGCCTACTAATGGCACACCTAATTTGGCCATTAATGGCGCATTAGTGGTGCGCCATTAGTGCCACGCCATTAGTATATTTTACTAATGGCGCACCTCTGGCGCGCCATTAGTATCTGGTATACTAATGGCGCACCTCAGATGCGCCATTAGTATATACAACAGTGCGCCATTAGTATGCCTCCCAGGGGGCCATCTATACCCAGGTGCTTTGGCATACTAATGGCGCACAACAACAAGATGCGCCATTAGTAACTTCGGCATACTAATGGCGCACTGTTTAATGATGCGCCATTAGTATCCTTTGGCATACTAATGGCGCACTGTGATGTGATGCGCCATTAGTATGAATATTAGGTTATTTATTTATTTTTTATTTTTCTGTTTTTTGCATAGGTTACAAAATGTATTATTGGACAGAATATAGACAGCACACATCAACAACAGATTCATCGAATACAATAGAAGATTAGTCTCTGAATACAATTCATCATATTAGTCTCCGAATACAATTCATCATATTAGTCTCCGAATTGAAAAGACCGAACAAAGATAGAACATTATATTACAAGTCTCGAGACCGCGAGTAGCGAGTTTGTCTTCACATTACAAGTCGATATCAATCATCTAAACTACCATCACATAGAAGAGAGCCGCGGTCATCACGATGAGCATCATCACGATGAAACTCGTCTTCATCCGGTTCCTCCAACGCTCCCTCCCCTCTCCCGCTAGATAGCGGGCGTATCTAGATTCCGCCTCGGCCCCAGTGGTGTACCCTTTGTAACTGTTACCGCTGAATCGGTGAACCTGTCTCCGACACTCCTCCCAGTCGTCGTAGACTCCGGGAACCTTACCCTTGTACACGACATACGACGGCATCGCTATGCACTAGCCAAACGAAACGTTAGTACCAATTCACAGACAATACATAAGCAATATATAAGTATGCAACAGAACGATCGGAAGAGAAAAGCAAGACATTAATAGCATCGATTACATCTAAGTTGAACGACTCTCGAAACCAAAGAGACATACTACAAGTTCATTAAAGTTTAATTACAACATGAGCCAATCGATGTTTCAAAACTAGACACAACATCACTGCTTTCGACTCGACTCAAGGGACCGGAGCGTGGATGAAGCCGCCGTCTATCGTGGGAGTCATGAAATCACGGGTGTTGTCAGCCTGCATTTGTAGCATTGTGTCGATGTCACTGTTGGACGGTTGACTTCTGAGGTAGAACTGCCCCGAGGTACGAAGGACATCTTGATGGATGATTTCCGCAAACTCCGACTGGATGCGGAAGAATTCTTGTCTGATGTCCGCGTCCTGGATTGCCGACACGCTCGCGGCCCAATCTTTGAGTTTACTCGGTAGCAGAAGTTGATGATGGTCCCGTATGATCGCCCGCATGTGATGGATGGCGTAGTAGGCACCCTTCTGACCGCCAGGCGGCTACTTGACGCAGCAGACCGTTGTATTGTGGGAGAACACGTGCTTGCCGTACTTACGAATAGGCCTGGTGAAGGTGTCTCCAGATTTGGCGTAGCCGGGGAGAACATCATCAAGAACCTTCTTGACATTTGTGTAGTCTACGTTCGACTGACGGTCCGGGACGAAATACGTGGCCATGGAATATTTGGGGCTTAGGAGGATGAGCGTGCAATGTGTGTCACTGCAGAAAACACGGAATGTTAAAAGAAAAACGATCGAAATCTAAGAATTCATATGTTACGGGGCGGTTGAGGGGAGGACTTACTCGGGAAAGTAAGGCACAAGGAAGTTATCCTTATCTCGGTTTGCCAGAATGACGCCTTCGAGGTAAGAACTCGCGACTTGCCGGTCCCCAGCGCTGCCCAAGATCTTGGCACGCATGTAGAAGGGGTCGACTATCACGATGTCCGTGGTCTTGTTGCGAATGATCCGCATCTCCATACTCGGCGAAAATAGCCGAACGAAGGTGTAGTGCAGCGGATGAAGGTTCAACATAGCGTGGATGTCATCAAACCGCAGGACGATCGTACCCCCGATGGAGTTATCCACAAAGCCCTTGCCCTCAGGCACCTTGGCCGCGAAAACCAGGTATGCCACATCCTTCTCTCTGAGACGCCGCTTCTCCAAAGAAAGAACACTGTCATGCAGACTCCGCATAGCACCAGTTGCAGCATCGAGCATATTTCTCGGTAGCATCGGCCTACCCGCCACATGCACCCTCCTCATTACATCCTCAGGTGAAGGTGGCCCGTCCTGAGCACGGATCGTACTCGGTGCCGGCTGGCTCGCACCCTTGTTAGTCTTTCTTTTGCATGCCTTCTTCTTCTCCTGTAATGGGACCGAGTTCTGCTCACAGACCGCCTTCTTGAGTGTGTTGGGGCTGATAATATTTTGCACCTCGCCTATCTGAGGCTCGGTGAAGTCGGCAGCTGGAGGCGTCTCCTAAGAGCTGAACGGCAGACGACGCCTGTTGCAACTTGGCTTCTCCGCGGTACCAGCTAGATCACGCACGTCTTTTGTTGGGTTGGGTTCTTGAGAAGGAGGCCCCATGAAGTCGCCACCGTACCCATGATCGGCAAAGTACTGATCGATGTTGGCAAATGCATCGTCGTCGTCGTCGTTCTGATCCTGTGCCATATGCGTGTTTGGATCCAGTGGCATAGGGATGTCCGGCACCGTTGCGGCGGTCTTGCCATGGGGCCGACTTGGCGCCGGCACGACTAGCGGTGTTGTCTTTGGGGTGGTGTCCCCCGCCCCCAAACAAATCTGGCTCTTCGGCCAAAGCAGGGGCCAGCTCAGGCAGGCGCTGAGGGTCATCACGTCATCATCGTCGGCCCCGACGGGTCGAATCGGAGGTAACAACTCGTCGCAGCCTGGTAGCACCCGAACCAGTTGAACCCTAAACAAGTTGGGTGGCATCTGGGTACCGTGGAACACGGGGTTGCCCGGTTGAACGATTTTGCCCTTGGCGACATCGACCAACTCGTTGTTCACGAAGTGCAGGAGAGTGCACGGAACGTCGGCGGCACCCTGCGAAAACATGTAGGGCGTCAGGGATGCCCAGTCAAAGGCAAGGAGATGAAGTCCTTGGCCGAGAGAGGCTTAATTAGTTACCGTGATGATGGCGTCAAGCTCGGCTAATGTCGAGGCACTGCCAACGGCGGGCGTGCAATTCACGGAGGGGCCGCTTGCTGCAGAGGTGCTGGCCGGCGTACACCCGGGTGCATTAAGCTCCCATGCCGGCGTCGGAGACACCAATGCCGCCTCCGCTGGAGACACCAATGGCCCCGCCATCACGTTCTGTGAGTTGCTGGCCGTGAAGCTAGGAATCGGGGGCGGCCCTTGTTGGCCGCCCGCAATCCACGCACTCAACCCCTCGATCAAGGTAGGCACAATGGCGGTGATCGTCGCTCCGAGTTGTTGTTGCACTTGCTCTTGGACAATCTCCGGAATCCGCACCACCTGTGCCTTGAGTTCTTGAACCTCGCGCGCCTGGCTTTCCGAGCTGGTCTTTTTCTCCTTTCGCCCACCAGCGTTATAGTATGACGACCATTTTGTAGACAAGCCTTTGCCGGCCACACGACCAGCTGACGTCGGCTTACTGAGCTTATCCTTGTTCTTCATTACATTCAACGCCCTATTTAGAGTGGTGTCCCAAGGGTTGCTCTTAGTCGACCCCGCGCTACTGCTTTCAGTCGCCTGTGGAAGGAATGTGAACCATTTAGAAATTTGGCTTTATTAATTAGAATGCAACCATATGGAGCTAATTACGCGGGGGTGTATTCCTTACCAGAACAAGCTCAAGCGCCCTGGTCTTCGGATCCGTGGTAAGCTCCTTTGTTTTCGGGTCCTTCTTGTACCGGGCCCTGACAAAGTTCCTGGTCTGCTTGTCACCGTATTTATCGAAGAGGGGTGGTAGGCCTTGCTCGCACGGTCCGCCTCCTCCTTGTCCCATATAGGCTCCGCCACTCTGTAACCGCCGGGACCGAGTGTGTGTTCCCCTAAGTTCATCTCCCGCATTTCTTTCCCCCACTGACTTGATTCGGAGTTTGCGGTGCTCGAGCAATTGATCTTGAAGTCGTTGTAGTCATCTTCGGTGATCGAAGGATTTTTCTCCTTGATCTTCTCACAACTCTCACCTTTCTCGATCATTCTCTTCACCGTGCTTTTCCAAGTAGACAGGGCCTTGCTCATCTTCGTGAGGGCAACATTGTTCACTTTATTCCCTTTGAGGCTTGTGTTTTCAAATTCAGTGGGGAACTTGTATCGTTCGTGCAGCTTTGTGAAGAGGAGGTTGCGCAAATTCCCTCGGTCAGGATGCCTCAGGTTCTCGGTGTTGATCGAGACGGTGCTCCGGAGAATGCACCCGAGCTGAAGCGAGTACCCCTTGACTATTCGTTCGGGCGCCGTTGGATTCCCGTTGGAGTCCACTTCATTAACTTCCTCCTTGAGGGTGCGGAGCACGGTCGGACGCCGATCCTTCCGTTGCCTCTTCGGTTGGCTGCCATCTATGCGTGCGCCGCCATCATCAGTGGTGGCATCCTCGGCGGCACCATCAGTGGTGGCATCAGTGGGGTCATCCTCGGCGGTACCATCAGTGGTCTCAGGATCGGTGGGGAAGGCGGCGTCCTCATACAAGTGAGGTTGTTCCTCCATCTCCTGGGACAGCTCCTAGAATGCCTTGCCGCCCGAACCCCCGGCCTCATCGTTGTTGGCCATGTTTCTCTCTAAATAGGAACAAAGTTTGGTCAAAAAGTTGGTTATTGTCAAGGAACAAGATCATGGTCTCATCATTTAGGGTTTGTCGACACTCGACACCGAGGCATCCTAAAAGCTAAGCTTTTATCATTGAGGGTTTTTCGACGCCGAGGCACCCTAAAAGCCTAAGCTTTCATCATTTCGGTTTTTATCGACACCGAGGCACCCTAAAAGCTAAGGTTTTATAATTAATGGTTTGTCGACACCTAGGCATCCTAAAAGCTAAGCTGGGAAGGAGAATTCTAAGTTGGGCCTAATCACTTGGCTCTATTGCCGCCTATGGTTTAATGCAGCTAGAATAAAGGGGCACTTGATCCTACTTAATTAACTACTAAGATACCCCGGCCCATGCATTAGTCACAAGTACCCCATATGTCCTATTTTTAGCAAAGTCATGCTAAAATTCACGGAAAATTTCAGCATGACCTTTGCTGAAAATAGGACATATGGAGTACCCGAATTTGCCGGAACGGAAGTTAATCGACATTCCAGCAAACTCAAGGGCCTCTCGGGGTACCTGCAAAATCATCACGACACGATGGTCGGAGACAAAACCCAGCAAAAATCTGGATAATGCCAGGGTTTCCTCACACTAGACTAGACTGGCACAGAGTATGTATATTATCCTTTATGGGGATGAAAGGACAGGTCGGAGTATTCCGACAACTTAACAAGAATACATACTGGTATATTAAGTTATTAACGCAAAGCCAAAGGAGTTCTTGGCACACATCTGTCAATCTTGTGCAAAAAAAGGGGGTACAGATGAATCAACCAATGAGCCTACCCCAACTTGCTTGGGACAAATTGCATCGCTCCCATTGTTTTTTGTATGAATCAACCAATAAACTCGAAAGTAAAAAATTTGCTCTTATCACAATACTGATGGAAGCTTGACTTTGCATATTCTTCCAGATCTCATTCCATGACAAATAAACAGGGCTTGGGTTGACACTAGGTGCCACTAATGACACAATCATGGGGGCAGCTAAAGTAACTTTATGCAATAAGACAGAAGCCAAATATGAAGCCCTTTCAACTTGTTGAAGCGACACAATTCGAGGCTCCTACACTAGCCATGCAACTGCTCTCGGATTAGGCCACTGCAAAGGGGACAAGCTGACAAATTGAACACTCACTATACTAAACAATATGGTACTAGGCATTAGGAAACTAATTAACTACCAGGCAATGACCAATGGTAACCGCGATCAAGAAGACACTTTGCGCAGACCACTAACACTCAGACGTAGTGGTTTGGCCTAAACCATCGAGTCATTTTCATTTTGAAACTAAGAAGTGTACTACTGATAATTTAGACCGAATGTTTTTACTGTACACTAATGTTTTGGTAAATGTCATGCTGTTCCATTTTATTTGACACATTAGTTAACTGAATTTTGACACAGTGGTTAACTGAATTTTTACCCAGTAGTTAACTGAATTTAATTAACAAACTAGAAAACATAAAAAACTAGACTGCATGGAGTAGTAACAAATTCAGTTAACAAACTATGCTGCATTTATAATCTGAATAATACTCCAGCAATATACTCCATGATTATAAACTACAGGTCTTTCTATTTACCGCTACAATAATGATGCTTCTGCTGTCATACTCGAGCTTTTCTTGCAGCCCTACGTGTGCATCATATCCACTGTCACATCAATAAAAAGAATGTTTTTCCCTTCTATTTGTTATTTGAAAATACCATCAAAATGTTATTTGAAAATATAATCAAATTTGTTTTTTGAAAATATAATCAATTTTTTGTAGTTGCATTCATTTGTGACGGTGGAGCGGGGGGAGGGTGCGGGGGTTGTC
>LR738713.1:352297256-352327065 GCA_902687465.1 Secale cereale
GGGGGGGGGGGGGGGCGCTTGGGCCCCCCGAGGCTCCTCCGATGCCCCCCTTTGGCATATATTTAAAGCGTCTCCCGAAACCCTCGAAACAAGAACTCTTTTCGCGATCCCATCTCTGTTCCGCCGCCGCCGCCGCTTCCAAGATCGGGAGCACCAGGAAACTCTTCCCGGCACCCTGCCGGAGGGGAGGATCACCACCGGGAGCTTCTCCACCACCATGGACGCCTTCCGGATGAGTTGTGAGTAGTCTCCCTTGGACCATGAGTTCATGACCAGTAGCTATGTGATGTTCTCCTCCCGTTCTTGTGCTTCACTAATTAGTCCTCGTGAGCTGCCCTACATGATCGAGGCACATATGTAATCCTTATGCTGTTGCTATGATGAGTTTGCTGGGATCCGATGGATTATGAGATTATGTTCAGATTGTGTTTGAGCAATATATTTGATCTACCTCTTTTATATTTATGTTTGTAAGTAATTCTTGCATGTTCTCCGTTGTTATTTATTGCTTTGGCCAAGTAGTAGGTAGTGACTCCAAGAGGGAACGTTATGCTTGATTGTGGGTTCATGCCCCTCGATGACTAGCTTGAGTGACAGAAACATGAGTCTAGGGGATGTGCTGTTGCCACAAGGGGGAAAATAACGGTGCTTATGCCCGCGGGTGCAAGGATTGTTTACTTTACGCAAAGTTCTTTTAATGCAGTTGTCCGTTGCATTGAGTTTACACTATGGGTGGGACTCGCAACTTAATACCAGCGAGATGTTCTGGATAGATATCTCAAGGTGGATTATTAGTAGTAGATATTGATGGATTTCAGTCTACTTACGTTGGCGTACCGCCCATGCTTTGAACCTCAACCTTTCTTGCAATGTAGTCAGCATTGGTTTGCGCACATGGTCCTGTCAATTGCCCAGCTGTAATTCGTTTACCTCACATAGCTGTTTTATCGTCTTTTGGGAGAGAGACATCACTAGTGAACATCATGAGACTCCGGTCCATATTACCATCATTGATCACATCCGCTATTTACTTTTCCGCTATTTACTTACTATTGCAATTATACCTATCACTATTATCACTTGCGTTTGATCCTTTGTAAACTACAAGGCCGGAGGGATTGACAACCTCTCTGTACTCGTTGGGAGCAAAGTTATTTGTATCTGTGTGCAGGTCCACGTTGATTGCTAATATCCGGCGCCATTAGCAGTTGACACCTTCTTGTTGAAACTGGGAGTCTCTGGGAAATCGATCCTTGGTATTACCAAGGGAAAACTTCTGCTACACTGCATCTCAAACCTTCCACTTGGGGTAACCAACGAGGGGTGAGAAGCCACCTAGCAAAGCAATTTCTGGCGCCGTTGCCGGGGACTCCACTCTTCAGGATAGGGGAGTTGCACGCTATCTTTTACCTTTGCTTTTAGTCTTGTTAGTTTACCTTTCAGTTTTCTTTATGACTTTTCACTAGTTATGCTTATGGACAACCTTGCTATTGGATCGTTGCTTGCGGGAAGACGCCCCACACCTGTGGTGGTTGCTCCCCCCCCTACTGAAATTGTGCCCTATAAAATACCAGCTCGTATTATCAATTATGTTTTGGCTAATCGTTATTTAGGAGACAGACATCCCGGTGAACACTTGCTATATCTGTCACAATTATGTTCATTATTTAAGCTTGCAGGTGTATCAAGGGAGTTTGTCATGAGGACATTGTTCGCCGTATCACTTATAGATAAAGCTTTAGATTGGTATAAGCTTCTCGATAACTCGCACTTGCTTTATTGGCAAGAGCTTATGTCTCTCTTTTATACTAAGTTTTATCCTCTTCATGATGCTTATGTGGGGAGTAAGAGTACCTTTTTGCATGTGGATCATGGTAACAATGCTTTATGTGATGCTTATATTGTTCAGTTTATTCGTGATCCCACTGAAAATTATTATGAGAAGGGAACATATGCTTATAGATATTTCAATAATATTAAGTTCCCTCTCTTTATGTTGAAGGTTTTGAAGCTGCACTTGTTTTGTCTTCCTATGCTTATTGCTTTGTGCTTCAATGAATTATTCTATTGCAATGTTCCTATGCATAGGAAGCGTGTTAGGCTTAAAATGTGTTTGGTGCTTGCTTCTTGATGCTCTCTTTTGTTCTTCAACTCTTATTCCTACGAGAGCATCATTAAAGTCTTATGCCTAGCTTAAAGGCATAAAAGAAAGCGCTTTTGGGAGGCAGCCCACATGAATAAATTTATTTTGCTTTTGTTGTGTCTTGATGTTGTTACTACTGTAGCATCATCATTGTATCTTTGCTTTTCATATTTGCGCCAAGTATAGCCTCTGATTGCTAGAAAGTTCAAAAGTTGTGAGGTGCTGTCCAGGAAACAGATTATGTCCTTGGATAGAAAAATTCGTATAAAATCACCAGATCATCTTTTTGGTCTGAATTTTTTCTACAGCGTGCTCTATATAATTGTCTTTCGTGCATCTGTTCTGAGTTTTTTGATTAGAGTTGTAGAAGTGCCCCGAACAAATCAATTACTACCTGCTGTTCTGTTTTTCATAGATTCTGTCCTGTTTTGCTTTTCCTTCATTTTGCAAACCAAGAGCTTGCTTTTTCTTTGCAAAAACCTTTTGGCAATCTTGAGAAACAGTAGACCTTCAAGAATATCTTTATTTCCAGCAAGGTATAATTATTTTATTATGGGTACTAACCTCGCTAATCAGATTATGATGAGTTATGTATGAAGGGAGTTTTCAAGTGTGCGAGGGAAGATGATAAAAAGATTCAGGAGTGTCAAGCGCTCAAGCTTGGGGATGCCCCCATGCACCCCCAAGAAATATTCAAGGAGACTCAAGCGTCTAAGCTTGGGGATGCCCCCGTGCATCCCCTTCTCCATCAACATTATCAGTTCGTCTTTCGTTCCACTATATTTTAATCACTTCATGTGTTATGTGCTATGCTTGGAGCGTCTTGTTTTTAGTTTCCTTTTTAGTTTTTCATAACGAGTCGGAACTCAGCTTTCTTTATGTGGGAGAGAAACACGCTCCACTTCTACCTAGAACATAACATAGAATTTTCATGACTATCTTTGCTGTGTGTGTTCTTTGTCTTTTAATAGCTACTATCATGTTCTGCTCTTAGTATTCATGCTTATCTTTTCAAAGAGCTTTTTAGTTGGTTGCTTGAACTCTCTTTAATTACCATGCTCACCTTATTAAGAGAGTTTGCTTCCGTTGCATTGGTTAATATGTCTATGATAAAGATGCTACGTGCATGATGGCGCTTAGTAGTTCATGTTTTCTTATGGTTAGTCTCAAATAGCTGGGGGATTCCCAATGTGTTATTGGAGTACCAACATGATTTGTTTGCCAATGATGTGGTATGGTTTAGTAATATCTTCCCTCAAGAATTTATTTTGATTGACTTGGCGTATGCTCACGCATATTTAAGACTGTAAAGAAAGTCTGTCAAGCCTTGATGATCTTTTATTTCTGAGTAGCGATATAACTTCCATGCCTGATTCAATGTTGCTTTGTCGCTCTGCATGATTATGACCGTCATTGCTCTCTTAGTTGGTCGCTCCCAGTCTTTTGCTAACCTCCACCTGTACTAAGCGGACTGACTGCTTGTGCATCCACATCCTTTTAAACCAGTTATGCCATATGAGTCCACCATACCTACCTATATGTGGTATTTCACCGCCACTCCAAGTAAATTTACATGTGCTACCTTTAAAACCTTCAGTTGCAATATATAGCTCATGGGAAAGTAGCTTAAAAACTATTGTGGTAAAGAATATGTTGCTTATGTGTCTTATTTCTTATAAGTTGCTTGCTGAGCGGTAACCATGTTTCTGGGGACGCCATCAACTGTTACACTTCTGTTGAATATCATGTGAGTTGCTATGCATGTTCGTCTTGTCTAAAGTAAGGGTGATTTGCCATGAGTTGAATGGTTTGAGTATGCATATTGTTAGAGAAGAACATTGGGCCGCCAACCAAAGCCATGTATCATGGTGGAAGTTTTAGCTTGGACATTAATCCTCAAGAGGAGTCCATTATCTATTTTCTATGTTGTCCCGGTATGGATGTCCTCAAGTTGAGATCTATCAAAAACGAGAAATCAAGTGCGATCTATCTCCTTGGACCTTTGTACAGGTGACATAGAGGTACCCCTTTGTGACACTTGGTTGAAACATATGTAATGCAATGACAATCCATGGAAATCCGAGCTAATTATGACAAGGTGCGAGCACTATTGGTATTCGATGCATGAGTCTTGCAACTTATAGGATGTCTTATGCATAGCACATATGAAGTACTACTACCGTTGACAAAATTGTTTCTATGTTTTCAACATAAAAAGCTCTAGCACATGAGTAATCCCTGCTTCCCTCTGTGAAGGGCCATTCTTTTACTTTTATGTTGAGTCTCCACCTTCTTTTAAAAGCACCAACTACTGAGAGCATGATTGTCATTCTGAGTGTAATGTACATTGTCCCAAAGTAGCATTGTCTTTTGCATGATTGTGATATCGTTTATTCTGAAATCATTGTATCTAGTCATCACTTAAACCTTGGAGGTGCCCCTGCATTTATGTTTTGCTTCACTAAAGGGGGCAAGCTAGATATCACTTTATCATATTTGCACATCATATTCATTGCAAATCTTTTTGATGTTTCAGTATCATATTGTAAAACTTTAAGTCCTTTGTGATTTTCTCATGAGGCAACTTAATTACTATAGATTCATTGTCTCAGTAAGCTTTTGTCATATGACTATGAAAAAGTCCTATATGGTTAATAGCATGTCACCACAGAAATTATTCTTGTTATCATTTACCTACTCGAGGACGAGCAGGAATTAAGCTTGGGGATGTTGATACGTCCAAAACGTATCTATAATTTCTGCTTGCTCCATGCCTCTTTTGGGTGATATTGCTATGATATTTATACACTTCCATACACTTTTGATCATATTTGGACTAACCTATTAACTCAGTGCACCCCAGTGCCAGTTTCTGTTTTCGGCTGTTTTTGTATTTCAGGTTTTCACGTTACGAGAACTGCCAGGAAAAATCTAGAAAAATTATATAAAAAATCAGCGTTCCAGAACCTACCTTGCGCCCGAAGTACAATGGGGGGGGGGCACCAGGGCTCCAGGCGCCCTGGCGGTGCGCCCCCCTGGGCCACGCCGGGGGGGCGCCTGGGCCCCCCGAGGCTCCTCCGATGCCCCCCTTTGGCATATATTTAAAGCGTCTCCCGAAACCCTCGAAACAGGAACTCTTTTCGCGATCCCATCTCTGTTCCGCCGCCGCCGCCGCTTCCAAGATCGGGAGCACCAGGAGAACTCTTCCCGGCACCCTGCCGGATGGGAGGATCACCACCGGGAGCTTCTCCACCACCATGGACGCCTCCCGGATGAGTTGTGAGTAGTCTCCCTTGGACCATGAGTTCATGACCAGTAGCTATGTGATGTTCTCCTCCCGTTCTTGTGCTTCACTAATTAGTCCTCGTGAGCTACCCTACATGATCGAGGCACATATGTAATCCTTATGCTGTTGCTATGATGAGTTTGCTGGGATCCGATGGATTATGAAATTATGTTCAGATTGTGTTTGAGTAATATATTTGATCTACCTCTTTTATATTTATGTTCGTAAGTAATTCTTGCATGTTCTCCGTTGTTTTTTATTGCTTTGGCCAAGTAGTAGGTAGTGACTCCAAGAGGGAACGTTATGCTTGATTGTGGGTTCATGCCCCTC
This sequence comes from Secale cereale, assembly GCA_902687465.1. Taxonomy (NCBI): domain Eukaryota; kingdom Viridiplantae; phylum Streptophyta; class Magnoliopsida; order Poales; family Poaceae; genus Secale; species Secale cereale. The sequence continues at coordinate 352,303,016 of LR738713.1, forward strand.
GATGACTAGCTTGAGTGACAGAAACATGAGTCTAGGGGATGTGCTGTTGCCACAAGGGGGAAAACAACGGTGCTTGTGCCCGCGGGTGCAAGGATTGTTTACTTTACGCAAAGTTCTTTTAATGTAGTTGTCTGTTGCATTGAGTTTACACTATGGGTGGGACTCGCAACTTAATACCAGCGAGATGTTCTGGATAGATATCTCAAGGTGGATTATTAGTAGTAGATATTGATGGATTTCGGTCTACTTACTTTGGCGTACCGCCCATGCTTTGAACCTCAACCTTTCTTGCAATGTAGTCAGCATTTGTTTGCGCACATGGTCTTGTCAATTGCCCAGCTGTAATTCGTTTACCTCACATAGCTGTTTTATCGTCTTTTGGGAGAGAGACATCACTAGTGAACATCATGAGACTCCGGTCCATATTACCATCATTGATCACATCCGCTATTTACTTTTCCGTATTTACTTTCTATTGCAATTATACCTATTAATATTATCACTTGCGTTTGATCCTTTGTAAACTACGAGGCCGGAGGGATTGACAACCTCTCTGTACTCGTTGGGAGCAAAGTTATTTGTATCTGTGTGCAGGTCCACATTGATTGCTAATATCCGGCGCCATTAGCAGTTGACACCTTCTTGTTGAAACTGGGAGTCTCTGGGAAATCGATCCTTGGTATTACCAAGAGAAAACTTCTGCTACACTGCATCTCAAACCTTTCACTTGGGGTAACCAATGAGGGGTGAGAAGCCACCTAGCAGCGCATTTTCGGACAGGTGCGCCATTACTAGTTACAACTAGTAATGGCGCACTTTGTCTGGATGCACCATTAGTATGTTTGGACAGGCGCACTAGTTCAATTTTTTTTGATACTAATGGCGCACCCCGGGCCAGGTGCGCCATTAGTAGTTTCAACTCTAATGGCGTATCAGAAGGTGGTGCGCCATTAGTATATACTAATGGCGCACCGCTTGTCTGGCGCGCCATTAGTGTCAATCCCATCTATAGCCCTTTTTCTAGTAGTGCTAGGAGAAGCATAGCAGCGAGCGGGGAGAGTGTGTCCATGTACCCTCATAGACCGAGAGCGTAAGCGTTTAGTAATGCGGTTGATGTAGTCGAACGTCTTCACGACCCAACCGATCCAAGCACCGAACGTACGGCACCTCCGTGTTCAGCACACGTTCAGCACGATGACGCCCCTCGAGCTCTTGATCCAGTTGAGGATGAGGGAGAGTTCTGTCAGCACGACGGCATGGTGACGGTGTTGATGTTGTGATCCGCGCAGGGCTTCGCACTGCGACAATATGACCTGAGGTGAAATCTGTGGAGGGGGGCACCGCACACGGCTAAAACAACTATGAACTTATGTGTTCTAGGGTGCCCCCTGCCCCCGTATATAAAGGAGCAAGGGGGGAGGCCGGCCGTCCCCTATAGGGCGCACCCAAGGGGGCAATCCTACTCCTACTAGGAGTAGGAACCCCCCTTTCCTAGTCCAACTAGGAGAAAAAGGAAAGGAGCGAGAAGAGAAGGAAGGAGGGGGCGCCGCCCCTTCCCTTAGTCCAATTCGGACTTGGCCCATGGGGGGGGGGGGGTTCGCGGCCAGCCCTTGGCTGCCTTCCTCTCTCTCCCCTAAACCCAATAAGGCCCATTACTTCTCCCGTGGTTCCGATAACCCTTCCGGCACTCCGATATTTATCCGGTGACCCCCGAAACACATCCGGTGTACGAATAATATCGTCCAATATATCATTCTTTATGTCTTGACCATTTTGAGATTCCTCATCATGTCTGTGATCTCATCCGGGACTCCGAACAAACTTCGGTCATCAAAAACACATAACTCATAATACAAACCGTCATCGAACGTGCGGACCCTATGGGTTCGAGAACTATGTAGACATGACGGAGACATATCTCCGGTCAATAACCAATAGAGAAACCTGGATGCTCATATTGGCTCCTACATATTATACGAAGATCTATATCGGTTAAACCGCATAACAACATCCGTTGTTCCCTTTGTCATCGGTATGTTACTTGCCCAAGATTCGGTCGTCGGTATCATCATACCTAGTTCAATCTCGTTACCGACAAGTATCTTTACTCGTTCCGTAATACATCATCTTGTGACTAACTCATCAGTCATTTGCTTGCAAGGCTTATTATGATGTGTATTACCGAGAGGTCCCAGAGATACCTCTCAGACACTCGGAGGAACAAATCCTAATATTGATCTATGCCAACACCACAAACACTTTTGGAAACACCTGTAGAGCATCTTTATAATCACCCAATTACGTTGTGACGTTTGATAGCACACAAAGTGTTCCTCCGGTGTCCGGGAGTTGCATAATGTCATAGTCAGAGGAATATGTATAAGTCATGAAGAAAGCAATAGCAATAAAACTAAACGATCAAAGTGGTAAGCTAACGGATGGGTCTTGTCCATCACATCGTTCTCTAATGATGTGATCCTGTTCATCAAATGACAACACATGTCTATGGTTAGGAAACATAACCATCTTTGATGAGTGAGCTAGTCAAGTAGAGGCATACTAGGGACACTCTGTTTTGTCTATGTATTCACACATGTACTAAGTTTCTGGTTAACACAATTCTAGCATGAATAATAAACATTTATCAGGATATATAAAGAAATATAAATAACAACTTTATTATTGCCTCTAGGGCATATTTCCTTCACGTGGTTCTCCGGCAGAGCTTCGCTAAGCACTACGGAGGAGAAAGAGGAGTAGGAGGGGGAGGGCTGCACCAGGGGGAAGGGGTGCGGCTGCCCTCTCTCTCCCTCACTATATAGGGGGAATGGGGAGGAGGAGGCGCCCTAGGATTTCCCTAGGGGAGGGGCGGCGGCCATAGGGGAAACCCTAGATGGATTTGGGCGCCCCACCCCTAGGAGACTTGGCCCCCAAGCTGGGAGGGGGCGACTGCCCTAGGGGAGGCGCCCCACCTCTCCATCTTACACGAGTTGGGGTGGGAGGGGCGCAGAACCCCTTAGTGGGCTGGTGTGCCCCCTCCCCTTGGCCCATAAGGCCCCCAACGCTCGTCGGGGCCTCCTAAACCCCTTTCGGTCACGCTGGTCGTCAACTGGTACCCTCGGAACAATTTCGGATTCCAATACCCTTCGTCCAATATATGGATCTTCACATCCGGACCATTCCGGAACTCTTCATGATGTCCGAGATCTCATCCGGGACTCCGAAAAACTTTCGGTAACCACATTTTACAACTCTAGCATCACCGAACCTTAAGTGTGTAGACCCTACGGGTTCGGGAACCATGCAAACATGATCGAGACACCTCTCCGGCCAATAACCAATAGAGGGATGTGGATACCCATATTGGCTCCTACATGTTCCATGATGATCTCATCGGATGAACCACGATGTCGGGGATTCAATCAATCCCGTATACAATTCCCTTTGTCCATCGGTATGTTACTTTCCCGAGATTCGATCGTCGGTATCCCCATACCTTGTTCAATGTCGTTACCGGCAAGTCTCTTTACTCATTCCGTAACACATGATCCCGTGACTAACCCCTTAGTCACATTGAGCTCATTATGATGATGCATTACCTAGTGGTCCTAGAGACACCTCTCCGTAATACGTAGTAACAAATCCCAGTCTCGATTCGTGCCAACCCAACAGACACTTTCAGAGATACCTGTAGTGCACCTTTATAGTCACTTAGTTACGTTGTGACGTTTGATACACCCAAAGCATTCCTATGGTGTCCGAGAGTTGCACAATCTCATGGTCTAAGGAAATGATACTTGACATTAGAAAAGATCTAGCAAACGAACACTCGATCTTGTGCTATGCTTAGGATTGGGTCTTGTCCATCACATCATTCTCCTAATGATGTGATCCCGTTATCAACGACAACCAATGTCCATGGTCATGAAACCACAACCATCTATTGATCAACGATCTAGTCAACTAGAGGCTCACTAGGGACATGTTATGGTCTATGTATTCACACATGCATTACGGTTTCCAGTTAATACAATTATAGCATGAACAATAGATAATTATATTGAACAAGGAAATATAATAATAACCAATTTATTATTGCCTCTAGGGCATATTTCCAACAGTCTTCCACTTGCACTAGAGTCAATAATCTAGTTACATTGTGAGGAATCGAACACCCATAGAGTTCTGGTGCTGTTCATGTTTTGCCCGTGGAAGAGGTTTAGTCAACGGATCTGCGACATTCAGATCCATATGTACTTTACAAATATCTATGTCTCCATGTTGAATATAACCACGAATGGAGTTGAAGTGGCGCTGATGTGCTTGGTATTCTTGTGAAACCTGGGCTCCTTGGCAATGGCAATAGCTCCAGTGTTGTAACAGAAGAGAGTCATCGGGCCCGACGCATTGGGAATTACTCATAGGTCGGTGATAAACTCCTCATACAGACTCCTTCCTACGTTGCTTTCGAAGCAGCTATGTACTCCACTTCACAAGTAGATGCCGCCACGACGCTTTGCTTGCAACTGCACCACCTGACTGTCCCACCATTCAAAATATACACGTATCCGATTTGTGACTTGGAGTCATCCGGATCTGTGTCGAAGCTAGCATCGACGTAACCCTTTACGACGAGCTCTTCGTCACCTCCATAAACGAGAAACATATCCTTAGTCCTTTTGAGGTACTTCAGGATATTCTTGACCACTATCCAGTGCTCCATTCCAGGATCACTTTGGTACCTCCCTACCAAATTTATGGCAAGGTTCACATCATGTCTGGTACACATCATGGCATATATAATAGAGCCTATGGCTGAGGCATAGGGGATGGCACCCATCTTTTCTCTATCTTCGAGGTCGGGCATTGAGCTGCGCTCAATCTCACACCTTGCAATACAGGCAAGAACCCCTTCTTGGACTGATCCATATTGAACTTCTTCAATATTTTGTCAAGGTATGTGCTTTATGAAAGACCAATGAGGCGTCTCGATCTATCTCTATTGATCCTGATGCCTAATATGTAAGCAGCTTCTCCAAGGTCCTTCATTGAAAAACACTTATTAAAGTAAGACTTTATGCTTTCCAAAAGTTCAATATCATTTCCCATCAACAATATGTCATCCAAATATAATATGAGAAATGCTACAGAGCTCCCACTCACTTTCTTGTAAATACAAGCTTCTCCATAAGTCTGTATGAACCCAAACGCTTTGATCACTTCATCAAAGCGAATGTTCCAACTACGAGATGCTTCCACCAGGTCATAGATGGAGCACTGGAGCTTGCATACCTTGTCAGCATTCTTGGGATCGACAAAACCTTCCGGCTGCATCATATACAATTCTTCCTTAAGGAAACTGTTAAGGAATGCCGTTTTGATGTCCATTTGCCAGATCTCATAATCATAAAATGCGGCAATTGCTAACATGATTCGGACGAACTTCAACATTGCTACGGGTGAGAAAATCTCATCGTAGTCAACTCCTTGAACTTGTTGATAACCCTTAGTGACAAGCCGAGCCTTATAGATGGTCACATTACCATCCGCGTCAGTCTTCTTCTTAAAGATCCACTTATTCTGTTTGGCTTGCCGATCATCGGGCAAGTCCACCAAAGTCCATACTTTGTTCTCATACATGGATCCTATCTCGGATTTCATGGCTTCAAGCCATTTGTTGGAATCTGGGCCCGCCATCGCTTCTTCATAGTTCGAAGGTTCACTGTTGTCTAACAACATGATTTTCAGGACAGGGTTGCCGTAGCACTCTATTGCGGAACGTGTCCTCGTGGACCTACGAAGTTCAGTAGCATATTGATCCGAAGTTTCATGATGATCATCATTAACTTTCTCTCTAGTCGGTGCAGGCACCACAGAAACATCTTCCTACGCTGAGCTACTCTCCGGTTCAAGAGGGAGTACAATTTCCTGATCAAGTTCTACTTTCCTCCCACTTACTTCTTTTGAGAGAAACTCTTTCTCCAGAAAGGATCCATTCTTGGCAACAAAGATCTTGCCTTCGGATCTGAGGTAAAAGGTATACCCAACAGTTTCCTCAGGGTATCCTATGAAGATGCACTTTTCCGATTTGGGTTCGAGATTTTCAGGTTGAAGTTTCTTGACATAAGCATCGCATCCCCAAACTTTTAGAAATGACAACTTAGGTTTCTTCCCAAACCATAATTCATATGGTGTCGTCTCAACGGATTTAGACGGTGCCCTATTTAAAGTCAATGCGGAAATCTCTAAAGCATAACCCCAAAATGATAGCGATAGATTGGTAAGAGACATCATAGATCGCACCATATCCAATAGAGTGCGATTACAACATTCAGACATGCCATTACGCTGAGGTGTTCCAGGCGGCGTGAGTTGTGAAACAATTCCACATTTCCTTAAGTGTGTGCCAAACTCGTGACTCAAATATTCTCCCTCACAATCATATCGTAAGAACTTTATTTTCCTGTCACGTTGATTCTCTACCTCGCTCTAAAATTCCTTGAACTTTTCAAAGGTCTCAGACTTGTGTTTCATTAAGTAGACATACCCACATCTACTTAAGTCATCAGTGAGGGTGAGAACATAACGACAGCCACCGCAAGCCTCAACGCTCATTGGACAACATTCATCAGTATGTATTATTTCCAACAAGTTGGTTGCTCGCTCCATTGTTCAAGAGAACAGAGTCTTGATCATCTTCCCCAGAAGGCATGGTTCACACGTGTCAAATGATTCATAATCAAGAGACTCCAAAAGTCCAACTGCATGGAGTTTCTTCATGTGTTTGACACCAATATGACCAAGGCGGCAGTGCCACAAGTATCTGGGACTATCATTATCAATCTTACATCTTTTGGCATTCACACCATGAATATGTGTAACATCAGGTTCGGGATTCAATAAAAATAAACCATTGACCAACGGGGCATGACCATAAAACATATCTCTCATATAAATAGAACAACCATTATTCTCGGATATAAATAAATAGCCATATCGCATCAAACGAGACCCAGATACAATGTTCATGCTGAAAGCTGATACTAAATAACAATTGTTGAGGTTTAAAACTAACCCCGAAGGTAGATGTAGAGGTAGCGTGCCGACGGCAATCACATCGACCTTGGGACCATTCCCGACGTGCATCGTCACCTCGTCCTTGGCCAGTCTTCGCTTATTCTGCAGCTCCTGTTTTGAGTTACAAATGTGAGAAACTACACCGGTATCAAATACCCAGGAGATACTACGAGCGCTGGTAAAGTACACATCAATAACATGTATATCATATATACCTTCGACGTTGTCAGCCTTCTTATCCACTAAGTACTTGGGGCAGTTCTGCTTCCAGTGACCACTTCCCTTGCAATAAAATCACTCAGTCTCAGGCTTGGGTCCATTGTTTGGCTTCTTCCCGGCAACTAACTTATTAGGCGCGACAACTCCCTTGCCGTCCTTCTTGAAGTTCTTCTTACCCTTGCCTTTCTTGAACTTAGTGGTCTTATTCATCATCAACACTTGATGTTCCTTTTTGATCTCCAACTCCGCTGATTTCAGCATCGAATATAACTCAGGAATGGACTTCTCCATCCCTTGCATATTGAAGTCCATCACAAAGCTCTTGTAGCTAGGTGGAAGCGACTTGAGGATTCTGTCAATAACCGAGTCATCTGGAAGATTAACTCCCAGCCGAGACAAGCGGTTGTGCAACCCAAACATTTTGAGTATATGCTCACTGACATAACTGTTTTCCTCCATCTTAAGACTGAACAACTTGTCGGAGACTTCATATCTCTCGACCCAGGCATGAGCTTGGAAAATCATTCTCTGCTCTTGGAACATCTCATATGCTCCGTGTTGCTCAAAACACTTTTGGAGCCCCGGTTCTAAGCTGTAAAGCATGTCACACTGAACCAGGGAGTAATCATCACTACGTGACTGCTAGGCATTCATAACGTCTTGAGTTGCTGGGAAAATGGGTGCGTCACCAAGCGGTGCTTCAAGGACATATGATTTCTTGGAATCTATGAGGATGATCCTCAAGTTACGGACCCAGTCCGTATAGTTGCTTCCATCGTCTTTCAGCTTGGTTTTTTCTAGGAACACATTGAAGTTGAGGGCAACATTAGCGTGGGCCATTGGACCTACGGGATAGATTGTAAAGACAATTTTAGACTAAGTTCATGATAATTAAGTTTATCTAATCAAATTATTTAATGAACTCCCACTCAGATAGACATCCCTTTGGTCCTCTAAGTGATACATGATCCGAATCGACTAGGCCGTGTCCAATCATCACGTGAGACGGACTAGTCATCAACGGTGAACATCTCCATGTTGATCGCATCTACTATACGACTCATGTTCGACCTTTCAGTCTCTCGTGTTCCAAGGCCATGTCTATACATGCTAGGCTCGTCAAGTCAACCTAAGTGTTTCACATGTGTAAATCTGGCTTACACCTGTTGTGTGCGAACATTAGAATCTATCGCACCCGATCATCACGTGGTGCTTCGAAACAACGAACCTTCACAACGGTGCACACTTAGGGGGAACACATGTCTTGAAATTTTAGTGAGGGATCATCTTATTTATGCTACCGTCGTTCCAAGCAAATAAGATGTAAACATGAGAAACATCACATGAACATCATAAAGTGACATGATATGGTCAATATCATCTTTCGCCTTTGATCTCCATCTTCGAGGCGTGGCATGATCACCATCGTCACCGGCATGACACCATGAGTGTTGGGGAGACTATCATTTGAAGCACAAGATCAAGGAGTTCATCATCGACACACCATCTATTACCTTTTGGAGAGTGGTGTCTCCTAGATTGGTTAGGTGTCACTTGGGAGCCTCCGACAAGATTGTGGAGTTGAACCAAGGAGTTTGTACGGACAAGGAGATCGCCTACTTCGTGAAGATCTACCCCAGTGAGGCAAGTCCTTCATGGGCGATGGCCATGGTGGGATAGACAAGGTTGCTTCTTCGTGGACCCTTCGTGGGTGGAGCCCTTCGTGGACTCGCGCAGCCGTTACCCTTCGTGGGTTGAAGTCTCCATCAACATGAATGTACGATAGCACCACCTATCGGAACCACGCGTAAAAAATCTCCGTGTCTACATTGCGTTTGGTCCTTCAAACTCCTTGTTGGGTTCTACGGTAGGGTGAGTCGACAGAAAATTAAAATTTCCTACACGCAGAACAGCCAAGAACATGCTACGGGAGATGGATCACAGTTCGTTACCACTAGACGCGCAGTGCCGTGCGGCGGAAGAAGAGTTGGGGCAACGCATCCGCGTGGATCGTCTCCTCCTTGTCTGATCTCCCTCAAGCGACCGGTCATCGGTTCCCACGTACAGGTTCGCCAGAGTGGCGCAAGTGCACCGCCTCTAACGGTATCCGCGCGTGCAGGAGGAACGTCGTGCGACGGACTGCTAGGTCCGATCACACAACCGGTGGTGAGTGGAGGTGTCTATTCGCAACACATGCAAACCCTAGTGAGAACGCCGAAGCGATCAATCGCATGAGTATGCCGCACCTCCACTTTATATAGGCGTCCGTCGCGGGCTCAACACTTGGGCCTCGCACGGACCCTAAAGCCCATAAGTCTACTCGGCCACAATCTGAATACAGCTCGGATCACATCCGACCAGTGTCCTCATATCCGATCTTGCAGGTTCCTTCCCTTAAGCGCGCGACCCCTTAGGTTCAAGTCGGCTTGGTCGCAGTTCGGATCACCTATGAACTGCACGTTTGGTAGCGGCCTCTAGCAAGGCATGCCGAACACCAAGCAGACTATGAAGCTGGTTAGCGAACCTGTACATCATACATCCATTCCTTTTGCCACACGATATATGTTGTCGAGCTCAAGGCGAGTGTGTCATCCTTGTGCTAGCCCGACCTCTTTCTCGTTCCAGTGATGCCGACCACAAACTGGATTATCTCATAATCCTTATCGCATGGCCATGCTTATCCTGGTCGGATCACACGAGGGCCCCAGAGTATATCTCTCCTGATCGGAGGGGCAAATCCCATCTTGCTCGACCATGTCTCGCAGCATGGGTCTAGACAAGCCCGAAACCTACCTTTGTAACTACCCAGTCACGGAGTAGTGTTTGGTCGGCCCAAAGCAAGTCTGTCACCATCCCAAGTAAATGCGTCAGCTCAGGTCTTAGGACATAGAATGTATGTTGTACTAGAGACTCACAGATGACATATCGCTGCGTCTCATAGTTGGGTCTGTCCGACTCGGACCTTATCTCGACTCGGATCCGACTACGTCGTATCCGACCAGACCTTTCCAAGTCCATATTATCCGGTTAGCATCAAATGCTCCATGGCTAGTGAGACCAAGCCATCGACCGTGTCATATGCTAGTCTACTCGGCTGCGCGTCCACACAACCCTTTCGACTAGGGACCTTTTAGGATAGTCATCGTACAATGCATAGTCCCACAAACAAGTCACGTACTTGCTGATACACATCATTGATAATGTCCAAGGACTATCTTTATTCATAAACACATAGGAAATATCATCATACATGATTGCCTCTAGGGCATATCTCCAACACTCCTCCCTTTACCTTCATATACAATTGTTTTACATTCCGCTGCTATACTCTTAGAATTGCATGTGTAGGTTGATTACTTGACTTGTGCATAATTGCTAAAATCTGCCAAGACTTAAAATTGGGAAAAGGCTAGGTTTTTATTTGGTCAAGTAGTCAAAGTTGCATGCTTTACATTCCTCTGCCCATATACTCTTGTCATGCTTGCTTGATGTGCATTGTGAATGTTAAACATGTGCTAAAACTCCACAACAACTTGAAGTAATTTAAAAACTGCCACTTTATTGCTAAGAGTCTATTCCCCCCTCTAGACACCTCTTCTCGATCCTTTCAATTGGCATCAGAGCTTTGGTCTCCATTGCTTTGGTTTAATCACCATTGGAGGAAGATGGATGAGTCTACGTTGGGGAGTATGAGATGCTTGAGATCTTCAATGAATATCATTTGAACAAGTATATTGATAATACTTGTATGCCCCCATTGATGCTTCAAATCCTACTTTCAGTGAGAAACTTGACATGATTCGAAATCTTAGAACGGTTAGTCTTATCACTAGAGGATTGCCTAGAAACTTGCTTGTAGGTTTTCCAACTTTTGAATGTGCTTATACTATATGGAGATTCCTCGAGGAACAATTTCTGGACTACTCTTTGAAAAACCTGAATGAGATTCTCCATAAGTCTATTGCCTTGAATAGGATGAGTACTGGTGATCCTAAGTTTAGTGATTGCTTATTTGAGCTTCGTGATCTCATGCGTGCCAAAGGAGATGTTGGAATTATTAGCAATATCATTTCCGAAGTCATTAGAATTCATAGAGATGAACATTGTTACGGTCATACTTCTAATGAATCACTCTCTCTAGGTGTTGATCAATCACATGACGATGTGTGATGACACACAAGTGTAGGGGATCTATCATAGTCCTTTCGATAAGTAAGAGTGTCGAACCCAACGAGGAGCAGAAGGAAATTATAGGCAGTTTTCAGTAAGGTATTTTCTACAAGCACTAAAATTATCGGTAACAGATAGTTTTGTGATAAGATAATTGGTAACAAGTAATAAATAGTAAAAGTAAATAAGGTGCAGCAAAATGGCCCAATCCTTTTTGTAGCAAAGGACAAGCCTGGACAAACTCTTATATGAAAGAAAGCGCTCCCGAGGACACATGGGAATTATCGTCAAGCTAGTTTTCATCACGCTCATATGATTCGCGCTCGTTACTTTGATAATTTGGTATGTGGGCGGACCTGTGTTTGGGTGCAGCCCTTACTTGGACAAGCATCCCACTTATGATTAACCTCTATTGCAAGCATACACACCTACAAAATAAGTATTAAGGTAAACCTAACCATAACATGAAACATATGGATCCAAATCAGCCCCTTACGAAGCAACATACAAACTAGGGTTTAAGCTTGTGTCACTCTAGCAACCCATCATATACTTATCACTTCCCAATGCCTTCCTCTAGGCCCAAACAATGGTGAAGTGTCATGTAGTTGACGTTCACATGACACCACTAGAGGAAATACAACATACATCTTATCAAAATATCGAACGAATACCAAATTCACATGACTACTTATAGCAAGACTTCTCCCGTGTCCTCAGGAACAAACGTAACTACTCACAAAGCATATTCATGTTCATAATCAGAGGGGTATTAATATGCATAATGGATCTGAACATATGATCTTCCACCAAGTAAACCAACTAGCATTAACTACAAGGAGTAATCAACACTACTAGCAACCTACAGGTACCAATCTGAGGTTTTGATACAAAGATTGGATACAAGAGATGAACTAGGGTTTGAGAGGAGATTGTGCTGGTGAAGATGTTGATGAAGATAACCCTCCCCAAGATGGGAGAGTTGTTGGTGATGACGATGGCGATGATTTCCCCCTCCCGGAGGGAAGTATCCCCGGTAGAACAGCTCTGCCGGAGCCCTAGATTGGTTCCACCTCGAGATGGCGGCGCTTCGTCCCGAAAGACTCCTTATGATTTTTCCAGGTAAAAACACCTCATATAGCAGAAGATGGGCATCGGGGGCTGCCAGGTGGCCCATGAGGCAGGGGGCGCGTCCAGGAGGGCGCGCCCCCACCCTCGTGGACAGTGGGTGGCCCCCTCCTGTACTTCTTTTGCCAGATATTTTTTATATTTTCTGAAACAGAGTTTCGTGGAGTTTCAGGGCTTTTTGAGTTGTGCAGAATAAGTCTCCAATGTTTGCTCCTTTTCCAGCCCAGAATTCCAGCTGCCGGCATTCTACCTCTTCATGTAAACCTTGTAAAATAAGAGAGAAAAGGAATAAGTATTGTGACATAATGTGTAATAACAGCCCATAGTGCAATAAATATCAACATAAAAGCATGATGCAAAATGGACGTATCAACTCCCCCAAACTTAGACCTCGCTTGTCCTCAAGCGAAAGCCGATATCGAAAGATATGTCCACATGTTTAGAGATAGAGGTGTCGATAAAATAAAAAACAGACATGAGGGCATCATGATCATTCTTATCACAACAACATATATAAATTTTCATATGATTTCTTATGATAGAGTAACAATCCATTCACAATATCAAGTATGAATCAGCAACTTAATTGAAAACCAACAAACTATGATCTCGGTCATTGAAGCAATTGCAATTTATCGTAACATTGGAGTGAGTCAATATAAGAGCCTTTCAGCAAGTCCACATATTCAACTATCTTTTAGTCTTTCACAATTGCTAACACTCACGCAATACTTATGGGTATGGAGTTTTAATCGGACAAAGAGAAACATAGGGGCTTATAGTATTGCCTCCCAACCTTTTACCTCAAGGGTAATGTAAACAGTAATAGATTAAGATAACTTACATCCAAGTGGGTATATATGTCAGGATCTTTCCAACACAAGGTGCTTGCCGAAGGATAAAATGTAAAAAGGAAAGGTGAAGATCACCATGACTCTTATAAGGTAAGGACAATAGATAGGCCCTTTGCAGAGGGAAGCAGAGGTTGTCATGTGCTTTTATGGTTGGATGTACAAAATCTTAGCACAAAATAATGTCACTTTATATTGCCACTTGTGATATGTACCTTTATTATGCAGTCCGTCGCTTTTATTGCTTCCATATCACACGATCGTATAAAGTTTATTTTCTCCACACTAATAGATCATACAACTTACTTGAAGGATCTTACTCAATCCATAGGTAGGTATGGTGGACTCTCATGGCAAAACTGGGTTTAAGGATGTATGGAAGCACAAGTAGTATCTCTACTTGGTGCAAGGAGTTTTGGCTAGCATGAGGGGGAAAGGCAAGCTCAACATGTTGGATGATCCATGACAATATACTTTATTTCGGATATAAGAAGACATAACCCATTATGTTGTCTTCCTTGTCCAACATCAACTCTTTAGCATGCCATATTCAAATGAGTGCTCACAATCATAAAAGATGTCCAAGATAGTATACTTGTATGTGAAAACCTCTGTTTCCTTATTGCTTCCTATTAATTGCAACGATGACCAAAACTATGTTTGTCAACTCTCAACAACTTTTATTCATCATACTATTTATATGTGAAGTCATTACTATCCATAAGATCAATATGATCTATTTGATACTTTTTATATTTTCTTTTGTCCTCTCATGATCATAGTGAGAAAATCAAGCCCTTGACTCAAAACTAATCTTTATTATATATAGCTCACGGACTCGATTACAAAGATAAAGATCATAAAGCAAAGCTCACCACTAGATCGTACTAAACTTTATTCTACTAGATCAAGATATTACCAAAAGGATCGAACTAAGAAAAACGGTAAAGATAGGAGTGTGATGGTGATACGATACCGGGGCACCTCCCTCAAGCTTGACCGTTGCCAAGGGGAGTGCCCATACCCATGTGATTATGTCTCCGTCTTCGAAGGTGGTGATGATGGAGTTGTTGCTGATGTAGGCTTGCCGTCCATCTTCCAAGGCATGGGCTCACCATCATAAGAGGATGATCGAGTCTCCGGGATCCTTAAATCTGCAGCCAAACTCATCTTCTTGAATCTATATTCATACTCATAGTTCTGGTTTTGCAGGTCATAGATCTGGGCTTGTAGGTATTCGATTTTATCGTGAAGCTTGAAGATGGCCTCCCCCATGGCCTTGGCGTCCAACTTGTGGTTGCTGGTGAACTCCGTGATCATCATGTGGTTGGCGTTGAGTCCTCGTTCCACCATACCTTGGCACTTGAAAACTTGCTGCTCCATGGCTTCGAGTCTTGTCTCCGCGCTTTCGGTCCTCTTTGGTCCTTCAACATCGCGGATGTGGAGCACCCTGATACATCTCCAACGTATCTACTTTTCCAAACACTTTTTCCCTTGTTTTGGACTCTAACTTGCATGATTTAAATGGAACTAACCCGGACTGACGCTGTTTTCAGCAGAACTGCCATGGTGTTATTTTTGTGCATAAATAAAAGTTCTCGGAATGACCTAAAATTCAACGAAGATTTATTTTGGAATATATAAAAATATCTGCGAAAAGAACCAGACCAGGGGCCCCCACCCTCGTGGGCCCCCTGTTGCTCCACCGACGTTTTCCCCGACTCCATATATTCACTTTCGAGGATAAAAAAATCAGAGAGAAGGAATTATCGCGTTTTACGATACAGAGATGCCGCCGAGCCCTAATCTCTCCCGGGAGAGCTGATCTGGAGTCCGTTCGTGGCTCCGGAGAGGGGAGATCATCGCCATTGTCATTATCAACCTTCCTCCATCACCAATTCCATGATGCTCACCGCCGTGCGTGAGTAATCCCATCATAGGCTTGCTGGATGGTGATGGGTTGGATGAGATTTACCATGTAATCGAGTTAGTTTTGTTAGGGTTTGATCCCTAGTATCCACTATGTTCTAAGATTGATGTTGCTATGACTTTGCTATGCTTAATGCTTGTCACTAGGGCCCGAGTGCCATGATTTCAGATCTGAACCTATTATGTTTTCATGAATATATGTGTGTTCTTGATCCTATCTTGAAAGTCAATAGTCACCTACTATGTGTTGTGATCCGGCAACCCCGAAGTGACAATAATCGGGACCACTCCCGGTGATGACCGCAGTTTGAGGAGTTCATGTATTCACTATGTGTTAATGCTTTGGTCCGGTACTCTATTAAAAGGAGGCCTTAATATCCCTTAGTTTCCATTAGGACCCCGCTGCCACGGGAGGGTAGGACAAAAGATGTCATGCAAGTTCTTTCCCATAAGCACGTGTGACTATTATTCAGAATACATGCCTACATTACATTGATGAACTGGAGCTAGTTCTGTGTCACCCTATGTTATAACTATTACACGAGGAATCATATCCGACATAATTATCCATCACTGATCCAATGCCTATGAGATTTTCACATATTTCTTGTTGCTTATTTACTTTTCCGTTGCTACTGTTACAATCACTACAAAACAACTATCGCTACTTTTGCTACTGTTACCGTTACTTCCATATTACCTTGCTACTAAATTACCTTGCTGCAGATACTAAGTTATCCAGGTGCGGTTGAATTGACAACTCAGCTGCTAATACTTGAGAGTATTCTTTGGCTCCCCTTGTGTCGAATCAATAAATTTGGGTTGAATACTTTACCCTCGAAAACTATTGTGATCCCCTACACTTGTGGGTTATCAAGACTACTTTCTGGCACCGTTGCCGGGGTACATAGCTATATTCTTTAAGTCACTTGGGATTTATATCTGTTGATCACTATGAAGAACTTGAAAGACTCAAAAATCAAGATTTATCCCTCAACTACGAGGGGAGGTAAGGAACTGCCATCTAGCTCTGCACTTGATTCACACTCTGTTATGAGTAAACTTGTGACACCTACTCCTGCTATTGAATCTGATATGTCGCATGTTCTTGATGATGCCACTTCTGCAATGTATGATGAAACTACTTATATGCTTGATAATAGTGTGCCCCTAGGTGAATTTCTAGATGAACAAATTGCTAAGGTTAGGGAGAATGCAAATATTGAAACTGATAATATTGATGAAAGTGATGATGAAGATTCTCCTCCTAGATATGAATTGCATGTTATTCCTGAGGGTTATGTTATGGATGAAGAAACTGCTAAAGACTTTGAAAGCAATGATACATATGATCTTAAGAAATTATTAGCTAAGCTGAAAGAAAAGTCTTTGAATGCTGGAATGAAATATGACCCTGCTTTTGCTACTTCACCTATCTTTGTTACTGATAAGGATTATGATTTCTCTGTTGATCCTGAGTTAATTACTTTGATTGAATCTGATCCTTTCCATGGTTATGAATGTGAAACTGTTGTGGCACATCTTACTAAGTTGAATGATATAGCCACCCTATTTACCAATGAGAAAAAGATTCGTTATTACTATATCCTTAAGTTATTTCCGTTCTTGTTAAAGGGTAATGCTAAGACATCGTTTAATCTCTTGATCCTGGTTGTGTGCGTAGTCCCTAGGATATGATTTATTACTTTTCTGCTAAATATTTTCCCGCTCATAAGAAACAAGCTGCCTTACGAGAAATATATAATTTTCTGCAAATTGAAGAAGAGATTCTCCCACAAGCTTGGGGGAGGCTTCTCTAATTTATATGCTTTTCCTGATCATCCTCTTCAGAGGAATGCAATACTTGATGTCTTTTATAATGGACTAACCGATGCTTCCAGAGACCACCTGGATAGTTGTGCTGGTTGTGTTTTCAAGGAAAGAACAGTTGATCAAGCTGAATTACTATTGAATAATATGTTGACCAATCAAAACAATTGGACACTTCCCGAACCAGCCCCTAAGCCAACTCCGAAGAAAAGGGGTGTTCTGTTTCTCAGTCCTGAAGATATGCAAGAGGCAAAGAAAGCTATGAAAGAGAAAGGTAGTAAAGCTGAAGATGTTAAGAATTTACCACCTATTGAAGAAATACGTGGTCTTGATAACCCGACATAGGTAGTAAAGGTAAATTCTCTTTATAGATTTGATGAAGGTGATATTCCTCGGTATATGTATGCTAGCCAATGCTTAGGTGAGTATGACAACTTCATTGTTAAACAAGAGAACTTCAATGCTTATGTTGTTAGACAATTGCACCGTAATGCTTATATGATTGAACTCTTGAGTGATTATATGTCTAGAGTTAAAGGTGAATTGAAACTCATTAGTAAACATGCTTCTATGGTTACCACTCAAGTAGAACAAGTACTTAAAGCACAAAATGATTTGCTCAACGAATTAAATAGTAAGAAAAATGATAATGTTGTTAGAGTTATGACTAGAGGTGGTAAAATGACCCAAGAACCTCTATATCTCGAAGGCCACCCTAAGAGAATTGAGCAAGATTCTCAGAGAGCTAATTTAAATGCACCTAGTTCTTCTAAGAAAAATAAAAAGAAAAATGATAGGACTTTGCATGCTTCTAGTGAACCTGTAGCTGACACACCCGAGAATCCCAATGATATCTCTGTCTCTGATGCTGAGACACAATCTGGTAATGAACATGAACCTAGTGATAATGTTAATGATGATGTTCATGATGATGCTCAACCTAGCAATGATAATGATGTAGAGATTGAACCTACTGTTGATCTTGATAACCCACAATCAAAGAATCAACGTTATGATAAGAGAGACTTTGTTGCTAGGAAGCACGGAAAGGAGAGAGAACCATGGGTTCAAAAACCCATGCCTTTTCCTCCTAAACCATCCAAGAAAAAAGATGATGAGGATTTTGAGCGCTTTGCTGAAATGATTAGACCTATCTTTTTGCGGATGCGTTTGATTGATATACTTAAAACAAATCCTTATGCTAAGTATATGAAAGATATTATTACCAATAAAAGAAAGATACCTGAAGTTCAAATTTCCACCATGCTTGCCAATTACACTTTTAAGTTTGGAATACCAAAGAAACTAGGAGATCCAGGAGTACCAACTATACCTTGCTCTATTAAAAGAAACTATGTTAAAACTGCTTTGTGTGATCTTGGGGCCGGTGTTAGTGTTATGCCTCTCTCTTTATATCGTAGACTTGAGTTGAATAAGTTGGAACCTACTGAAATATCTTTGCAAATGGCCGCTAAATCAACTGCTATACCTGTCGGTATTTGTGAGGATGTGCCTGTTGTGGTTGCAAATGTTACTATTCTAACGGACTTTGTTATCCTTGATATTCCCGAGGACGATAGTATGTCTATGTAACATCCCAAATTTTCAATTTGGAATGTTATACATAGATCATATTACATTGCATATTTTATTGCATTGGTGTGCTTGCGATCCTCGAAAAATTCTAAGCAACTCAAGGACCCACGGAGAGAGTTGGGGATTTTACTGTTTTCGTATTTGAGTTTTCTCAAATACCGGTACGGGGATCACTTTGGTTTTAATGGTTTTTCTCTCTGAAAAATATTTCTTAATAAAATATATGAGCGGAGATAATATGAATTCTCCAAAATAAAAGAAATATTGGAGGAAAAATATTAAAATCACTTTTGGATTTTATTCGGATTAATTTGTGATTTTATTTGCATAGGAAAAATGCGCGTTTGTCAAAATTGTATTTAGGTCCGAGAAAAATGTTCACTTTGTCCTAAATATTATTAGAGGACGACGAAACATTTATTTCGGAATTTTTGGAGTCCGTTTAATATTTTGTTTCGCCTGTTTTAGTACGTGAGGACTATTTTAGAAAAAAAGGTCAACCGACCTAGTTGGGCCGTACCCGACTAGGACTTCTTAGCCCGGCCGACCTTTATAAGGCCGAGGCCCGAGCTAGCCGCCGCCCAAGGCCGCCCGCGCCTGCCCTAGCGCCGCCGCCTCGAGCCCCGCGCTGCCGCCGCTGCTCCGCCGCCGCACCGCGCGCCGCCGATGCCTGCCGCCCCGCCGCGAGCCGCCGCCCCACCGCCGGAGCGCTGCCGCCGCCGTTCTCGCCGGAGCCCCACCGCCAAGGTAGTCGCCGCCACCGTCGGTTTTCTCGAAAAACCGATCGTTTTTTTAAACCATAGATCTGTTTTTTTTAAATAGATCGGTTCGGTTTAGTTAATTAGCGGACGTTCGTCCGTACGTTCGTTTAACGAACGTTGTTTGCCCGTTAGTCACAGATGACGAACGTTCATTCGTTAGATTCTTCGTCAGTTTTTCTTTTTCAGGGTTTTTTCGCGACTATTTTCGATCGAGATTTCTGCCCTGATCTTGTTTTTAGTTTCTTTTCGCTCGAAGGTCGGAATCAGGTGATTCAAGCGCCCAAATCTTCGTCTCGAAGCCCTCTTTCCGTTTAACCAATTGAACAAAGTTTTGCTACTGTAAAATTTGACTTTAGATCAATCTAGTAAACGGAACTTGTTTCTTTCACAGTTTGAGTTTCGTTGCTCCGTTTGATTTGATTCTTTTTGCAAAACGGAGTTCTTAAGTTGAAATTTCTGGTTAGATCATCTTATTTGGATTTTTATATGTGCATCTTTGCTTGATTGCTTATGTATGCTATTGTTTGATTGCGACAGAATTCCCGGAGTGCGAAGCGTGCTACTACGAGTCCCTAGGTTTTGTGAATCATCAGCAAGGCAAGTAACACTTTGATCACACCCCTTTATTACCCAGTTTTTATGCATTAGATCAAACCCTCACACATTGCATGAGTAGGATCTCTTAACTTGTGGGTCTGGGAAGTAGATTGAGGTAGAACCTATTACCTACATTATTTTCAAACCCTATGAGTTACTTCTACGTTAGGCTTAGGTTGCCATGCTATGCTCGTAGACGTGGATTGGGTTTGAGAGTATCCATGACAGATGTGAGTTGTTAATTAATGGTTCAACATAAGGTGGCTACTTGAATACACATCTGGGTGGATTGGTTGCAGGGCACCTGGAGAATCCAGTGTTGTCCTAAGAAATCCCGGAGGAACTGTGTGATTATCCTATGGAATGCCACCCAGGCTCAAAGGGATCATAAAAATATTCATGCTAGAAACTTCCGTGTGCAGCCACAATGCCATTATGTGCTCTGGCATAGTATGAGTAAGTTGTGTGAGTTGTTTCAGTGGTGGACTAGCTAATGTAGGGGAAAGTAGGTGTACGGGTCCACCCGGGGTAAAGAGTGAATGCTTCTGAAAGACAGTGTCTCGGTCATCCGTTTCTCAAACACCATGTAGTGCGAGAAATCCAACAGAGGAGATCGAGTCTTGTGGGGAAAAGTGCGCAAACCTCTACAGAGTGTACAAACTAATCATGATTAGCCGTGTCCCCGGTTATGGACGTCTTGAGTATTTGGTACTTGAATTATTGGTTGATCTCAGCACTCTAAAATTAACTTGTTAGGTTAATGATGACTACTTTAATTGGGATTGAGTTGGAGGTACCTTCTCAATGATGTTTCAACTACCATGATAGTTAAAAATAAAAGTTATTCCTTTGTTGTAGGAAAAAAATTGGCTTTATGCAAAAACTTTAACCTTAGAGCCTCCACCAGCCAAATATGCATATAGTGTTAGCCTTTATTTCCGTTACTTGCTCTACTGTGTTATCTTGCCAGCATATTCCATGTACTGACCCGTTTCGGGCTGCAACATGTTACGTTGCAGACTTTTCAGAAGAAGAGTAAGACGCTCTAGGTCGTTTGTCATGCACTCAGCTATGCCGTTGGAGTTGATGGAATCACTTATCTTCCAAGCCTTCCGCTGTTACATTGTTAGATGGCTTATGCCATAGACTTTTGTAATAAGTTCTCTTTTGAGACATTCGATGTAATAAGTATGTGATTGCCACTCTGTTATAAATCCTTCAAGTACTATGTGTGTCAGCATTACCGATCCAGGGATGACACAAAAACACAGAGACTTCGGTCCATTCGGATCGTGGTGGCTACAAGATGGTATCAGAGCACACGCTGACTATAGGACACGACCACTAAGATAAACCCTAGGTCACTCTTCTCTACTCATTTTTGTTTCCTCTCCGTTTTCTACTCTTTAGGATGGTGGATCCAAGGAACAAGTTCACTCAACCAGATGAAGACACACCTTTTGGACGGCACCTGAAGGAAGTCACTAGGTACCTGAACATTGGAATACCAAGCTTCACCGGGACCTACACCGACACTGTACCTGAAGAGGAGTGATGGAGTATTGAAGTTCAAATTCCCAGGAGGACATTCGCACCATCCACTGAGCCCATAGAGTTTTCTTTTCATGCACCAACCTAGAGCCTAGGCAAGAGTATGGCAGCCCACATTACCATGGGACGAATTGGAGAAGTCTACAAGCAGGAGCTGAAGGACACTATCTACCAGATATGTGGATGCCGAGATGATCAATGGGACATGATCAGTACCCGGAAGGACATGTCCATTGCAGCATTCATCCAGGAGTTAAACCAGCACATTCGACGACAGGAGCACCAGATGTGCGCAGGGATGATAGATTTGAAGAAGGCGCTAACCAGGAACTTGGAGCTAGAAGAGGAACTCAAGTCTACACGTGACGGATACGAGGAGGAGATGACAATACTTGTGGAGAAGAATGATGACTTGACAAGGAAGCTAGGAGTATTCATGGGAGATCCAGCACCAGGAGAAGAAGAAGAAGAAAAACCTAAGGAGATTCGTTCTGAGGACTACATCATCATCGACGACACCGACTCAGACCCCGATGATAGTGATGATGACTATGAAGATGAAGCTGGAGTAGACATCATGGAATCTTCCGCCGATCAAAATTTCTGGATGACCACCCTATGACTAGTAGTTTTCCCCCATAAAGTAGAATTTAGAGCACTTTTGTAAAGTTAGTTAGATCTTTGTATGCCCTTGCTTGAAGTTGATTGGTGTGATATGATTGTATTTGTCTCATGTGCATATGGGTAGTGAAATTTCCCTTAGACCCCATTTCTATTCTAATCTCTTCCCTCTACACCCATCAGATGCCTCCGAGACGTGAGCCCGGATTTCAGTTTCCCCCAGAGCTCACTCAGTTGATCCAATAGCAGAACACCTTGATGCAACTTCTTGTCCAGAACAATCAGAACAATCAGAACAACAAAAACAACCCTCTACCACCACCACCCATGGATAACCTGACACGTTTCCTAAGGTTGCAACCACCGGTGTTTTCTAGCAGCATTGAACCAATAGTTGCTGATGACTGTCTGCGCAAGATTGGAAGGGAGTTGACCACTGCAAATTGCACGGATGCTGAGAAGGTGCGTTTTGCTGCACATCAGTTAGCTGGACCAGCAGCAGCATGGTGGGAGAACTACACAGCCACTTTCCATGTAGCCAACGTCACTTGGGATCAGTTTCAGCAAGCTTTTCGCACTGCCCATGTCTCAACTGGAGCCATGAGCATGATGTTGGGGAACGTTGCATGGGAAACAAAAATTTTCCTACGCTCACCAAGATCAATCTAGGAGATGCACATCTACGAGAGGAGAGTTGGATCCACATACCCTTGTAGATCGCTAAGCGGAAGCGTTCAAGAACGCGGTTGATGGAGTCGTACTCGCCGCGATTCAGATCGCCGAAGATCCTAGCACCGAAGCAACGGTGCCTCCGCGTTCAACACACGTGCAGCCCGGTGACGTCTCCCACGCCTTGATCCAGCAAGGAGAGAGGGAGAGGTTGGGGAAGACTCCATCCAACAGCAGCACAACGGCGTGGTGGTGATGGAGGAGCGCGGGACTCCAGCAGGGCTTCGCCAAGCGCTGCAAGAGACGAGGAGGGAGAGGGGTAGGGCTGCGCCAAGAGGGAGACTTTCTCGTGTGTCCAACAGCCCTAAAACCTCACATATATATAGGGGGAAGGGAGGGCTGCGCCCCCCTTTAGGGTTTCCCACCCCTAGGGGTGCGGCCAGCCCTAGAAACCCTAAAAGGGTGCGGCCAAAGGGGGGAGAGAGAGGGGGCGCCCTAGGATGGGCCTTAAGGCCCATCTGGACCTAGGGTTTGCCCCCCTCCACCCTCCATGCGCCTAGGGACTTGGTGGGGGGGCGCACCAGCCCCCTTGGGGCTGGTTCCCTCCCACACTTACCCCACGCAGCCACCTGGGGCTGGTGGCCCCACCTGGTGGACCCCCGGGACCCTCCCGGTGGTCCCGGTACATTACCGATATCGCCCGAAACTTTTCCGGTGACCAAAACAGGACTTCCCATATATGAATCTTTACCTCCGGACCATTCCGGAACTCCTCGTGACGTCCGGGATCTCATCCGGGACTCCGAACAACATTCGGTAACCGCGTACATACTTTCCCTATAACCCTAGCGTCATCGAACCTTAAGTGTGTAGACCCTACGGGCTCGGGAACCATGTAGACATGACCGAGACAACTCTCCGGCCAATAACCAACAGCGGGATCTGGATACCCATGTTGGCTCCCACATGTTCCACGATGATCTCATCGGATGAACCACGATGTCAAGGATTCAATCAATCCCGTATACGATTCCCTTTGTCTATCGGTACA
>LR738713.1:352370830-352389717 GCA_902687465.1 Secale cereale
GACTTTCCCAGACTTTCACTTTGCTTTTTGATCTCCGAGGGAATTCAAATTCTTTTCAAAACAAAACCCTAGAGTGAAGATAATATGACTTCTTCCATTTATTATTAAATGATAAAGGGCTTTGAAAGGATTTTGAATTTCGTGCTCGAAATATTCTCAATTCAGAAACTTTAAGCAACTCAATGATTTTCTCGAGAGAAGATAAAATGACTTCTTCAAATTATAGGAAATATGAATTGAAAGTTTTTCTGAAATTTTCCGAAACTCAATTTCCAATATTGAGTTATTTGGTTTTTATTCAAATTATTTTTCTCCAAAAATAAATTACATGGAAAATAGGGTAACATGATTCCCTACAGCAGAAAATTGGAGAGAAATAAATTTGAAGTCATTTTGGTATTTTAGAATGATTTATTATTGGATTTTATTGCAGCAGTAGGACCTTTTGTTTTATTAGATTTTGTGGACATTTTATTTGACAGTAGTAAAATGTTCATGTTGTAGGGCTTTTTTTTCTGCAAATTTTGATATATTATATGCCTATAGGATATTTTTATTTATTTTGCTTTTATTCGTTTTCTATGTCTGTTATATATATATATATATATATATATATATATATATATATATATATATATATATATATATATATATATATATATATATATATATATATATATATATATATATATATATATATATATATATATATATATATATATATATATATATAAGAAATCTTTCGCCGTACTGGGCCGGCCCCGCTCGCCCGCCAGGCCCCGGCCCAGCCTAGCACTGTGCCTCCTCCTCCTCCCGATGGAAAACTGCAGCCGCCGGCCGACCTCGCCGTCCGTGCGACGCACGCTTCGCCGCCGCCTTTGCCTCGCCCCTCCTCCAAGAAGCTCGCTCTGCCCCCTATAAAGCCGCCGCCGCTGCCCTCTTCTCCCCTCCCCTCCTCGCATCGCGCTGCCGCCGCCGCAAATCGCCGCCGCCGCGCACTTTTGCCAGCGCCGCCGCCGCCGCCAGCTAGCTGCTGCTGCTGCCTCCCGCCGCCGCGCCTCGCCTCGCCGCCCCACTCGCCCCGCAGCCGCACGCCGAGCGGCGCCGCCGCAGGCCTCGCCGGAGCTCACCACCGGTGGAGCCGATCCGCGCCCGAACCGCCCCGATCCGCTGGATCTTCTTCGAACCCACGGTTTATGAAATAAAACCGCCTAGGTAATAAAACTGCCTCGGTTTTCTGTTAGGTAGGTTTTGTTTTTAGATCGATTTTTTTAGATCTAACTATCCAGTGAACGTTCACCAGTTAGGCCTGTAAAACGAACGTTCGTTCGTTAATCTTTTCTTTTTTGTTTAGTTTCGGCCAGGGACCTCTCTGTAAATACTTTATTTATAGTTTAGCCCCTATTCTTCTTTCGGCCATAACTTTTTACCAGTTGGTCCAAATCCGACGAAACCAACGCCCACGTCTTCGTTACGAAGCCCTCTTTCCAGTAATACAACTTAAACATGTTTTTGAAAATTCTAAAATTTGAATTCAACTAGTTTTAGATTCAAACTTCGTTTGGTCATAACTTGAGTTTCGTAACTCCGTTTCAGTTGATTCTTTTTGCAAATCGAAGCTCTTGACCTAAACTTTCTGATAAGGCCAAATTCACATAATTTTGGTACTGTTGGAAATTGTTTTATGTTTCAAGAGTCATTCGTTTGCTTTCGAAGTTCTCCGAAGTGTTTATTCGTTCTGTCCGATCTTTCTGAGTGATTGCTTATGTGTGGTTACTATTGCTTGCTTACGATATATTGGCCGGAGTGTGACGAGTAGAGATATCAAGAGTTTTGAGTGCGAATCATCTTCATCAACATTGCAGGCAAGTTCACACTTTGATCATACTTTTCCAAATACCCAGTTTTCATTGCATTAGTCAAATCCTCACACATTGCATGAGTAGGAGCTCTTAAGTTGTGGGTTTGGGAAGTAGATTGAGGTAGAACCTATTACCTGCATTATTTTCAAACCCCTGGGAGTTACTTCTACGTTATGCTTAGGTTGCCATGCTATGCTTGTAGACGGGGTTTGGGTTTGAGTGAAATCCATGATAGATGTGAGTTGTTAATTAATGGTTCAACTTAAGGTGGCTACTTGAATACACATCTGGGTGGATTGGTTGGGGCACCCTAGGAGTGAACCAGTGTACTTGCCCAGACAACTGGTGATGCCAGTGTTTTCCTAGGAAATCCCGGGGTATCGTGTGATTATCCTATTGGAATGCCACCCAGGCTCAAAGGGATCATAAAATATTTTCATGCCTAGAAACTGCCATGTGCAGCCACAAGCTATTATGGGCTCTAGCGTAGTTGACTAAGTTGTGCGAACTCTTACAGTGGTGGACTAGCATATGTAGGGGATGTAGGTTGGTACGGTCCACCCGGATGTAAGGTGTGAGTACTTTCGAAAGACTGTGTCTCGGTCATCCATTTCTCAAACATCATGCAGTGCGAGAAATCAAACGGAGGAGATCGGGTCTTGTGGGGAAAAGTGCACAAACCTCTGCAGAGTGTACAAAATATTCATGAGTAGCCGAGTCCCCGGTTATGGACATCTTTGAGTATCTAGAAGTGGATTATTTGTTGATCTCATCACTCTATAATTTAATTTGTTGGGTTAATGATTACTTTAATTTGGAATTGAGATGGAGGAACCATTCTCAATTGTTCATGATTTAAATTTAACAAAGTAGTTAAATAATATGCATTACTTTGTCGTAGGGAAAAATCAGCTTTACGCAAAAACAGCCTTACAGCCTCCACCAGCCAAATATGCATGTAGTTGTAGGCATTGTTCATCATTCTCATTACAGTGTGAAATTGCCAGTACATTCAATGTACTGACCCTCTGTGGCTGCAACGTCTCATGTTGCATGATTATCTTACGACGAGTAAGTGATACGTTAGGGTTATGATTTCTACACTCAACTTTGCCGTTGGTGTTGATGGGAATCCACAACCTTTGTTGCTTCCGCTATGATCGATTGAGGTAATAGTATTTACGTTACTTAATACATATGACTTACCTTTGTTATAAATCCTCGAGTACTGTGTGTGTCAGCATACCGATCCAGGGATGACACAGAACACAGAGACTTCGGTCCATTCGGATCGTGGTCGCTACACCGACTAGGACTTCTCAGCCCTTCCGGCCTTTATAAGGCCGAGGCCCGAGCCAGCCGCCGCCCCACCCACCCGCGCCTGCCCTAGCGCCGCCGCCGCCGCTTCAAGCCGGCGCCGCCGCTTCGCCGCTCGCCGCCGCTGCCCCGTCGCCGGAGCGCCGCCGCCGTTCTCGCTGGAGCCCCTCCGCCCAGGTAGTCGACGCCACCGTCGGTTTTCGCGAAAAACTGATAGTTTTTTCGAAACCCTAGATCTGTTTTAAAAAAATAGATCGGTTTGGTTTTTTTCGGTTTAGTTAATTAGCGGACGTTCGTCCATACGTTCGTTTTAACGAACGTTGTTCGCCCGTTAGTCACAGATGACAAATGTTCGTTTGTTAGCCTGTTTGTCAGTTTTTCTTTTTAGGGTTTTTCCGCGATTGTTTTCGATCGCGATTTCTGCCCTGATCTTGTTTTTAGTTTTTCTTTTCGCTCGAAGGTCGGAATCAGGCGATTCAAGCGCCCAGATCTTCGTCTCGAATCCCTCTTTCCGTTTAACCAACTTGAACAAGGTTTTGCTATCGTAAAATTTGACTTTAGATCAATCTAGTAAACGGATGTTGTTTCTTTCGCAGTTTGAGTTTCGTTGCTCCGTTTGATTTGATTGTTTTTGCAAAGCGAAGTTCTTAAGTTGAACTTTCTGGTTAGATCTTCTTATTTGGAGTTTTATCTGTGCATCTTTGCTTGATTGCTTATGTATGCTATTGTTTGATTGCGATAGAATTCCCGGAGTGCGAAGCATGCTACTACGAGTCCCTAGGTTTTGCGAATCATGAGCAAGGCAAGTAACAGTTTGATCATACCCCTTTATTACCCAGTTTTTATGCATTAGATCAAACCCACACACATTGCATGAGTAGTATCTCTTAACTTGTGGGTCTGGGAAGTAGATTGAGTTAGAACCTATTACCTCCATTATTTTCAAACCCTGGGAGTTACTTCTACGTTATGCTTAGGTTGCCATGCTATGCTCGTAGACGTGGATTGGGTTTGAGAGTATCCATGATAGATGTGAGTTGTTAATTAATGGTTCAACATAAGGTGGCTACTTGAATACACATCTAGGTGGATTGGTTGCAGGGCACCTGGAGAATCCAGTGTTGTCCTAGGAAATCCCGGAGGAGCCATGTGATTATCCTATGGAATGCCACCCAGGCTCAAAGGGATCATAAAACTATTCAGGCTAGAAACTTCCGTGTGCAGCCACAATGCCATTATGGGCTCTCGCATAGTATGAGTATGTTGTGTGAGCTCTTTCAGTGGTGGACTAGCTGATGTAGGGGAAAGTAGGTGTACTGGTCCACCCGGGGTAAAGAGTGAATGCTTCTGAAAGACTGTGTCTCGGTCATCCGTTTCTCAAACACTATGAAGTGAGATAAATCCAATGGAGGAGATCGAGTCTTGTGGGGAAAAGTGCGCAAACCTCTGCAGAGTGTACAAACTAATCATAATTAGCCGTGTCCCCGGTTATGGACGTCTTGAGTATCTGGTACTTGGATTATTGGTTGATCTCAACACTCTAAAATTAACTTGGGTTAATGATGACTACTTTAATTGGGATTGAGTTGGAGGTACCTTCTCAATGATGTTTTAACTACCATGATAGTTAAAATAAAAGTTATTCCTTTGTTGTAGGGAAAAATTGGCTTTATGCAAAAACTTTAACCTTAGAGCCTCCACCAGCCAAATATGCATATAGTGTCAGCCTTTATTTTTGTTACTTGCTCTACTGTGTTATCTTGCCAACATATTCCATGTGCTGACCCGTTTCGGGCTACAACATGTTACATTACAGACTTTTCAGAAGAAGAGTAAGACGTGCTAGGTCGTTTGTCATGCACTCAGCTATGCCGTTGGAGTTGATGGACTCACTTATCTTCCAAGCCTTCCGCTGTTATTTTGTTAGTTGGCCTTATGCCATAGACTTTTGTAATAAGTTCTCTTTTGAGACATTTGATGTAATAAGTGTGTGATTGCCACTCTGTTATAAATCCTTCAAGTACTGTGTGTGTCAGCATTACCGATCCAGGGATGACACAGAAACACAGAGACTTCGGTCCATTTGGATCGTGGTTGCTACAATCTATTATCCTTGGTAGACCCTTTTTGAATACTGCATGGGCTGTTATTGAGTGCAACAAAGGTAATTTCACTTTTCATGTCAATGGTAATGAGCATACGATACACTTTCCGAGGAAACAACCTCAGGTCCACAGTATCAATTCTATTGGAAAAATTTCAACGATTACTATTGGAGGTTTTGAATTTCCTCTTCCTACTGTCAAGAAGAAATATGATATTCCTATTGTTGGGTACATACATATCCCCATTGAGGTAACCTAGTGTTATTCAAAAATTCTCCGGCTTCATGTTATTCGGAAAGAGTTTATTAACAAGACCTGATCAACCTTGTTATTGGATTCCTTTTGATGAGCATGAGATGTGTGAATCTAGACAACACAACTTTCTGTACCCTCCTTTTACTTTCTGTTAATTAGATTAAATAAAACAGAAATAGTATTTTCTGTCTGTTTTCAGAGTTATCCGTGCAATAAAAAAAATACCCCAAAAATAAAAGTTCTCCAAATGCCCCGAAAATGAAATATGATTTTTTCCAGAATATTTGAGAATATTTGGCACTAAGAACGCAGCAGGGGGAGCCAACATCTGGCCACGAGGGTGCAGGGCGTGCCCACCCCCCGGGCATGCCCCCTGCCTCGTGGGCTCCACGTGGCCCCCCTCCACCTACTCCAGCACCCACACACTCCTTCTTCCTCCCAAAAAAATCACTATCCAGCTCAAGCACGAGTTCTAGCTCATCTTGCTACCATTTTCGATCTCCTTGCTCAAAGCTCCATTCACAAAACTGTTTGGGGAGATTGTTCCTTGGTATGTGACTTTTCCATTGGTCCAATTAGTTTTTGTTCGCTTTATTTATTACAAATTTTTGCTGCTTAGGTGACCCTGTTCTTAAGCTTGCATGTCAAATTTATGTGGTTCCAAGTAGTTCTAATGCATGATATAGTCTCTAGGCACTTGTAGGACTAGTTGCTATCAATCTTGTTGAATTTGGTTCAATTTTATTTTGAGTCTCTAAAAATTTCAGAAATTTTCAGAGGAAGAAAATGATGAGGAGATTGTTGAGAGGCTCTTCCAGTCAAAGTTCAAAGGATAAACAGAAGTAAGAGAATAAGAAGCCCAAATACAATCTTCCTTGCGCTGCGGAAGTTCGGCCGCGTGAATGGCCCTGCAATGAGTTTTTGGAAGCCGCTGGGATTTATAAAGACTTTTATTATTTGGCGGAGAATGCAGGCCTCACCGACTTCTTCCACGACCAGCGTGAACAGTATCTCTTGCTCACTAACATTTTCACGCAAAACTTTCATTTTCATGCTAAGAAATCACCACCTTCAATGGAGTTTCGTTTATATGATGAGGTTAAGGAGATGTCTCTCTATGAATTTTGTCAAGTATGTAATATACGCTTTGCTGGTAGTCTTGAGGAACCACATCGTAAAGATGTTGAGGGGTTTATTGATATGATAGCCGTAGGGGAAACGAGGCAAGTTTCAGGGGCAAGAATTACTAGTATACATTTTCATGTTCTACGCTACTTCGCTATATTTGCTAGCAGATGATTAATTGGTCGCGGGAACAGTGGGAATCTTAGTGCCTCTGGTATTGTCATTTTGCGCCATGCTTTGTTTCAAGACACAACTTTTAGCTTGGGCGATGTTGTTGCTAAACGATTAAGTTTGAACCGTACAAAGGGTCCCATCTTTGGAGGCATCTTTGCTTCACGCCTTGCTGAACACTTTAGAATACCTATTAGGCATCATGAGAAGGAAGAAAAGTTGCTGGCCCCGACTTTTCTAGATTATAAGAGTATGATAGCACATGATTTTATTGTTAAAGACAAGAAGAAGTTGCTTAAGTATAAATTGAGGTTTGATGAAAAATATTGTGAGATTATTACCTTGCCTGCACCATCTCTGTTTGATCTATTTTCAGGCACATACCTCGTTTTGCCAGATGTCGTCTATATATACTGGAGCCAGGAACAAGCTTCAGAGTCGGAGCCGGAACCACCACATGACCCTTACCGGTAGTCGGTTTATCGGTGGGATCCGGATGAGATTGCCAACCAGTGGCACCCAGAGGACGCTTCTCCATACACGGGAGAAAGTAGCTTTAACCCGTGGCCATAGACCAACTCAGGCCAAATGCCTAAGCTTGGGGAGTACGTATTTCTCACCGACATTACGTTCTTGTTCACACACTTATTCCAGTAGTCGGTGCTCACACTCTTTCATTATACTATCCATGCTAGTCTCATTTCTTTTCTTAGTCTTTTTCTTGTGTGTTAGAAAAACCTTAAGAAAAACAAAAAAATAGTTGCAGCTTTTTAGCTAGTTTACATTCCATGCATGTAGTAGTAGTAATTAAAAGAAAACCCAAAAAGATTTCTCGTTCTTCGTTTGCTTGTTGGGAGCTTTCTCGTGTAAATAGTTTCTTTTCGTTTCTTTGGGGGTCAAGAGGAGAAGACCATGATGAGAATGTTTAGTGGCTCTCATATGCTTTATTGTTGATTTAACCTTGAGCCATGTTACTTTCTCTTCTCTCTTGTATTAAATGCTTGTAGATTCCAGCTTAGTCCAATGCACGTGCACTATTATTATTATCCACACTGTTCGGTTGTGCGAGTGAAAGGCAACAATGACGATATATGATGAATTGATTGAGATGAGAAAATCTGGTATGAACTCAACCTCTCTTGTTTTTGTAAATATGATAGTTCATCATTCCTGATTCAGCTTGTTATGAATGAAACATGCTTGCAGTGACGATTAGAGATCATAGCTGCTCATGCCATGCTTAATTAGCTAAGAGTTTATAATGGTCTATCTTGCGTGCCAACATGATATTAAAATGGTTGTGATGTGGTATGATAGGGTGGTATCCTCCTTTGAACGATTCAAGTGGTTTGACTTGGCACATGTTCATGCATGTAGTTGAAACAAAATCAACATAGCCTCCGCGATATTTATGTTCATGGTGATTTATATCCTACTCATGCTTCTGTTGGGGAACGTAGCAGAATTCAAAAATTTTCTACGCTTTCACCAAGATCAATCTAAGGAGTCATCTAGCAACGAGCATACTGGAGTGCATCTACATACCCATTTGTAGATCGCGTGCGGAAGCGTTCGAAGGAACGTGGATGAAGTAGTCGTACTCTTCGCGTTCTTCGTCACCGATGATCCTAGCGCCGAACGGACGGCACCTCCGTGTTCAACACACGTACGGTACAGCAACGTCACCTCCTTCTTGATCCAGCAAGGGGGGAGGAGAGGTCGTCGGAGATCCAGCAGCACGACGGCGTGGTGGTGGATGCAGCAGGAAATCCTGCAGGGCTTCGCCGGCGCCATGCGGAGGAGTAGGAAGTGTGACGGGAGGGCGGAGAGGCGCCAGAGGCTTTGGGGTGTGGCTGCCCTCTCCCCCCCACTATATATAGGGGCCAGGGGGGGCGCCGGCCCTGGGAGATCTGATCTCCAGGGGGGGCGGTGGCCAATGGGGGGAAACTTGCCCCCCAAGGCATAGGGGGCGCCCCCTTCCCCTAGGGTTTCAACCCTAGGCGCATGGAGGGGGGGCCCAAGTGGTGCGCCAGCCCACCAGGGGCTGGCCCCTTCCCCTTTGTGGCCTAGGGGACCCACCGGGATGGGTCGCCCCACCCGGTGGACCCCCGGGACCCCTCCGGTGGTCCCGGGACACTCCCGGTGACCCCCGGAGTTCACCCGATGGCCGAAACTGGACTTCCTATATATCATTCTTTACCTCCGGACCATTCCAGAACTCCTCGTGACATTCGGGATCTCATCCGGGACTCCAAACAACATTCGGGTTTCCATGTGCATGTATCTCTACAACCCTAGCGTTACCGAACCTTAAGTGTGTAGACCCTACGGGTTCGGGAGACACGTAGACATGACCGAGACGACTCTCCGGTCAATAACAAATAGCGGGATCTGGATACCCATGTTGGTTCCCACGTGTTCCTCGATGATCTTAATCGGATGAACCACTGTGTCAAGGATTCACTCAATCCCGTACGTTATTCCCTTTGTCTATCGGTACGGTACTTGCCCGAGATTCGATCGTCGGTATGCCCGATACCTTGTTCAATCTCGTCATGGCAAGTCTCTTTACTCGTTCCGTAATCCATCATCCCGTGACTAACTCCTTAGTCACTTTGAGCTCATTATGATGATGTCTTACCGAGAGGGCCCAGAGGTACCTCTCCGTCATACGGAGTGACAACATCCCAGTCTCGGTTCGTACCAACTCAACAGACACTTTCGGAGATACCCGTTGCGTACCTTTATAGCCACCCAGTTATGTTGTGACGTTTGGCACACCCAAAGTATTCCTACGGCATCCCGGAGTTGCACAACCTCATGGTCTAAGGAATAAATACTTGACACCGGAAAGCTTATGCATTACGAACTAAACGATCTCGTGCTAGGCTCAGAATTGGGTCTTGTCCATCACATCATTCTCCTAATGATGTGATCCCGTTATCACTGACATCCAATGTCCATGGTCAGGAAACCGTGACCATCTGTTGATCAACGAGCTAGTAACTAGAGGCTTACCAGGGACTCATTGTGGTCTATATATTCACACATGTATCGCTGTTTCCGTACAATACAATTCAAGCATGAATAACAGACAATTATCATGAACAAGGAAATATAATAATAATACTTTTATTATTTCCTCTAGGGCATATTTCCAACAGTCTCCCACTTGCACTAGAGTCAATAATCTAGTTACATTGTGATGAATCGAACACCCATAGAGTTCTGGTGTTGATCATGTTTCGCCCGTGGAAGACGTTTAGTCAACGGGTCTGCGACATTCAGATCCGTATGCACTTTACAAATATCTATGTCTCCATCTTGAACATAATTCCGGATGGAGTTGAAATGGCGCTTGATGTGTTTGGTCTTCTTGTGAAACCTGGGCTCCTTGGTAATGGCAATAGCACCAGTGTTGTCACAGAAGAGAGTCATCGGGCTTGACGCGCTTGGAATGACTCCTAGGTCGGTGATGAACTCCTTCATCCAGACTCCTTCTTGTGCTGCTTCGCAAGCAGCTATGTACTCCGCTTCACATGTAGAATGCGCCACGACGCTCTGCTTGCAACTGCACCAGCTGACTGCTCCACCATTCAAAATATACACGTATCCGGTTTGTGACTTCGAGTCATCCAGATCTGTGTCGAAGCTAGCATCGACGTAACCCTTTACGACGAGCTCTTCGTCACCTCCATAAACGAGAAACATATCCTTAGTCCTCTTCAGGTACTTGAGGATGTTCTTGACCGATGTCCAGTGTTCCATACCGGGATCACTTTGGTACCTCCCTACCAAACTTATGGCAAGGTTCACATCAGGTCTGGTACACAGCATGGCATACATGATAGAACCTATTGCTGAGGTATAGGGAATGACACTCATCTTTTCTCTATCTTCTGCCGTGGTCGGGGACTGAGCCTTGCTCAATCTCATACCTTGCAAAACAGGCAAGAACCCCTTCTTGGACTGATCCATATTGAACTTCTTCAATATCTTGTCAAGGTATGTACTTTGTGAAAGACCGATGAGGCGTCTTGATCTATCTCTATAGATTTTGATGCCTAATATGTAAGCTGCTTCTCCAAGGTCCTTCATTGAAAAACTCTTATTCAAGTAGGCCTTTACACTTTCCAAGAATTCTATATCATTTCCCATCAGCAATATGTCATCCACATATAATATGAGAAATGCTACAGAGCTCCCACTCACTTTCTTGTAGATACAGGCTTCTCCATAATTCTGTATAAAGCCAAACGCTTTGATCACATCATTAAAGCGAATATTCCAACTCCGAGATGCTTGCACCAGCCCGTAAATCGAGTGCTGGAGCTTGCACACCTTGTCAGCATTCTTTGGATCGACAAAACCTTCCGGCTGCATCATATACAACTCTTCCTTGAGGAAGCCATTAAGGAATGACGTTTTGACGTCCATTTGCCATATCTCATAATCATAGAATGCGGCAATAGCTAACATGATTCTGACTGACTTCAGCATCGCTACGGGAGAGAAAGTCTCGTCGTAGTCAATCCCTTGAACTTGTCGATAACCCTTAGCGACAAGCCGAGCCTTATAGATGGTCACATTACCATCCGCGTCTGTCTTCTTCTTAAATATCCATTTATTTTCTATGGCGTGCCTATCATCAGGCAAGTCCACCAAAGTCCATACTTTGTTTTCATACATGGATTCTATCTCGGATTTCATGGCTCCAAGCCATTTATTGGAATCTGGGCCCGCCATCGCTTCTTCATAGTTTGAAGGTTCACCGTTGTCTAACAACATAATTTCCATGACAGGGTTGCCGTACCACTCTGGTGCGGAACGTGCCCTTGTGGACCTTCGAAGTTCAGTAGTAACTTGATCTGTTTCTTCATGATCATCATCATTAACTTCCTCCCTTGTCGGTGCAGGCACCTCAGGAACAATTTCCTGTGCTGCGCTACTTTCCGATTCGGGAGGGGTGACTGTCATCTCATCAAGTTCTACTTTCCTCCCACTCACTTCTTTCGAGAGAAACTCTTTCTCCAGAAAGGATCCATTCTTGGCAACAAAGACCTTGCCTTTGGATCTGTGGTAGAAGGTGTACCCAATCATTTCCTTTGGGTATCCTATGAAGACGCATTTTTCCGATTTGGGTTCGAGCTTTTCAGGTTGAAGTTTCTTGACATAAGCATCGCAGCCCCAAACTTTCAGAAACGACAGCTTCGGTTTCTTGCCAAACCAAAGTTCATACGGTGTCGTCTCAACGGATTTCGACGGAGCCCTATTTAAAGTGATTGCGGCAGTCTCTAAAGCATAACCCCAAAAAGATAGCGGTAAATCGGTGAGGGACATCATAGATCGCACCATGTCCAACAGAGTACGATTTCGACGTTCGGACACACCATTACGTTGAGGTGTTCCTGGCGGTGTCAATTGTGAAACAATTCCACAGTTCCTAAGGTGCGTGCCAAATTCATGACTTAAATATTCACCCCCACGATCTGATCGTAAGAACTTTATTTTTCTGTCACGTTGATTCTCAACCTCATTCTGAAATTCCTTGAACTTTTCAAAGGTCTCAGACTTGTGCTTCATCAAATAGATATACCCATACCTACTCAAGTCATCTGCGAGGGTGAGAACATAACGATAGCCTCGGCGAGCCTCAACACTCATTGGACCGCACACATCGGTATGTATGATTTCCAATAAGTTGGTTGCTCGCTCCATTGTTTCGGAGAACGGAGTCTTGGTCATCTTGCCCAAGAGGCATGGTTCGCACGTGTCAAATGATTCATAATCAAGAGACTCCAGAAGTCCATCAGCATGAAGCTTCTTCATACGTTTGACACAAATATGACCAAGGCGGCAATGCCACAAATATGTGGGACTATCATTGTCAACTTTACATCTTTTGGCATTCACACTATGAATATGTGTAACATCACGATCGAGATTCATCAAAAATAAACCATTGACCAGCGGGGCATGACCATAAAACATATCTCTCAAATAAATAGAACAACCATTATTCTCGGATTTAAATGAGTAGACATCTCGCACAAGGCGAGATCCAGATACAATGTTCATGCTCAAAGCTGGTACTAAATAACAATTATTAAGGTTTAAAACTAATCCCGAGGGTAGATGTAGAGGCAGCGTGCCGACGACGATCACATCTACCTTGGAACCATTCCCGACGCGCATCGTCACCTAGTCCTTCGCCAGTCTCCGCTTATTCCGCAACTCCTGCTTAGAGTTACAAATATGAGCAACTTCACCGATATCGAATACCCAGGAGCTACTACGAGTGCTGGTAAGGTACACATCAATAACATGTATATCACATATACCTTTGACGTTGCCGGCCTTCTTGTCTGCTAAGTATTTGGGGCAGTTCCGCTTCCAGTGACCCGTTGCCTTGCAATAAAAGCACCCTGTTTCAGGCTTGGGTCCATACTTTGGCTTCTTCCCGACAACTGACTTACCGGGCGCGACAACTCCTTTGCCGTCCTTCTTGAAGTTCTTCTTACCCTTGCCTTGAAGGAAATATGCCCTAGAGGCAATAATAAAGTTGTTATTTATATTTCCTTATATCATGATAAATGTTTATTATTCATGCTAGAATTGTATTAACCGGAAACTTAGTACATGTGTGAATACATAGACAAAACAGAGTGTCCCTAGTATGCCTCTACTAGACTAGCTCATTGATCAAAGATGGTTATGTTTCCTAGCCATAGACATGAGTTGTCATTTGATCAACAAGATCACATCATTAGGAGAATGATGTGATGGACAAGACCCATCCGTTAGCTTAGCACTATGATCGTTTAGTTTTACTGCTATTG
Organism: Secale cereale; assembly: GCA_902687465.1. Classification (NCBI taxonomy): domain Eukaryota; kingdom Viridiplantae; phylum Streptophyta; class Magnoliopsida; order Poales; family Poaceae; genus Secale; species Secale cereale. The sequence continues at coordinate 352,384,505 of LR738713.1, forward strand.
CTTTCTTCATGACTTATACATGTTCCTATGACTATGAGATTATGCAACTCCCGAATACCGTAGGAACACCTTGTGTGCTATCAAACGTCACAACGTAACTGGGTGATCATAAAGATGCTCTACAGGTGTCTCCGAAAGTATTCGTGGTGTTGGCATAGATCCATATTAGGATTTGTCACTCCAAATGTCGGAGAGGTATCTCTGGGCCCTCTCGGTAATGCACGTCATAATAAGCCTTGCAAGCAAATGACTAATGAGTTAGTCACGAGATGATGTATTACGGAACGAGTAAAGAGACTTGCCGGTAACGAGATTGAACTAGGTATAGAGATACCGATGATCGAATCTCGGGCAAGTAACATACCGATGACAAAAGGAACAACGTATGTTGTTATGCGGTTTTTGACCGATAAAAGATCTTCATAGAATATGTAGGAGCCAATATGAACATCCAGGTTCCGCTATTGGTTATTGACCGGAGATGAGTCTCGGTCATGTCTACATAGTTCTCGAACCCGTAGGGTCCGCACGCTTAATGTTTGATGACGATCGGTATTATGAGTTTATGAGTTTTGATGTACCGAAGGTAGTTCGGAGTCCCGGATGAGATCACGGACATGACGAGGAGTCTCGGAATGTCCGAGACATAAAGATTGATATATTGGACGACTATATTCGGACACCGGAAGTGTTCCGGAAAAGTTTCAGATTTAACTGGATTGCCGGAGGGGGTTACCGGAACCCCCTACGAGGGGGGATGGTCCATAGTGGGCCTTGAGGAAAGGAGAGAGGCAGCCCATAGAGGCTGGCCGGCGCCCCACCTAGGGATCCTAGTTGGACTAGGATTGGGGGGGGGGCGCCACCTCTCCCTCTTTTCCTTTCCCTCTCTTCCTTCTTGGTGGACTCCTACTAGGAATAGGATTGCAATCCTATTCCTAGTAGGATTGCCCTAGCCGCACCATAGGAGGCCGGCCGGCCCTCCCCTCTTGCTCCTTTATATACGGGGGCAGGGGGGCTCCCAAAGACACACAAGTTGAATTGTTCCAGCCGTGTGCGGTGCCCCCCTCCACAGAAACACACCTCGGTCATACCGTCGCAGTGCTTAGGCGAAGCCCTGCGCCGGTGAATACATCATATCCGTCACCACGCCGTCGGGCTGACGAAACTCTCCCGTGAAGCTCAACTGGATCAAGAGCTCGTGGGACGTCATCAAGCTGAACGTGTGCTGAACGCGGAGGTGCCGTACGTTCGGTGCTTGATCGGTTGAATCGCGAAGAAGTTCGACTACATCAACCGCGTCACTTGATGCTTCCGCTTCCGGTCTACGAGGGTACGTAGACACACTCTTCCCTCTCGTTGCTATGCATCTGGTAGATAGATCTTGCGTGACCGTAGGAAAATTTTAAAATACTACGTTCCCCAACAGTGGCATCATGAGCCAGGTCTATGCGTAGATGATATGCACGAGTAGAACACAATGAGTTGTGGGCGATACTAGTCATACTGCTTACCAGCATGTCATACTTTGCTCCGGCGGTATTGTGAGATGAAGCGGCCCGGACCGACATTACGCGTACGCTTACGCGAGACTGGTTTCACCGTTACGAGCACTCGTTGCTTAAAGGTGACTGGCGGGTGTCTGTCTCTCTCACTTTAGCTGAATCAAGTGTGGCTACGCCCGGTCCTTGTGAAGGTTAAAACAGCACATACTTGACGAAACATCGTTGTGGTTTTGTATGCGTAGGTAAGAACGGTTCTTGCTAAGCCCGTAGCAGCCACGTAAAACTTGCAACAACAAAGTAGAGGACGTCTAACTTGTTTTTGCAGGGCATGTTGTGATGTGGTATGGTCAAGACATGATGAGTTATACGGTTTTGTATGAGATGATCATGTTTTGTAAAGTTATCGGCAACTGGCAGGAGCCATATGGTTGTCGCTTTATTGTATGAAATGCAATCGCCATGTAATTGCTTTACTTTATCACTAAGCGGTAGTGATAGTCGTAGAAGCAATAGTTGGCGAGACGACAACGATGCTACGATGGAGATCAAGGTGTCGCGCCGGTGACGAAGGTGATCATGACGGTGCTTTGGAGATGGAGATCAAAAGCACAAGATGATGATGGCCATATCATGTCACATATTTTGATTGCATGTGATGTTTATCTTATTATGCTTCTTATTTTGCTTAGAACGACGGTAGCATTATAAGATGATCCCTCACTAAATTTCAAGGTATAAGTGTTCTCCCTGAGTATGCACCGTTGCGAAAGTTCGTCGTGCCGAGACACCACGTGATGATCGGGTGTGATAAGCTCTACGTTCAAATACAACGGGTGTAAGCCAGTTTTGCACACGCGGAATATTTGGGTTAAGCTTGACGAGCCTAGCATATGCAGATATGGCCTCGGAACACTGGAGACCGAAAGGTCGAGCGTGAATCATATAGTAGATATGATCAACATAAGATGTTCACCATTGAAACTACTCCATCTCACGTGATGATCGGACATGGTTTAGTTGATTTGGATCACGTGATCATTTAGATGACTAGAGGGATGTCTATCTAAGTGGGAGTTCTTAAGTAATATGATTAAATTGAAATTTAATTTATCATGAACTTAGTCCTCGTAGTATTAGTATATCTATGTTGTAGATCAATAGCTCACGATGTTGCTCCCCGTTTATTTTTTAATATATTCCTAGAGAAAACTAAGTTGAAAGATGTTAGTAGCAATGATGCGGAATTGTTCCGTGATCTGAGGATTATCCTCATTGCTGCACAGAGAAATATGTCCTTGATGCACCGCTAGGTGACAGACCTATTGCAGGAGCAGATGTAGACGTTATGAACGTTTTGACAAAAGCTCGGTATGATGAATACTTGATAGTTTAGTGCACCATGCTTTACGGCTTATAACCGGGACTTCAAAAACATTTTGAACGCCACGGAGCATATGAGATGTTGCAAGAGTTGAAATTAGTATTTCATACTCATGCCCGTGTTGAGAGGTATAAGACTTCTGACAGTACTTTGCCTACAAGATGGAGGAGAATAGCTCAACCAGTGAGCATGTGCTCAGATTGTCTGGGTACTACAATTACTTGAATCAAGTGGGAGTTAATCTTCCAGATAAGATAGTAATTGACAAAGTTCTCTAGTCACTATCACCAAGTTAGTAGAACTTCGTGATGAACTATAATATGCAAGGGATGACGAAGGTAATTCCCGAGCTCTTCGCAATGCTGAAATCGGCGAAGGTAGAAATCAATAAAGAACATCAAGTTTTGATGGTTAATAAGACCACTTGTTTCAAGTAAAGGGCAAAGGGATAGAAGGGGAACTTCAAGAAGAACGACAAGCAAGTTGTCACTCCCATGAAGAAACCCAAAGCTAAACTCAAGCCTGAAACTAAGTGCTTCTACTGCAAAGGAAATGGTCACCGGAAGTGGAACTGCCCTAGATACTTGGCGGATAAGAAGGATGGCAAAGTGAACAAAGGTATATTTGATATACAGATTATTGATGTGTATTTTACTAGTGTTCATAACAACCCTCGGTATTTGATACTGGTTCAGTTGCTAAAGAGTAGTAACTCGAAATGGGAGTTGCATAATGAACAGAAACTAGTTAAAGGATGAAGTGACGATGTGTATTGGAAGCAGTTCCAAGATTGATATGATCATCACCGCACACTCCCTATACTTTTGGGATTAGTGTTGAACCTAAATAAGTGTTATTTGGTGTTTGTGTTGAGCATGAATATGATTTGATCATGTTTATCGCAATACGGTTATTCATGTATGTTAGAGAATAATTGTTGTTCTGTTTACATGAATAAAACCTTCTATGGTCATACACCCAATGAAAATAGTTTGTTGGATCTCGATCGTGTGATACACATATTCATAATATTGAAGCCAAAAGATGCAAGGTTAATAATGATAGTGCAACTTATTTGTGGCACTGCCGTTTAGGTCATATTGGTGTAAAGCGCATGAAGAAACTCCATAGTGATGGACTTTTTGGAATCACTTGATTATGAATCACTTGGTGCTTGCGAACCATGCCTCATGGGCAAGATGACTAAAACTCCGTTCTCCGGAACTGTGGAGCGAGCAACAGAGTTGTTGGAAATCATACATACTGATGTATGCAGACCAATGAGTGTTGAAGCTCACGGCGGGAATCGTTACTTTCTGACCTTCACTGATGATTTGAGCAGATATGGGTATATCTACTTAATGAAGCACAAGTCTGAAACATTTGAAAAGTTCAAAGAATTTCAGAGTGAAGTGGAGAATCATCGTAACAAGAAAATAAGAGTTTCTATGATATGATCGTAGAGGTAAAATATTTGAGTTAGCGAGTTTGGCCTTCAGTAAAAACAATGTGAAATAGTTTCACTACTCACGTCACCTGAAACACCACAGTGTAATGGTGTGTACGAACGTCATAACCGTACTTTATTAGATATGGTGCGATCAATGATGTCTCTTACCGATCTACCACTATTGCTTTTGGGGTTATGCATTAGAGACAGCTACATTCACGTTAAATAGGGCACCATCTAAATCCATGGAGATGACACCGTATGAACTGTGGTTTGACGAGAAACCTAAGCTGTCATTTTTTTAAGTTTGGGACTGCGATGCTTATGTGAAAAAGTTTCAACATGATAAGCTCGAACCCAAATCGGAGAAGTAAATCTTCATAGGATACCCAAAAGAGACTGTTGGGTACACCTTCTATCACAGATCCGAAGGCAAGGTCTTTGTTGCTAAGAGTGGATCCTTTCTAGAGAAGGAGTTTCTCTCGAAAGAAGTGAGTGGGAGGAAAGTAGAACTTGATGAGGTAATTGTACCTTCTCCCGAATTGGAAAGTGGAACATCACAGAAACTAGTTCCAGTGATTCCTACACCAATTAGTGAGGAAGCTAATGATGATGATCATGAAACTTCAGATCAAGTTTCTGCTGAACGTCGTAGATCAACCAGAGTACGTTCCGCACCAGAGTGGTACGGCAACCCAGTTCTGGAAGTCATGTTACTAGACCATGATGAACCTGCGAACTATGAGGAAGCGATGATGAGCCCAGATTCCGCAAAATGGCTTGAGGCCATGAAATCTGAGATGGGATCCATGTATGAGAACAAAGTGTGGACTTTGGTTGACTTGCCCGATGATCGGCAAGCCATCGAAAATAAATGGAT
>LR738713.1:352393293-352407395 GCA_902687465.1 Secale cereale
AGCGATCCATCTATGGACTGGTGCAAGCATCTCGGAGTTGGAATATACGCTTTGATAAGTTGATCAAAGCATATAGATTTATACAGACTTACGATGAAGCCTGTATTTACAAGAAGTGAGTGGGAGCACTACAACCTTTCTGATAAGTATATGTGAAAGACATATTGTCGATCGGAAATGATGTAGAATCTTCTGGAAAGCATAAAGGAGTGTTTGAAAGGAGTTTTTCAAAGAAAGACCTTGGTGAAGCTGCTTACATATTGGGCATCAAGATCTATAGAGATAGATCAAGACGCTTGATAAGACTTTCGATAAGTACATACCTTGATAAGATTTTGAAGTAGTTCAAAATGGATCAGTCAAAGAAGGAGTTCTTGCCTGACTTGTAAGGTGTGAAGTTGAGTAAGACTCAAAGCCAGACCACGGTAGAAAAATATAGAGAGAATGAAAGTCATTCCCTATGCCTCAACCATAGGATCTATAAAGTATGCCATGCTGTGTACCAAACATGTTGTGTACCTTGCCATGAGTTTGTCAAGTGGGTACAATAGTGATCCAGGAGTAGATCACTGTACAACGGTCAAAATTATCCTTAGTAACTGGATGACTAAGGAAATGTTTCTCGATTATGGAGGTGATAAAGAGTTCGTCCTAAAGGGTTACGCCGATGCAAGCTTTGACACTAAATCCAGATGACTCTAAGTATCAATCTGGATGTGTATTGAAAGTGGGAGCAATTAGCTAGAGTAGCTCTATGCAGAGCATTGTAGACATAGAAATTTGCAAAATACATACGGATCTGAATGTGACCGACCCGTTGACTAAACTTCTCTCACAAGCAAAACATGATCACACCTTATTACTCTTGGGTATTAATCACATAGCGATGTGAACTAGATTATTGACTCTAGTAAACCCTATGGGTGTTGGTCACATGGCGATGTGAACTATGGGTGTTATTCACATAATGATGTGAACTATCGGTATTAAATCACATGGCGATGTGAGCTAGATTATTGACTCTAGTGCAAGTGGGAGACTGAAGGAAATATGCCCTAGAGGCAATAATAAAGTTGTTATTTATATTTCCTTATATCATGATAAATGTTTATTATTCATGCTAGAATTGTATTAACCGGAAACTTAGTACATGTGTGAATACATAGACAAAACAGAGTGTCCCTAGTATGCCTCTACTAGACTAACTCATTGATCAAAGATGGTTATGTTTCCTAGCCATAGACATGAGTTGTCATTTGATCAACGAGATCACATCATTAGGAGAATGATGTGATGGACAAGACCCATCCGTTAGCTTAGCACTATGATCGTTTAGTTTTACTGCTATTGCTTTCTTCATGACTTATACATGTTCCTATGACTATGAGATTATGCAACTCCCGAATATCGTAGGAACACCTTGTGTGCTATCAAACGTCACAACGTAACTGGGTGATCATAAAGATGCTCTACAGGTGTCTCCGAAAGTATTCGTGGTGTTGGCATAGATCAAGATTAGGATTTGTCACTCCAAATGTCGGAGAGGTATCTCTGGGCCCTCTCGGTAATGCACATCATAATAAGCCTTGCAAGCAAATGACTAATGAGTTATTCACGAGATGATGTATTACGGAACGAGTAAAGAGACTTGCCGGTAACGAGATTGAACTAGGTATAGAGATACCGACGATCGAATCTCGGGCAAGTAACATACCGATGACAAAAGGAACAACGTATGTTGTTATGCGGTTTTTGACCGATAAAAGATCTTCGTAGAATATGTAGGAGCCAATATGAACATCCAGGTTCCGCTATTGGTTATTGACCGGAGATGAGTCTCGGTCATGTCTACATAGTTCTCGAACCCGTAGGGTCCGCACGCTTAACGTTTGATGACGATCGGTATTATGAGTTTATGAGTTTTGATGTACCGAAGGTAGTTCGGAGTCCCGGATGAGATCACGGACATGACGAGGAGTCTTGGAATGTCCGAGACATAAAGATTGATATATTGGACGGCTATATTCGGACACCGGAAGTGTACCGGAAAAGTTTCGGATTTAACTGGACTGCCGGAGGGGGTTACCGGAACCCCCTACGAGGGGGATGGTCCATAGTGGGCCTTGAGGAAAGGAGAGAGGCAGCCCATAGAGGCTGGCCGGCGCCCCACCTAGGGATCCTAGTTGGACTAGGATTGGGGGGGGGGGGCGCCACCTCTCCCTCTTTTCCTTTCCCTCTCTTCCTTCTTGGTGGACTCCTACTAGGAATAGGATTGCAATCCTATTCCTAGTAGGATTGCCCTAGCCGCACCATAGGAGGCCGGCCGGCCCTCCCCTCTTGCTCCTTTATATACGGGGGCAGGGGGGCACCCAAAGACACACAAGTTGAATTGTTCCAGCCGTGTGCGGTGCCCCCCTCCACAGAAACACACCTCGGTCATACCGTCGCAGTGCTTAGGCGAAGCCCTGCGCCGGTGAATACATCATATCCGTCACCACGCCGTCGGGCTGACGAAACTCTCCCATGAAGCTCAACTGGATCAAGAGCTTGTGGGACGTCATCAAGATGAACGTGTGCTGAACGCGGAGGTGCCGTATGTTTGGTGCTTGATCGGTTGAATCGTGAAGAAGTTCGACTACATCAACCGCGTCACTTGACGCTTCCGCTTCCGGTCTACGAGGGTACGTAGACACACTCTTCCCTCTCGTTGCTATGCATCTAGTAGATAGATCTTGCGTGATCGTAGGAAAATTTTAAAATACTACATTCCCCAACATGCCTTTCTTGAACTTAGTGGTTTTATTGACCATCAACACTTGATGTTCTTTCCTGATATCCACCTCCGCTGATTTCAGCATTGAATACACCTCGGGAATGAAGTTTTCCATCCCCTGCATATTGAAGTTCAACACGAAGCTCTTGTAGCTTTGTGGGAGCGACTGGAGGATTCTGTCAACGACCGCTTCGTCTGGGAGATTCATTCCCAACTGAGACAAGCGGTTGTGCAACCCAGAAATCTTGAGGATGTGCTCATTGACAGAACTGTTTTCCTCCATCTTACAGCTGTAGAATGCGTCGGAGACATCATATCTCTCGACTCGGGCATGAGCTGGGAAAACCATTTTCAGCTCTTGGAACATCTCATATGCCCCGTGGTGCTCAAAACGCTTTTGGAGCCCCGATTCTAAACTATAAAGCATGCCGCACTGAACCAGGGAGTAATCATCACAACACGACTGCCAAGCGTTCATAACATCTTGGTTTGCCGGGGCGGGAGCGTCACCTAGCAGTGCTTCTAGGACATAAGTTTTCTTGGCAGCTATGAGGATGATCCTCAGGTTACGGACCCAGTCCGTATAGTTGCCACCATCGTCTTTCAGCTTGGATTTATCTAGGAACGCGTTGAAGTTGAGGGTGACATGAGCGTGGGCCATTTGATCTACAAGGCATATTGTAAAGAATTTAGACTAAGTTCATGATAATTAAGATCATCTAATAAAATGAACTCCCACTCAGATTGACATCTCTCTAGACATCTAAGTGATACATGATCCGAATCGACTAGCCCGTGTCCGATCATCACGTGAGACAGACTAGTCATCAACGGTGAACATCTTCATGTTGATCGTATCTTCTATACAACTCATGTTCGACCTTTCGGTCTTCCGTGTTCTGAGGGCATGTCTGTACATGCTAGGCTCGTCAAGTGAACCCTAAGTGTATTGCGTGTGTAAATCTGGCTTACACCCGTTGTATGCGAATGTTAGAACCTATCACACCCGATCATCACGTGGTGCTTCGGAACAACGATCCTTAGCAACGGTGCACAGTTAGGGGGAACACAATTTTTAAAATTTTAGTGAGAGATCATCTTATTTACTACCGTCGTTCTAAGTAAACAAGATGCAAAAACATGATAAACATCACATGCAATCAATTAAAGTGACATGATACGGCCAATATCATCTTGCTCCTTCGATCTCCATCTTCGGGGCACCATGATCATCTTTGTCACCGGCTTGACACCATGATCTCCATCATCGTGTCTTCATGAAGTCGTCACGCCAACTATTACTTCTACTACTATGGCTAACGTTTAGCAATAAAGTAAAGTAATTACATGGCGTTATTCAGTGACACGCAGGTCATACAATAATTAAGACAACTCCTATGGCTCCTGCCGGTTGTCAAATTCATCGACATGCAAGTCGTGATTCCCTATTACAAGAACATGATCAATCTCATACATCACATATATCATTCATCACATCTTCTTGGCCATACCATATCACATAGCACATGCTGCAAGAACAAGTTAGACGACCTCTAATTGTTGTTGCAAGTTTTACGTGGCTTCTAAAGGTTTTCTAGCAAGAACATTTCTTACCTACGCAAAAGCCATGACGTGATTTGTCAATTTCTATTTACCCTTCATAAGGACCCTGTTCATCGAATCCGATCCGACTAAAGTGGGAGAGACAGACACCCGCCAGCCACCTTATGCAACTAGTGCATGTCTGTCGGTGGAACCAGTCTCACGTAAGCGTACGTGTAAGGTCGGTCCGGGCCGCTTCATCCCACGATGCCGCTGAATCAAGATTGGACTAGTGACGGCAAGAAAATTGAGCAAACTCAACGCCCACAACTTGTTTGTGTTCTACTCGTGCAAGATGCTACGCAAAAGACCTAGCTCAGATGCCACTGTTGGGGAACGTAGCAGAATTCAAAAAATTTCTACGCTTTCACCAAGATCAATCTAAGGAGTCATCTAGCAACGAGCATACTAGAGTGCATCTACATACCCTTTTGTAGATCGCGTGCGGAAGCGTTCGAAGGAACGTGGATGAAGTAGTCGTACTCTTCGCGTTCTTCGTCACCGATGATCCTAGAGCCGAACGGACGGCACCTCCGCGTTCAACACACGTACGGTACATCAACGTCACCTCCTTCTTGATCCATCAAGGGGGGAGGAGAGGTCGTCGGAGATCCAGCAGCACGACGGCGTGGTGGTGGATGCAGCAGGAAATCCTGCAGGGCTTCGCCGGCGCCCTCCGGAGGAGTAGGAAGTGTGACGAGAGGGGGGAGAGGCGCCAGAGGCTTTGGGGTGTGGCTTCCCTCTCCCCCCCACTATATATAGGGGCCAGGGGGGCACCGGCCCTGGGAGATCTGATCTCCAGGGGGGCGGCGGCCAATGGGGGGAAACTTGCCCCCCAAGGCATAGGGGGCGCCCCCTCCCCCTAGGGTTTCAAACCTAGGCGCATGGAGGGGGGGCCCAAGTGGTGCGCCAGCCCACCAGGGGCTGCCCCCTTCCCCTTTGCGGCCTAGGGGACCCACCGGGATGGGTGGCCCCACCCGGTGGACCCCCGGGACCCCTCCGGTGGTCCCGGGACACTCCCGGTGACCCCCGGAGTTCACCCGATGGCCGAAACTAGACTTCCTATATATCATTCTTTACCTCCGGACCATTCCGGAACTCCTCGTGACGTCCGAGATCTCATCCAGGACTCCGAACAACATTCGGGTTTCCATGTGCATGTATCTCTACAACCCTAGCTTTACCGAACCTTAAGTGTGTAGACCCTACGGGTTCGGGAGACACGTAGACATGACCGAGACGACTCTCCGGTCAATAACCAACAGCGGGATTTGGATACCCATGTTGGTTCCCACGTGTTCCTAGATGATCTTCATCAGATGAACCACTGTGTCAAGGATTCACTCAATCCCGTACGTTATTCCCTTTGTCTATCGGTACGATACTTGCCCGAGATTCGATCGTCCGTATGCCCGATACCTTGTTCAATCTCGTCATGGCAAGTCTCTTTACTCGTTCCGTAATCCATCATCCCGTGACTAACACCTTAGTCCCTTTGAGCTCATTATGATGATGTCTTACCGAGAGGGCCCAGAGGTACCTCTCCGTCATACGGAGTGACAACATCCTAGTCTCGGTTCGTATCAACTCAACAGACACTTTCGGAGATACCCGTTGCGTACCTTTATAGCCACCTAGTTACGTTGTGACGTTTGGCACACCCAAAGTATTCCTACGGCATCCGGGAGTTGCACAACCTCATGGTCTAAGGAATAAATACTTGACACCGGAAAGCTTATGCATTACGAACTAAACGATCTCGTGCTAGGCTCAGAATTGGGTCTTGTCCATCACATCATTCTCCTAATGATGTGATCCCGTTATCACTGACATCCAATGTCCATGGTCAGGAAACCGTGACCATCTGTTGATCAACGAGCTAGTAACTAGAGGCTTACCAGGGACTCATTGTGGTCTATACATTCACACATGTATCGCTGTTTCCGTACAATACAATTCAAGCATGAATAACAGACAATTATCATGAACAAGGAAATATAATAATAATACTTTTATTATTGCCTCTAGGGCATATTTCCAACAGCTTCCACTCATTGTTGTTTAATTTTAATGCATGTTCATGACTGTTGTCCCTCTCTAGCTGGCGCTTCCCAGTCTCTTTCTAGCCTTCACCTGTACTAAGCGGGAATACTGCTTGTGCATCCACTTCCATAAACCCCAAAGTTATTCCATAAGAGTCCACCATACCTTCCTATATGTCGTATCTACCTGCCATTCCAAGTAAATTTGTATGTGCCAAACTCTAAACCTTCAAATGAAATTCTGTTTTGTATGCTCGAACAGCTCATGTATCAACTAGGGCTATCTATATCTTCCATGCTAGGTGGGTTATTTTCACGATGAGTGGAATCCGCTCATCATTCATGAGAAAATGGCTGGTAACCGGGATGCCCAGTCCCATGCTCAAATCATAATAATTAAACAAAACTCCCCCAGGGTTGTTGCTTGTTTGTACGGTACCCCGTGGATTCGGATGGCCATGGAGTGTGCTTGTTGGTGGTTGGGGGAGTATAAACTTTACCATTCTATTTGGGAACCGCCTATAATGTGTGTAGCATGGAAGATATCGAGATTCTTGGTTGCTATGTTGACAATGAAAGTATACCGCTCAAAATATTATTTATCTCTATTTCAAAATCGAGCTCTGGCACCTCTACAAATCCCTGCTTCCCTCTGCGAAGGGCCTATCAATTTACTTTTATGTTGAGTCATCATCCTCTTACTAAAAGAACACCAGTTGGAGAGCATCGCTGTCATTTGCATGTATTGCTATTAATTTGCATTGAGTATGATTGTGACTGGATCTCTTTTACCATGAATTACAATGTCTAGTCAGTCCTTGATCTTCAAAGGTGCTCTGCATTTATGTTTTGCGGTCTCAGAAAGGGGTAGCGAGATACCATCTTGTTATATCATATTATGATTGTTTTGAGAAAGTGTTGTCATCCGAGATTTATTATTATTACTTGCTTGTTGATTATGACATTGATATGAGTAGACATGAGACCTGAAAGTTATTGTGAATGTGGTTAGTTCATGATCTTTGCTGAAAACTTGAATGCTGGCTTTACATATTTACAACAAGAGCAAAAAGAGTTTGTCAAAGTTTTTCTTTATCACTTTCAGTTTATCAATTGAATTGCTTGTGGACAAGCAAAGGTTTAAGCTTGGGGGAGTTGATACGTCTCCATCGTATCTACTTTTCCAAACACTTTTGCCCTTGTTTTGGACTCTAACTTGCATGATTTGAATGGAACTAACCCGGTCTGACGCTGTCCAGCAGAACTGCCATGGTGTTATTTTTGTGCAGAAATAAAAGTTCTCGGAATGACCTGAAATTCAACGGAGATTTATTTTGGAATATATAAAAAATATCCGCAGAAAGAACCAAACCAGGGGGCCCACACCATGTCCACAAGGGTGGGGGCGCGCCCCCCTAGGCGCGCCCCTACCTCGTGGGCCCCCTGTTGCTCCACCGACGTCTTCCCCGACTCCATATATTCACTTTCGAGAAGAAAAAAATCAGAGAGAAGGAATTATCGTTTTTTACGATATGGAGCTGCCGCCAAGCCCTAATCTCTCTCGGTAGGGCTGATCTGGAGTCTATTCGGGTCTCCGGAGAGGGAGATCGTCGCCATTGTCATCATCAACCTTCCTCCATCACCAATTCCATGATGCTCACCGCCGTGCGTGAGTAATCCCATCGTAGGCTTGCTGGACGGTGATGGGTTGGATGAGATTTACCATGTAATCGAGTTAGTTTTGTTAGGGTTTGATCCCTAGTATCCACTATGTTCTAAGATTGATGTTGCTATGACTTTGCTATGCTTAATACTTGTCACTAGGGCCCGAGTGCCATGATTTCAGATCTGAACCTATTATGTTTTCATGAATATATGTGTGTTCTTGATCCTATTTTGCAAGTCAATAGTCACCTACTATGTGTTATAATCCGGCAACCCCGAAGTGACAATAATCGGGACCACTCTCGGTAATGACCGTAGTTTGAGGAGTTCATGTATTCACTATGTGTTAATGCTTTGGTCCGGTACTCTATTAAAAGGAGGCCTTAATATCCCTTAGTTTCCATTAGGATCTCGCTGCCACGGGAGGGTAGGACAAAAGATGTCATGCAAGTTCTTTCCCATAAGCACGTATGACTATATTCAGAATACATGCCTACATTACATTGATGAACTGGAGCTAGTTCTGTGTCACCCTATGTTATAACTATTACATGAGGAATCTCATCCGACATAATTATCCATCACTGATCCAATGCCTACGAGATTTTCACATATTGCTTGTTGCTTATTTACTTTTCTGTTGCTACTGTTACAATCACTACAAAACCACTATTGCTACTTTTGCTACTGTTACCGTTACTTCCATATTACCTTGCTACTAAATTACCTTGCTGCAAATACTAAGTTTTCCAGGTGCGGTTGAATTGACAACTGAGCTGCTAATAATTGAGAGTATTCTTTGTCTCCCCTTGTGTCGAATCAATAAATTTGGGTTGAATACTTTACCCTCGAAAATAGTTACGATCCCCTACACTTGTGGGTTATCACACCCCCTCGTGCACCTCGATGGTTTGAGGGTGTTGCAGCACCTCCGCAAGATAGGGGTTGATGACCTTCTCGAAGAACTTGTCCTTGGGGGTGCTTGAAGACATCATGGTGATCTATATCTGTCACATACACAGCTCGAAACAAAAGCAGAGGATATTCGCGTGGTGCAGTGGTCAAAACATTTGGGAGAATATATAATGATTTTTTACCGACCAAAAGAAGCAACATGCAAGAAAACGGAGTCCGAGAGGCACACGGGGTGTCCAAGAGGTAGGGGGCGCGCCCAGGGGGTAGGGCGCGCCCTCCATCCTCGTGGACGCCTTGTGTCCTTCCCGGACTGCTTCTTATTTTTCGAAATATTCCAGAATGGAGAAAAATTGCCATTAGAACTGTTTTGGAGTCGGTTTACTTACCGTACCACATACCTCTTCCTTTTCGGAGTCTGAATCATTCTGGAAAGTGTCCCTTATGTATTCCTCCGGGGTTACGGTTTCAATAACATTGGTTTCAACATTTATAGGATTACCTGAGATATAATGTTTGATTCTTTGACCGTTCGCCACCTTCGGATTTGTGCCTTTGAATTTATTGATTTTTATGGCACCGGAACGATAGACCTCCTCGATAATGTAAGGACCTTCCCATTTAGAGAGAAGTTTTCCTGCAAAAAATCTTAAACGAAAGTTGTATAGCAAGACATAGTCACCTACGTTAAACTCCCGCTTTTGTATCCTTTTGTCATGCCATCTTTTAACTTTTTCTTTAAACAGTTTGGCATTTTCATAGGCCTGGGTTCTCCATTCATGAAGAGAGCTAATTTCAAATAACATCTTCTCACCAGCAAGTTTGAAATCTTAATTGAGCTCTTTAATAGCCCAATATGCCTTATGTTCTAGTTCGAGAGGGAAGTGACATGCTTTTCCATAAACCATTTTATACGGAGACATGCCCATAGGATTTTTGTATGCAGTTCTATAAGCCCATAAAGCATCATCAAGTTTCTTAGACCAATTCTTCCTAGATCTATTAATAGTCTTTTGCGAAATTAATTTCAGCTCTCTATTACTTAGTTCTACTTGACCACTAGACTGTGGGTGTTATGGGGATGCAATTATATGATTAACATCATACTTAGCAAGCATTTTACGGAAATCACCATGAATAAAGTGTGAACCACCATCAATCATTAAGTATCTAGGGACTCCAAACCTTAGAAAAATAACTTCTTTAAGCATCTTAATAGAGGTGTTATGATCAGCACTACTAGTTGGAATAACTTTGACCCACTTAGTAACATAATCAACAACAACCAATATATGGGTATACCCATTAGAGGAAGGAAACGGTCCCATATAATCAAAGCCCCAAACGTCAAATGGTTCAATAACAAGTGAATAATTCATAGGCATTTCTTGACGTCTACTGATATTACCAATTCTTTGACTTTCATCACAAGATAAGACAAACTGACGAGCATCCTTGAAGAGAGTAGGCCAATAAAAACCAGATTGCAGTACCTTATGTGCAGTTCTATCTCCAGCATGGTGTCCTCCATAAGCTTCGGAGTGACACTTGCGTAAGATCTGTTCCTGTTCATGCCCAGGTACACAACGTCTAATAATACCATCTACTCCTTCTTTATAAAGGTGTGGGCCATCCCAAAAATAATGTCTTAAATCATAAAAGAACTTTTTCTTTTGCTAGTATGTGAAACTAGGTGGTATAAATTTAGCGACAATGTAATTAGCATAATGAGCATACCATGGAGCAGTACGAGGAGCATTTATGACAGCTAATTGTTCATCAGGAAAGCTATCATCAATAGGTAGTGGGTCATCAAGAATATTCTCTAACCTAGACAAGTTGTCTGCAACGGGGTTCTCAGCTCCCTTTCTATCAGTAGTATGCAAATCAAATTCTTGTAGCAGGAGAACCCATGTAATAAGTCTAGGTTTAGCATCTTTCTTTTCCATAAGATATTTAATAGCAGCATGATTAGTGTGAATAGTTACTTCAGAATCAACAATATAATATCTAAACATCTCACAAGCAAATACAACTGCTAAAAATTCTTTCTCGGTAGTGGCATAATTTTTCTGGGCGCTGTCTAGAGTTTTACTAGCATACTGGATAACATTCAATTTCTTATCAACTCTTTGTCCTACAATAGCACCTACAGCATAATCACTAGCATCGCACATAATTTCAAAGGGTAAATTCCAGTTAGGAGGCTGGGCAATAGGTGCAGAGATCAATGCTTTCTTATGTATTTCAAATGCTTCTACACAATCGTCATCAAAGAGAAAAGGAACATCTTTTTGTAATAGGTTAGTCAGAGGCCTAGAGATTTTGGAGAAGTCCTTAGTGAACCTCCGATAAAACCCGGCATGACCAAGGAAACTTCTTATACCATTGATATGCTTGGGACATGGCATCTTTTCAATAGCATCAACCTTAGCTTTATCAACTTCAACACCTCTTTCATAAATTTTATGCCCCAAGACAATACCTTCATTAACCATAAAGTGGCACTTTTCCCAATTCAAGACAAGATTAGTTTCTTCACATCTCTACAAAACTCGATCGGTTGCTTAAGCAATCATCAAAAGAAGTTCCATAAACGGAAAAATCATCCATGAAAACCTCAACAATCTTTTCACAAAAATCAGAGAATATAGCCAGCATGCATCTTTGAAAGGTAGCAGGTGCATTACATAAACCAAAAGGCATATGCTTATAAGCAAAGGTACCGAAGGGACAAGTAAAAGTGGTCTTTTCTTGATCCTCTTTTGACACAGGTATTTGAGAGAAACCAGAATAGCCATCTAGAAAGGAAAAATGAGTATGTTTGGATAACCTTTCTAGAATTTGATCAATAAAAGGTAGAGGGTAATGATCTTTCTTAGCGGCTGTATTTAATTTGTGGAAATCAATTACCAACCTATAACCTTTAACAATTCTTTGCGGGATCAATTCGACTTTGTCATTAGGAACAACAGTAATACGTCCCTTCTTAGGGACACAATGGACATGGCTTACCCACTGACTATGAGCAACTGGATAAATTATACCTGCCTCTAGAAGCTTTAGTATTTCCTTCCTTACCACTTCTTTCATCCTAGGATTTAACCGTCGTTTATGATCAATAACCGGTTTAGCGTCCTTTTCCAATTTTATCTTGTGTTGGGATAGAGTGGGACTAATGCCCTTAAGATCATCAAGAGTATATCCAATGGCAGCACGATGCTTCTTCAGAGTTTTCAATAATTTCTCTTCTTCCTGCTCTGAAAGGTTAGCACTAATAATAAAATGATATATCTTCTTTTCATCAAGATAAACATACTTAAGAGTATCAGGTAATGATTTGAGTTCAAACACGGGATCACCCTTGGGTGGAGGAGGATCCCCTAGAATTTCAACAGGAAAGTTGTGTTTAAATAAGGGTCCCTGTTTAAAGAATATTTCATCTATTTCCCTTCTCTCATTCATTTACATATCATTTTCATGGTCTAGCAGATATTGTTCTAAGGGATTGGTAGGAGGTACTGTAGCGACCACGATCCGAATGGACCGAAGTCTCTGTGTTCTGTGTCATCCCTGGATCGGTATGCTGACACACACAGTACAAACAGGATTTATAACAGAGGTAAATCACATGTATTAAGTATCGTAAATACTATTACCTCAATCGATCATAGCGGAAGCAACAAAGGTCGTGGATTCCCATCAACACCAATGGCAAAGTTGAGTGTAGAAATCGTAACCCCTAACATATCACTTACTCGTCGTAAGATAATCCTGCAACGTGAGACGTTGCAGCCACAGAGGGTCAGTACATTGAATGTACTGGCAAATTCACACTGTAATGATAATGATGAATAAAGCCTATAACTACATGCATATTTGGCTGGTGGAGGCTGTAAAGTTAAAGTTTTTGCGTAAAGCCAATTTTTCCCTACTGCAAAGGAATGCACTTTAATTAACTATCATGGTAGTTGAAACATTGTTGAGAAGATAGACATCCTCTCAACCCCAATTAAAAATCATCATTAAACCCAACAATATTAAATTAGAGAGTGATGAGATCAGCAAATAATCCACTTCTAGATACTCAAAGATGTCCATGACCGGGGACACGGCTACTCATGAATAGTTTGTACACTCTGCAGAGGTTTGTGCACTTTTCTCCACAAGACTCAATCGCCTCCGTTTGGTTTCTCGCACTGCATGGTGTTTGAGAAACGGATGACTGAGACACAGTCTTTCCGAAGAGGTCCCCTTAACCAGATAGATAGGCCGGTACACCTACAAAACCCTCTACATCTGCTAGCCCATCATGGAAAGGTTTCCCACAACTTACTCAACTATGCCAGAGCCCATATTGGCATGTGGCTGCACACGGAAGTTTCTTTCTAGTATGAAAAATCTCATGATCCCTTTGAGCCTGGGTGGCGGTCCAAAAGAAAAATAGGCAATCACTGGAATACCCAGATGCCTCAATCCACCCAGATGTGTATTAATGTTGCCACCTTAAGTTGAACCATTAATTAACAATCTCACATCTGTCATGGATTTCACTCACCCAATCCATGTCTACGAGCATAGCATGTCCTAACAGCAAACGTAGAAGTAACTCCCAAAGGTTTGAATGTAATGCAGGTAATAGGTACTACCTCAAACTACTTCCCAATCCCACAAATTAATTGATCCTACTCATGCAATGTGTGAGGGTTGGACTAATGCAATGAAAACTGGGTAATTGGAGAGCATGATCAAAGTGTTACTTGCCTGCAATGTTGATGAAGATGATTCGCACTCAAAACTCTTGATATCTCTACTCGTCACACTCCGGTCAATCTATCGTAAGCAAGCAATAGTAACCACACATAAGCAATCACTCAGAAAGATCGGACAGAACGAGTGAACACTTCGGAAAACTTTGAAAACAAATGAATGACTCTTGAAACATAAAACAATTTCCAACAGTACCAAAATTATGTGAATTTGGCCTTATCAGAAAGTTTAGGTCAAGAGCTTCGATTTGCAAAAAGAATCAACTCAAACGGAGTTACGAAACTCAAGTTATGATCAAACGGAGTTTGAATATAAAACTAGTTGAATTCAAATTTTAA
>LR738713.1:352407405-352420180 GCA_902687465.1 Secale cereale
AACTGGGTAATTGGAGAGCATGATCAAAGTGTTACTTGCCTGCAATGTTGATGAAGATGATTCGCACTCAAAACTCTTGATATCTCTACTCGTCACACTCCGGTCAATCTATCGTAAGCAAGCAATAGTAACCACACATAAGCAATCACTCAGAAAGATCGGACAGAACGAGTGAACACTTCGGAAAACTTCGAAAACAAATGAATGACTCTTGAAACATAAAACAATTTCCAACAGTACCAAAATTATGTGAATTTGGCCTTATCAGAAAGTTTAGGTCAAGAGCTTCGATTTGCAAAAAGAATCAACTCAAACGGAGTTACGAAACTCAAGTTATGATCAAACGGAGTTTGAATATAAAACTAGTTGAATTCAAATTTTAAAACTTTCAAAACCATGTTTAAGTTGTATTACTTGAAAGAGGGCTTCGTAACGAAGACGTGGGCGTTGGTTTCGTTGAATTTGGACTAACTGATAAAAAGTTATGGCCGAAAGAAGATTAGGGGTTAATCTGCAAAAGAATAATTACAGATGGGTCCCTGGCCGAAACTAAACAGAAAAAGAAAAGCTAAAGAGCGAACGTTCGTTTTCTAGTCTTAACTGGCGAACGTTCACTGTATAACTAAACTAAAAAAACGAATCTAGATCTAGGGTTTTGGAAATAAACCGATCTGGTTTTTAGAAGAAAACCTAACTAAAAAGAAACGAAAAAAACCATGCGGGTTTACCGTGGCAGTTCGGGCTTCGGGTCCGATCGGACCGGCCGGTCGGAGTTGGAGCGGACTCCGGCCGGCGGCGTGGCTCCGGCGATCCTCCGGCTCGGTAGAGTGGAAGGGCAGGGCGACGGCGGCTTAGCGGCGACGCGGTGCGGTGCGGCTACGGGGCGCGGCGTGTGCGGTGGCGAGGAGCAGCGGCGGCGGGAGCTAGCGGCGGCGGCGGCGGTTGTGGGTAGTGGCGGCGGCGGCTGTTGTGCGCGGCGGCGGCGCGATGCGACGGGAGCAGCGGCGGCGGGGCTTGGCCTTAAATAGGCGGAGAGGGGCGGGAGTGCCTTGTGGAAGGGGGCAAGGGAGGCGGTGGACTCCGAGAGGCGTGCGTGGCGCGGATGCCGAGGTGGCGGCGGTGTTCGTTGTCCGCACGGGGACGGAGACGGTGGCGATCTGGGCTGGGCCCGGCTGGAGCTGGGCCGGCCCAGTCGGCGGAAGAACCTTTTTTTTTCTTTAAACATTTTTTTCCTAACAGACAGAAAAACGAATAAAATCAAAATAACTAAAAATATCCTATAGACATATAATATATCAAAATTTGCAGAAAAATAAGTCCTACAACATGAACATTTTACTACTGTAAAATAAAATGCCCACAAAATCTAATAAATCACAAATGTCCTATTGTTGCAATAAAAACCAACAAAAACCATTTTTAAAATACCAAAAAGAATTCAAATTCATTTATCTCCAATGTTCTGCTGTAGGGAATCATGTTACCCTATTTTCCATGTAATATATTTTTGGAGAAAAATAATTTGAATAAAACCCAATAACTCAAATTTGAAAATGAGATATAGAAAATTTCAGAAAAACCTCCAACTCATATTTCCTATAATTTGAAGAAGTCATTTTATCTTCTCTCGGGAAAATCATTGAGTTGCTTAAAGTTTCTGAATTGAAAATATTTCGAGGATGAAATTCAAAATCCTTTCAAAGCCCTTGATCATTTAAAATAAATGGAAGAAGTCATATTATCTTCACTCTAGGGTTTTGTGTTGAAAAGAATTCGAATTCCCTCGGAGATCAAAAGCAAAGTGAAAGTTTTGGGAAAGTCATTTTATTCCCTCTCATTTAACTTTCAAAAGTTTCAAATTTACTCAATTTCACTCAGCACAACCAGCAAGCAATCAATTCTATCTATTTATTATAACATTCCAAAATTTAGAATTTTGGGATGTTACAAACCTACCACACTTAAAATGAATCTCGTCCTCGAGATTCAGAGAGGCTAGAAAGAAATAGGTTGGGGTTTGGGGATCTCCTAACAAATCCACTGACGGGTATTGTATAGTGTGCTACCACACTTAAAATGATCACGGTTCTATCATAACTCAGGTTCTCCATCCTTTGGGTTGACGGAGTCGGTCTTCTCTGATCTTCAGGGTAAATCCTTCTCTGGCTCTTTCGGTAGTGGCAAAATCTTTGTCCTCAATCCTTGTATCCTTTTATCTTGATACGCTCCTTTCGAGACTGATTCTTCTTAACTAATAGGTCTGGTGCCAATATTAAACAAATATCGTTCTCTCATGGGGGTCATCAACCAAATTAATTGGGTCCCTGCAGAAAACGGGTCTGGGCTTCATCCTCACCGTATATCCTACGGTTGGCAACAACATTCCATGTACAAGGAAAAAAAATTTCTACCCCATTCTAAGGTTTAAACAAAGTTTTGACATCGTCGTCTCTCTACTATAGGTAAGTCACTCAGATTTACCATCCCGTATAACAGAGGCGAATAATAAGTGTAAGTCGGTATGGTGATCAATCCATCCCGCACCCAAATCATTACCTTGTATATGGTTTAGTGAATCTCGCATTCTAACACTCGGTCATCCTCACAAGCATTGCAGAATTTGTCTTGTCGACGAACTGAGTTCGGAGAAATCCATTGATTCTGCAAGCCAAACAAAACATCTTGTGTTTCACAACCCTCAGGTTTAACGTAACCACCTATAAGATCGTCTATTGACAAAGGTCGTAACTCCTACCAGGGTTTTTTCCTTTAGCAAGAGTGTGCTTGCATTCTTGACAGGTCCTGGGGCCTGTGGGTTATGGCCCATCTCACCACTAGTAACACTTGGTCTCATCATCGGGTTGCAACTGATCATTCTTCCAACATCCAACTTCCTTGGCTTTCTTAAATCCATCCAACTATACCTTACTTCTCTGTGGGTAAAACTATGATGTAATTACTCAGACTCATCTTTGGGCAATCCACTCCAAGTCTGACGTAGCTAACCACTAGCTAGTGTATTCGGGTAACGGTGTTGGATTCTACCACACTTAAAATGAATAACACTAGTTTTCTTCAAAATCTCCTTCCATGCATCATGTCTCCACTCAACCTTTTATAGTACCCACTTAAACTATCCAAAATCAATACCATGATGCCAGCTGTATTGATTCTCACCTTACTACGATCTACTGCACTTTCATTTTCTTGCTTCAACTCCACTACTTAGCACAAACTCCTTCTTCTTGGTTCAATCTGACAAGTCTCATGGTTCCCTTATACTTACGTAGCCTCCTTTAGGTCCTCGGCTTGTGGGTCCACTTCAGAACTTGTATATCCTTAACTCATCCTTGGAGTCACTACAGTTCCATACTCCAGCCTTACACCCTCTTAAAAATCCAATTGTACTGCTTTCCTTCATACTCTTGGGGTAAGCCTCATATCAAAATAAACTCCAACTTATTTGTGCAAACTCTACTCCTTGGAGCAACAGTTCTCCTTCCTATGGGTCCAGGGTTCACTCAGAAAAGTATCGTCCTGAACAAAATGTACTGGTTCATCCTTAATCCATATTCTCCTCATAGCAAATATCTTATTATATCCTTGAACCAGTATTCAATACTCAAATACAAAGGTGCTTCGCTACAAATGTTGCTATCCACATAGTGGGGTATGGTCAAACATTCCTCCCATTTTTATTCCTTTGTCCTAGCTAAGGGTGCTTCAATCCCACTTGAATTGTGCAATGTGATTCTTAAAATCATCAATCTTTTGCTTCGTCCTATTGGTCGTGTGTTTCATCTCCACCATCTCTGCATGCATCATACTCAGGCATCCCTGAGTAAAACGAAGTCTTGCTTCAAGTATTTCTCCAATCTGACGTATGGCCTCCATAGCAGCTTCACCAACAGAGTCGAAGAATGTTGGTCGTGGTACTCGGGAGATGAAAAAGTATTGACCCATAGTCTTTGGGCAAACTCCTTTCACACGGTGGAGGTGTACCTCCACGTACGAAAGTTCAACTCCATTCTCCATGAAGGGATAACCCTTGTAAACTGCATCTCCTTCCAGTTGAATATGCTTCATCATGTCCTTCAGGATCCTTGGGTAATCCTGGTTGCTAGTCAGGGTCATGATGGTTTCCGGGCCTTTGAGAAAAGACTCGTAAAGGGTCGTCATCTGTGGGTATAAGACAAAAGGGGTTTTCAGGACAACATACGGACATCCTTGGATAAAACGGGGTCGTTTGTCCGAGAAAGGTTTGGGGTCAACTTCTCCATGGGTTCTAGGTTTTGGTCGGGGTGAGATAGCAAGAGAGGCACTCACAATCATCCAACAACTCATAGCGATGAGATTCCAAACATCTCAACTTCCATTGCTTCATGAACTATTACAATGTTATTTCCATACTCAACTCAACATTGTAAAAGGGTGTTCCACATTTAGCTACATGCTTTATTCTAATTTCCAGATCTCAACTACTCTGATCATCCTTACTGCGGTCTGAAACTTCTTTGGCCAAATTCCCTACTTCCTTGTAATGTAAACTAATGGCATAACACCAATCTAAAGACTTCATGGTGACTATCCTGGTTCACTGGGTTCTCCGTTTCCTGGTTGGGTAGTTGATAGCATAATGATCTAAATCCTTGCACCGATAACATGTGATGTCACTCAGGTCTTTTCCGCAGAAAGTGGGTTCTTCTAGGGACACATGTTCTTCCGCTTACTTGACTTCTTCGTTCCTCTCAATTCTTCTATCTTTTGTGGATTAAACTCCACTTCTTCTGCCTGGAAGTCTCCCAGATACTCTTGACTTTCCCTCGTGCATTGCTGTGAAAGATGACCTTTCTCTCCACATGAGTAGCAAGCATGAGAGTAATATCTGTCTAGTCCTTCTCCATCAGGGTCGTCAATATCTTCCTCCATCGCGGATTCCCTTAAGGTTTCCTTGAGGACTTCTTTCATTGCTTCTTTCTTCTGCTGGATTGTTCGTTGCACCATGGGGAAAATGTGACACTGAGCAGGGTAGTGGGTAGTCCCTTCACACAAGAAGCAAGTAATCTTCCTAGTTGGGCATTCTTCAGATAGGTGACTTCCTTTACAATTAGGGCATTCATCCTTATGCTCCTCCTGGGTGTGTCCTATTTCTCCACAAATCCTATAGGCACAAAGGTTCTTCTTCGGGTTGTCACCATGCTTTCTGATGAGACGAGATCTCAACAGAGTCTTCTTGAATTCCACCCAACTTTCTGCTCCATTACATCCTTGTATGGCTTGATGCATCTTCCACCATGTTGCAGCACTTTTTGTAAAGTACTGAAGAACGTATTGAACTTCATACTTCCTTGATACCATATTTTTCCTGAAGTGATTCTCCATGTTTTGTATCCATAGCTCTGCCTCCGGTTGGGTCATCGGTCCAGAGACTTCAAGCCTATCTTCATTCATCCTCTATTGGGTCCAAGGGTTTTGGGATGAGGTTCAGAAGGGGAAGAGAGATACACTCAAAACAAACAATAGGTTTGAAAAGACGGGTTTTAGTTTGTGGCTGTCGGAAAAAACATCAAACAATTAACAGCTCACAATCGTCGCAGCTAACGTAAGTACATAACAGGGGGTTGGTCTTCTAACGGTCATCGTGTCTTCAAAGTTGTCAACTCTTCAAATCTTCGGAGTATCCATGGTTGTAGCTTCAACACTTCCAATGTATGGTAAAATCCTCTTTACTCCGAAGTGGTCCAAAGAGTAAAGGGTATTGTCTAACTATTTAAGGTCAAAGGGAAGATTTGACAAAGCTCAGAGAAGAAGAGAGATAAGAATCTTTTTGAAAAAGATAGTTTTAGAGAAATCATTTTCCTATGGTCTGGCTAGTTTCTAGGGTCACGTCCTACAGTCAACATGTGCTCTGATACCATCTTGTAGTGACCATGATCCGAATGGACCGAAGTCTCTGTGTTCTGTGTCATCCCTGGATCGGTATGCTGACACACACAGTACAAACATGATTTATAACAAAGGTAAATCACATGTATTAAGTATCATAAATACTATTACCTCAATCGATCATAGCGGAAGCAACAAAGGTCGTGGATTCCCATCAACACCAACGGCAAAGTTGAGTGTAGAAATCGTAACCCCTAACATATCACTTACTCGTCGTAAGATAATCCTGCAACATGAGACGTCTCAGCCACAGAGGGTCAGTACATTGAATGTACTGGCAAATTCACACTGTAATGATAATGATGAATAAAGCCTATAACTACATGCATATTTGGCTGGTGGAGGCTGTAAGGTTAAAGTTTTTGCGTAAAGCCAATTTTTCCCTACTGCAAAGGAATGCATTTTAATTAACTATCATGGTAGTTGAAACATTGTTGAGAAGATAGACATCCTCTCAACCCCAATTAAAAATCATCATTAAACCCAACAATAATAAATTAGAGAGTGATGAGATCAGCAAATAATCCACTTCTAGATACTCAAAGATGTCCATGACCGGGGACACGACTACTCATGAATAGTTTGTACACTCTGCAGAGGTTTGTGCACTTTTCCCCACAAGACTCGATAGCCTCCGTTTGGTTTCTCGCACTGCATGGTGTTTGAGAAACGGATGACCGAGACACAGTCTTTCCGAAGAGGTCCCCTTAACCAGATAGATAGGCCGGTACACCTACAAAACCCACTACATCTGCTAGCCCATCATGGAAAGGTTTCCCACAACTTACTCAACTATGCCAGAGCCCATATTGGCATGTGGCTGCACACGGAAGTTTCTAGTATGAAAAATCTCATGATCCCTTTGAGCCTGGGTGGCGGTCCAAAAGAAAAATAGGCAATCACTGGAATACCCAGATGCCTCAATCCACCCAGATGTGTATTAATGTTGCCACCTTAAGTTGAACCATTAATTAACAATCTCACATCTGTCATGGATTTCACTCACCCAATCCACGTCTACGAGCATAGCATGTCCTAACAGCAAACGTAGAAGTAACTCCCAAAGTTTTGAATGTAATGCAGGTAATAGGTACTACCTCAAACTACTTCCCAATCCCACAAATTAATTGATCCTACTCATGCAATGTGTGAGGGTTGGACTAATGCAATGAAAACTGGGTAATTGGAGAGCATGATCAAAGTGTTACTTGCCTGCAATGTTGATGAAGATGATTCGCACTCAAAACTCTTGATATCTCTACTCGTCACACTCCGGTCAATCTATCGTAAGCAAGCAATAGTAACCACACATAAGCAATCACTCCGAAAGATCGGACAGAACGAGTGAACACTTCGGTAAACTTCGAAAACAAACGAATGACTCTTGAAACAGAAAACAATTTCCAACAGTACCAAAATTATGTGAATTTGGCCTTATCAGAAAGTTTAGGTCAAGAGCTTCGATTTGCAAAAAGAATCAACTCAAACGGAGTTACGAAACTCAAGTTATGATCAAACGAAGTTTGAATCTAAAACTAGTTGAATTCAAATTTTAAAACTTTCAAAAACATGTTTAAGTTGTATTACTGGAAAGAGGGCTTCGTAACGAAGACGTGGGCGTTGGTTTCGTTGAATTTGGACTAACTGATAAAAAGTTATGGCCGAAAGAAAATTAGGGGTTAATCTGCAAAAGAATAATTACAGATGGGTCCCTGGCCGAAACTAAACAGAAAAAGAAAAGCTAAAGAGCGAATGTTCGTGTTCTAGTCTTAACTGGCGAATGATCACTATATAACTAAACTAAAAAAACCGAATCTAGATCTAGGGTTTTGGAAATAAACCGATCTGGTTTTTAGAAGAAAATCTAACTAAAAAGAAACGAAAAAAAAACCGTGCGGGTTTACCGTGGCGGTTCGGGCTTCGGGTCTGATCGGACCGGCGGGTCGGAGTTGGAGCGGACTCCGGCTGGCGGCGTGGCTCCGGCGATCCTCCGGCTCGGCGGAGTGGAGGGGCAGGGCGACGGCGGCTTAGCGACGGCGCGGTGCGGTGCGGCTGCGGGGCGCGGCGCGTGCGGTGGCGAGGAGCAGCGGCGGCGGGAGCTAGCAGCGGTGGTGGCGGTTGTGGGCAGCGGCGGTGGCGGCTGTTGTGCGCGGCGGCGGCGCGATGCGAGGGGAGCAGCGGCGGCGGGGCTTGGCCTTAAATAGGCGAAGAGGGGCGGGAGTGCCTTGTGGAAGGGGGCAAGGGAGGCGGTGGACTCCGGGAGGCGTGCGCGGCGCGGATGCCGTGGTGGCGGCGGTGTTCGTCGTCCGCACGGGGACGGAGACGGTGGCGAGCTGGGCTGGGCCCGGCTGGAGCTGGGCCGGCCCTGTCGGCGGAAGAACCTTTTTTTTTCTTTAAACATTTTTTTCTAACAGACAGAAAAACGAATAAAATCAAAATAACTAAAAATATCCTATAGACATATAATATATCAAAATTTGCAGAAAAATAAGTCCTACAACATGAACATTTTACTACTGTCAAATAAAATGCCCACAAAATCTAATAAATCACAAATGTCCTATTGTTGCAATAAAAACCAACAAAAACTATTTTTAAAATACCAACAAGAATTCAAATTCATTTATCTCCAATTTTCTGCTGTAGGGAATCATGTTACCCTATTTTCCATGTAATATATTTTTGGAGAAAAATAATTTGAATAAAACCCAATAACTCAAATTTGAAAATGAGATATAGAAAATTTCAGAAAAACCTCCAACTCATATTTCCTATAATTTGAAGAAGTCATTTTATCTTCTCTCGGGAAAATCATTGAGTTGCTTAAAGTTTCTGAATTGAAAATATTTCGAGGATGAAATTCAAAATCCTTTCAAAGCCCTTGATCATTTAAAATAAATGGAAGAAGTCATATTATCTTCACTCTAGGGTTTTGTGTTGAAAATAATTCGAATTCCCTCAGAGATCAAAAGCAAAGTGAAAGTTTTGGGAAAGTCATTTTATTCCCTCTCATTTAACTTTCAAAAGTTTCAAATTCACTCAATTTCACTCAGCACAATCAGCAAGCAATCAATTCTATCTATTTATTATAACATTCCAAAATTTAGAATTTTGGGATGTTACAGGTACATAAATAGAAGCAAGATGTAACGCCCCGGACACACCCGCCGGTGGTCGTTACTCCTGGCGGGATCTAGACTGGCCTCACATATCAATACTAGTCTTTTCTGCGCACTTTGTCCTCACTCGTGCGCACCCATGAGCAACTTCCCGGTCAGTCACCCATCCTGAAACTACTCCAAGCTGAGCACGCTTAACTTTGGAGTTCTATCCGAATGGGCTCCCGGAAAAGAAGGAATTCCTTATTGATATGAGTAGTCTATCATCCCTAATAAGCCAGGCCATCACATACACCCTCACTCAGAGGAACCGACGTCCTCGTCGGGCCACAGGAACGTTCCCTCTTGGCACAACCGTCTGTGCTTCCAGGACAGCACATGTGCCATGCCGTGTGCCACGACGGGTCACAAACGTCAAGCACAACATGACTGTAAACTATCTGCAAACATCCGTGTAACCGCGAGGGTCGGCTCTAATACCAACTTGTAACGCCCCGGACACACCCGCCGATGGTCGTTACTCCTGGCGGGATCTAGACTGGCCTCACATATCAATACTAGTCTTTTCTGCGCACTTTGTCCTCACTCGTGCGCACCCGGGAGCAACTTCCCGGTCGGTCACCCATCCTGAAACTACTCCAAGCTGAGCACGCTTAACTTTGGAGTTCTATCCGAATGGGCTCTCGGAAAAGAAGGAATTCCTTATTGATATGAGTAGTCTATCAGCCCTAATAAGCCAGGCCATCACACAAGACCAATAATTTCATCCTTACTAGGCAATTCTTTATCATGGGGTTGCCTACGAAATTTAGCAAAGTGAAAATCATGAGACATATCCCCTAATCCAACAGCAACAATATCTTTTTCGCAGTCTATCTTAGTATTAACAGTATTCAAGAAGGGTCTACCAAATATAATGGGGAAAAAATCATCTTGTGGGGAACCAAGAACAAGAAAATTAGCAGGGTATTTAGCTTTCCCACACAAGACTTCAACATCTCTAACAATACCAACTAGTGCAATAGTGTCTCTATTGGCAAGCTTAATAGTAACATCAATACCTTCTAGATCGGCAGGTGCAATATCGTGCATAATTTATTCATATAAGCAAATGGGTGTTACACTCGCACTAGCACCTACATCACATAAACCATGATAGCAATGATCTCCTATTTTAACGGAAATAACATGCATGCCTACAACAGGTCTACGTTTATTCCTAGTACGAGTCTGGCGATTCTAGCAACTTCCTCATGGAGGTAAATAACATGCACATCTATATTATCGACCAAGAGATCCTTAACCATAGCAACACTAAGTTCAACTTTAATTTGCTCAGAGGGTGTAGCTGTTCTAGTATTACTCTTACAAACCATAGTTGAAGCTTTAGCATGATCCTTTATTCTATCAGGGAAGGGTGGTTTCTCAATACAAGTAGTAGGAACAATAGGATCAACATTATAAGTGATAGTCTTTTCTTCAAATTTAACAGGTTCAACTACTTTTACTTCAATGGGAGGATGAAATTTAAACCAGTTTTCCTTAGGGAGATCAACATGAGTAGCAAATGATTCACAGAAAGAAGCTACTATCTCAGAGTCAAGTCCATATTTAGTGCTAAATTCACGGAAAACATCGGTATCCATGAAAGATTTAACACAATAAAAGGTGTTATACCTGACTCCTTACCTTCGTCGAGATCCCAATCTTCAGAGTTGCATTTAATTCTTTCCAATAGATCCCATTTGAATTCAATAGTCTTCATCATAAAATAACCAGTACAAGAAGTATCGAGCATGGAGCGATTATTGAGAGAAAGACGAGCATAATTTTTTTGAATAATCATTTCTCTTGAGAGCTCATGATTGGGGCATGAATATAACATTGAATTAAGCCTCCCCCAAGCTTGAGCGATACTTTCTCCTTCGCGAGGCCAAAAATTATATATATAATTACGATCATGATTAACCTGATGCATAGGATAGAACTTCTGATGAAATTCCAACTTCAGTCGGTTGTTGTTCCATGATCCAATATCATCGCATAGTCTAAACCATGTCAACGCCTCTCCCTTCAAAGATAAAGGGAAGACCTTCTTCTTGATCACATCCTCGGGCATACCTGCAAGCTTAAATAATCCAGAAACTTCATCCACATAGATTAGGTGCAAATCGGGATGTAGTGTTCCATCTCCTGTAAAGGGATTAGCTAGCAGTTTCTCTATCATACCCAAAGAAATTTCAAAGAAAACATTTTCAGTAGGTTCAGTAGGTTGAGGAGCAACTCCTTGCTCTACTGGTTGGGGTGAAGATACCCCGAACAAGCCCCTCAAAGGATTAAGTTCCATAGTGACAAGTGACAGCAAATTTTAGCACACTATATAAAAATTTTCCTTGCCAAATTCCACTTACCAAAGGCGCTTCACCCCCCGGAAACGTCGCCAGAAAAGAGTCTTGATGACCCACAATTGTAGGGGATATATCGTAGTCCTTTCGATAAGTAAGAGTGTTGAACCCAACGAGGAGCAGAAGGAAATGATAGGCAGTTTCAGTAAGGTATTTTCTTCAAGCACTGAAATTATTGGTAATAGATAGTTTTGTGATAAGATAATTGGTAACAAGTACTCCCTCCATCCCAAAATTCTTGTCTTAGATTCATCTAGATAGGGAAGTATCTAACACTAAAACGTGACTAGATACATCCATATTTATACAAATTGAAGACAAGAATTTTGGGACGAAGGGAGTAATAAATAGTAAAAGTAAATAAGGTGCAGCAAGATGGCCTAATCCTTTTTGTAGAAAAGGACAAGCCTAGACAAACTCTTATATGAAGGAAAGCGCTCCCGAGGACACATGGGAATTATCGTCAAGCTAGTTTTCATCACGCTCATATGATTCACGTTCGTTACTTTGATAATTTGGTATGTGGGTGGACCAGTGCTTGGGTGCTGCCCTTACTTGGACAAGCATCCCACTTATGATTAACCTCTATTTCAAGCATCCGCAACTACAAAATAAGTATTAAGGTAAACCTAACCATAGCATGAAACATATGGATCCAAATCAGCCCCTTACGAAGCAATGCATAAACTAGGGTTTAAGCTTCTGTCACTCTAGCAACCCATCATCTACTTATTACTTCTCAATGCCTTCCTCTAGGCCCAAACAATGGTGAAGTGTCATGTAGTCGACGTTCACATGACACCACTAGAGGAAAGACAACATACATCTTACCAAAATATGGAACGAATACCAAATTCACATGACTACTTATAGCAAGACTTCTTCCGTGTCCTCAGGAACAAACATAACTAGTCACAAAGCATATTCATGTACATAATTAGAGGGGTATTAATATGCATAATGGATCTGAACATATGATCTTCCACCAAGTAAACCAACTAGCATCAACTACAAGGAGTAATCAACACTACTAGCAACCTATAGGTACCAATCTGAGGTTTTGATACAAAGACTGGATACAAGAGATGAACTAGGGTTTGAGAGGAGATGGTGTTGGTGAAGATGTTGATGAAGATAACCCTCGCCAAGATGGGAGAGTTGTTGGTGATTACGATGGCGATGATTTCCCCCTCCCGGAGAGAAATATTCCCGGCAGAACAGCTCCGCCGGAGCCCTAGATTGGTTCCGCCAAGGTTCCGCCTCGAGACGGCGGCACTTCGTCCCGAAAGCCTCCTTATGATTTTT
>LR738713.1:352448097-352460122 GCA_902687465.1 Secale cereale
AGAGCAGAGCATAACCCCCCTCCCCCCCCCAAAAAACTGTACTTTCTATACCGAACCACAAGCCATTCCAAGCAACACATCTATGCAACAGGAAGAGTGACACAAACATGAGCACGAGGAACAAGGACAAATGAACACGAGGAGCGGCGGAGGTGACGATCGTTCATCGTAGACAAGGGGTGGCTCTCCATCAGGTCGCAGCTGCTCTGCATGCATGCACTAATTGCCTTGTTTAGAGAGACACACATGAGACACTATTGGCCGGTGCTTTGCTGCTAATTCTCGTGCGGTTAGAGCAGATTCTACCTTGGTACTTGTTGTTCCTATCGAGGGGACTTGAAAACCCGGAGGAAGGTGGTACAACCTCTATCCCGGTTTATTGATCCTCTTAGTATTTTGTGTTAAATTTTAATCATGGATTTAATTAATAAAATATTATGCGTGTCAACAAAAATAATATCATTGGAAACTTTGTTCGAGTACGAATCCAACAAGATAATTATTTATGACATGCATTAATATTTTCTTAGTTAAATCTATAATCAAAATTTGGCACATAATACTAAGAGGATAAACTAATAAACATGTTAGTTAAATCTAATAAATCAGGACAAAGGAAGTACTCCTTCCGGTCCGTTTTACTCTGCACATTGGATTTGCCGAAAGTCAAACTTTGCTAAGTTTGACCAAATTTATGTTAGAAATTATTAACATCTATAATATATAATAAATATAATATGAAAATATATTTGTAGATGAATCTAATGATATTGGTGTTGTTACGTGAATGTCAATAATTTTTTATATAAACTTTGTCAAAGTTGAATGAGTTTGACTTCAGACAAATCTAATATGCAGAGTAAAAAGGACCGAAGGGAGTATTCTACTAGTACCTCCATCCTGTTTTATTGGTCCTTATTGTATTTTGTGTCAAATCTTGACCGTAGATTTAACTAACAAAATATTCATGCATGTCACCAAAATCATATTATTGAAAACTATGTTCAAATACGAATCCAATGATATAGTATTTATTGACATGCATTATCATTTTCTTAGTTAAATCTTTGACACAAATTACAAGGAAACCAATAAACCAGGACGAAGGCTGTACAACACTACCCTTGTTGCAATGATGAAAACGACATTGAATACTGAATAGATGTACTACCTCCTTTCCAGTTTATAATTTGACCAACATAAAATGAGTTGTATAGTCTAAAACTTACACCATTAGAAAGTAGTAGATTTGAAATTTCTAATGATAAATTTTTTGTGACAGATAACTTATATTACGTTGATTTATTTGTCAACCTAAATATACGCGCAAGTCTTATAAACCGGAAAGGAGATAGTACTATCTAACGGTTGCGGAGACGAAGTGCGACCCTCGAAGAAACCGAAGAAAGAAAAAAGACAAAGTCGGTGCAAATACGCCGGCGCAGCTCGCACGCATCCTGTGAATTGTGATGCCGGCAATCTGCTGCATCGAGCGGCCAGCTGGAAATAACCCATGGCATTGCTACAAGGACTTATATTATGGATTATGGAATTATGGAATCTTTTTTTCCTCGCAAAAAGGGAAAAACAGAACCTTTTTTCTGTGAGAGAATCATGGAACCTTTACGCGCGGTGGAGCAACAAACAAGTCGAAACTCGCCCAGGAAAAGAGTTCCAGCGCATCCAGCGTGGAGCTTTGATCGAGTCAGCGCGATCGTCCGGGGCACCGGGAATCAAGCGCGTAAAGTTTATCGAGATTTGCGACCTTGCGAGTTTGTGCAGTCACTAGTGCAAGTGTGCATTTGACTCCACATTTGTACTTCCTTGGATCCTACG
Source organism: Secale cereale (assembly GCA_902687465.1). Lineage (NCBI taxonomy): Eukaryota > Viridiplantae > Streptophyta > Magnoliopsida > Poales > Poaceae > Secale > Secale cereale. The sequence goes on from LR738713.1 coordinate 352,449,934, forward strand.
TTCAGAGAGCTGACCTTGGTAAGTTCAATTGCAATTGCTACCACCACCCCTCCTTGTCCTTTTACATAGTACTATTGATAACAATCATGCTATATTTCCGTCAACTGAGAATTGGTTATGTCTCAGTCGATGTTTATATTTACGAGATCTTAGGCTGGTCCCAATGGGGTGGAACTTAGGAGTAACATCACATATTTCAATACAACGTTGCTTATGTGGCACATATTTAATGAAGAGTGAGGTGCTTGTGGTAACTAGCTAAGTTACCGGAACATCACACACTTCAAGAAACAATGAGTCTATAAGCTAATAAATGCATCGTTGCATGACACTACCTACATGTTCCTACCCACTGTGGAGGTAGTAACATAGTCTAGATAAGTGTGTATGTTACTACCTTATGTTCCTGCCCATTGTGACCAGCCTTATATACTACTCCCTCCATTCTTGAATACTCCATAAGATACATGCTTTTTTCTAGTCACGCCGATTGATAACACAAGTGAGACGGGCACCGCACGTAAAGGTTCCATGATTCGGCAAGCTGCTGAAACTTGCGCCAATGTTGTTAAATAAACGTCGAATCGCGCGTCTCCTAGTCAACACCGTACCAAAGCTCATCGCGCGCCCGGGGAGCTTCGCCACCACCAAGCAGCAACCGCCCGCGTCCATCCCCTCGCCCCAATGGGCGGCGATGGCAGCAACAAGCCCCCCGCGGCCGCCATGGACGTCGAGTCCTCGACGGCGGCGCAGCCGACCTCGGTGCTGAGGTCCGTGCTGCTGTCGTACGCGTACGTGGCCGTGTGGATCAGCCTGAGCTTCACGGTGATCATCTACAACAAGTACATCCTGGACCCCAAGATGTACGACTGGCCCTTCCCCATCTCGCTCACCATGATCCACATGGCCTTCTGCGCCTCCCTCGCCGCCGCGCTCGTCCGCGTCTTCCGCTTCGTCGACCTCCCCGCCGACCCGCCCATGACGCCCTCGCTCTACGTCGCCACCGTCGTCCCCATCGGCGCGCTCTACGCGCTCTCCCTCTGGTTCTCCAACTCCGCCTACATCTACCTCTCCGTCTCCTTCATCCAGATGCTCAAGGCGCTCATGCCCGTCGCCGTCTACTCCCTCGCCATCGCCTTCCGCACCGAGACCTTCCGCAGGGCCTCCATGCTCAACATGCTCGGCATCTCCGCGGGGGTCGCCGTCGCGGCCTTCGGAGAGGCGCGCTTCGACGTCTTCGGCGTCACGCTCCAGCTCGCCGCCGTCGCCGCCGAGGCCACCCGCCTCGTGCTCATCCAGATACTGCTCACCTCCAGGGGCATCAAGCTCAACCCCATCACCTCGCTCTACTACATCGCCCCCTGCTGCCTGCTCTTCCTCACCGTGCCGTGGACGTTCGTCGAGCTGCCGAGGCTGCAGGGGGCGGCGGCGGCCGGGATCGTCCGGCCAGACGTGGTCGTTTTCGGGACCAATTCGCTGTGCGCCTTCGCGCTCAATCTGGCGGTGTTCCTGCTGGTGGGGAAGACGTCGGCGCTGACCATGAACGTGGCAGGGGTGGTCAAGGACTGGCTGCTCATCGCCTTCTCATGGACGGTCATCAAGGACACAGTGACACCGGTGAATCTCGCCGGCTACGCCATTGCCTTCCTTGGCGTCGCCTACTACAACCACGCCAAGTTGCAGGCGCTCAAGGCAAAGGAGGCCGAGAGGAAGGAGGATGCCGAGGCCGGTTCGCGACTTCTGACGCCGGAGAAGGATGCAAATGCGCACAAGAACTGAAGCCTCCCCTCGCATGAGTATCGCACATGGATTGGACCCTCCAAAAGCAACACATGGATTGAAAGAGTTCGTTATTTGTGCTAGTTTATAAGTATAACTTTTTCAGCCGTAGGATGTCCAAGCGCGTTAATTCAAGTTCAATTGTATGCTTACAATTATACTTACAGGAAATGTAACTGATTGGCATTTGTTTTAAGCGTATAATTATACCTTAGAGGCACACACTCGCCAACTTTTTTTTTTGGAGAGTACGCTTAGGTGTACGATAGCTTTATAGAAGACAGAAATTTGGTTATAATAAAGCTATCACTCAATGCGAACAACGCACGTGGCACGAACACACCCGGGAAGACCAAAGGCCAACACCACAGCAAAGCAATCTACTCCCCTGTTTCTAAATATAAACCCTTTTAGATATTTCAATACAGACTGCATACAAATGTATATAAACGTATTTTAGAGTATAAATTCACTGACTTTTCTTCATATGTAGTCTATATTAAAATCTCTAAAAAGGCTTATATTTAGGAATAGAGGGACTACAACACAAAAAAAAACTATCCTAAGCTGATACACAACACCGCGTCATGACCGATGTCAGGCACCTTTGAACACCACCAACTTCCGTAGAACTTCACTTGTTGATGCACCATCCGCCCTGAGCGCCTAATAGAAAGTGACGGAAGAATGGCCGAACTCAATCCGGTCCGGAAGATACCATCTTGGACACACCCGCGACGAGCGTACATAGCGCCATGGAGGATCAAATAAGGACTCGCGGAGGATAAAAAAGGGACAAGATGAGCATCGAAGGAGAGAAATGAGGAGCCAACCGTGTCTCCAAACACAATGCTCCCCACAGAGGAGCCACCGAGGACGCCTCCATCGTGCCGATCTAAACATCGAATCGAGGCTTTCGCCCGAAGACATCTACCAATTCCATAAGGGCAAGGGAGATCACAAACACACTCGGTGACGCCTCCAAGGAGGGGAATGACATCAACGGGTGCCATCGCCGCTGGCCCGGCAGAAGCCTAGCGAGATTTTCATCCCCACGTCTCCCATATCCACCACTCCATGGAATTGGTTGCACTGTCAAAGACACCACCACAACACTTGTTGACGTAGCCTCAAAGCTGAGGACCAACGACCGACCGTCCGGTAGGGAAACCGTGTCCACACCACCAACTCCTAGCCTACACGAGGGACCACAACCAACTAGCTCCTCCGGCCCGGTCCAAGACCACCCGCGACGGTCGTTGCCCACACCAAGGGACGACCTCGCGAAGAGCACCACCACTCGCCACGCCACACAGGGGTGACCAGCCGCTCGCTGCTTGCAAGAATCCATCTTGACCGAGCCAACGCAGCACCGTCACCAACCTGCCCGTGGGAACCCGCCGCTGCCACCAGAGTGTGCCACAACTCCTTTGCCAGACCCCTCCGGACCCGTCGCAACACCAACCCACCTTCCATGCATCGGCCACCAGCCCTCACCTTCAGCCAACGCAAATCAGGCCAGTCACGAACTCCGCCACAACGAGAAGCACCAAGCCGCCATCGCACTCCGCTGTGATGTGCCACCACCAGCCAGTTGCGCCACCCCACTCCGCCTCCAGCCTGCGCACATCACCGAGACCCGATGCGCTGGCCACTGAGAACCATCATAAGGCCAAAGAGGAGGGCCCCCGCGGCATCTGCTCCAGGAGAAGGCAAATTAAAGGGGGATCCCGCGGCTGCCGACACCATGCGGGCTTCGCTCGGCAGAGGCGGGAAGGGGCCTGGAAGGGTACATGTGTCCGGTGGCAAGGGTTGGTGTTGGGGAACGTTGCATGGGAAACAAAAATTTTCCTACCGTTCACCAAGATCAATCTAGTAGAAGCAACTACGAGAGGGGAGTGTGATCTACGTACCCTTGTAGATCGCTAAGCGGAAGCGTTATGAACGCGGATGATGGAGTCGTACTCGTCGCGATTCAGATCGCCGAAGACCTAGCACCGAAGCAACGGTGCCTCCGCGTTCTTCACACGTACGGCTCGGGGACGTCTCCTCCTTCTTGATCCAGCAAGGGGTGGAGGAGAGGTTGATGGAGAACCGGCAGCACGACGGCGTGGTGGTGATGGTGGAGAAGAACTCCAGCAGGGCTTCGCCCAAGCACTGCGGGAGGAGAAGATATGACGGGAGAGGGAGGGCAGCACCGAGGCACAAACTGTGTTGGCTGCCCTCCCTTTGCCCCACTATATATAGGGGGGGTGGAGAGGTGAGGGCGCCCTAGGGTTTCCCCCTAGGGGCCGGCGGCCAGGGCAAGGGGAGGGGGCGGCGGCCAGGGCAGGGGGAGGCGCCCAGGCCCTAGGGTTTCCCCCTTAGGTGCCTTGCCCCCCAAGCCCAAGGGGTGCGGCCAGCCCTAGGGGGTCCCACCCCCTTAGCCGCATGGGGAGAGGGCCCAGGGGGGGCGCACAGCCCCCTGAGGGCTGTGGTGTCCCCCTTTGTGGCCCAATAGGCCCAGAACACCTTCCGGACCCCCCGAAAACCTTCCCGGTACTCCGCCGATTTCCCGATGCTCCCCGGAACACTTCCGGTACTCCGAAACCTTTCATCCTATATATCAATCTTCGTCTCCGGACCATTCCGGAGACCCTCGTCATGTCCGGGATCTCATCCGGGACTCCGAACAACCTTCGGTAACCATGCACTCTTCTCACTAACAACCCTAGCGTCACCGAACGTTAAGTGTGTAGACCCTGCGGGTTCGGAAACCATGTAGACATGACCGAGACACTCCCAGGTCAATAACCAATAGCGGGATCTGGATACCCATATTGGCTCCTACATGTTTCTCGATGATCTCATCGGATGAACCACGATGTCAAGGATTCAGGCAATCCCGTATACAGTTCCCTTTGTCTCGTCGGTATGTTACTTGCCCGAGATTCGATCATCGGTATCTCTATACCTAGTTCAATCTCGTTACCGGCAAGTCTCTTTACTCGTTACCGTAATACATAATCCCGTGACCAACTACTTAGTCACTTTGAGCTCATTGAGATGACGTATTACCGAGTGGGCCCGGAGATACCTCTCCGTCATACGGAGTGACAAATCCCAGTCTCGATCCATGTCAACTCAACAGACACCTTCGGAGATACCTGTAGAGTACCTTTATAGTCACCCAGTTACGTTGTGACGTTTGGCACACACAAAGCACTCCTACGGTGTCAGTGAGTTACATGATCTCATGGTCATAGGAACTTATACTTGACATGCAGAAAACTATAGCGATAACTGACACGATCAAAAGCTATGTTTACGTTTGGGTCTCGTCCATCACATCATTCTCCTAATGATGTGATCCCGTTATCAAATGACAACTCATGTCTATGACCTGGAAACCGCGGTCATCTTTGATCAACGAGCTAGTCCTGTAGAGGCTCACTAGGGACACAAAGTCTGTCTATTCATCCACACGTGTATTTGAGTTTCCAATCAATACAGTTATAGCATGGATAATAAACGATTATCATGAACAAGGAAATATAATAATAACTCTTTTATTATTGCCTCTAGGGCATATTTCCAACAGTTGGAGCTCCTGGGTCGTCCGTGAGGGGAGGGGGCAAATGATGCCGATCCTTTTTTTTCAAGAACTAAAATCGGGACTCCTTTTTTTCAACTTTCTTTTGTATCCACCACAAAAATCGAGAAGTTTACCTAGTGCACAACAACAAGCCAATTTCCTTATCAGGAACTCGGTAAAGCAACATAAAGCCAAGTGCAAGGTTGAAAATCTTGCCAATGGCATGGAACTTGGCAAAGCGGTATGTTTGATGAATGTGGAAAAAAAAGAAATCGACGAAGAGAAAGAACTTGGCAAAGCTCTTTGCCGAGTGCAGGAAAAATCCTTGGTAAAGACCTGTCAAATGGGACCCACCCGGCTTATGGCTTCGTGATGGTGGGGCGCGGTTTGTTGAGTTTTGTCTAACAATCGACATATATTACTTTTGTCGAGTTCACTCGATAAAGCTTCTCAATGGCACTTTTTTTAGCACTTTGTTCCCTAAAAGCCTTACAATTCATATATACTCCCTCCACTCAACAATAGTCGTGGTTTTAGTTCTAACTAAAATCATGACAATTATTATGGAACTGAGGGTTACATATCAGGACACCACAAGTTCATTGTCTCACATACCATCATCATTCACATCACATACCATAACAACATCAATTCACACACATACATTGCATGTTCATTGTCATAAAAATCAACAAGTTCACCATGTGTCTCACAACCATATGACACAAACATATTTTCCGACACGGCCTCGAGGTTGTGGTGGTGATGGAGGAAGAAGAGGAGAGATATCAACATCGATGAAACCTCGAGATGCTTAAAAAGAACTTGCATTTATTTTTGGTTGCATTGTTAGCAAAGAATTTTATCTAATAATACTGTAAGCCATGTATAGAAAATAACTAACCTTTACTTCCTTCTATTGGATTCCTCACTTTGCCTCTTTTCTTTCACCAACTCTATCCCATGCGGCTCTTTCTGCCTCCAACTTGTCCGATAGTATGTCATCGCAATCTCAAGCATATGTTGTAGTGCAAGAATGTAACGACATGGTTATGAAAGGTAGAAAACTGGAGAGGGCAATCATAGATGCACTAGCCATCAGGAGACTCCATAAGGAAACACTTGAGATCGTGCGCGGGATTGGAGGAGTGCAGATATAGCCGTCGGCAATGTATTGGTGGCCATTCTTGTTCCCGCCTCCTGTCAGGTTGAGGTTATCCTGATCGTGTGCCAGCCTAACATCAGTATCCCTTTTCTTCATGTGTTGCTCCTGCCATGATAGTTGTGGACCACATCAGTAATTCCCCGAAGAGAAGAGGATGATGCAACACATCGAAGGTAAGTATTTCCCCCAGTTATGAAACCAAGGTTATCAATCCAGTAGGAGAACCAAACAAATTATGTAAGCGAAACCTTCACACAAACAACAAATCCTTGCAACCCGACGCGTAGAGGGGTTGTCAATCCCTCTTTGAGTAAGGTAATATGATAAAATATAATTTGATAGATGCAAATAAGATGAAAGCAAATAAAACACAGTAAGGCATTTTGGGGTTTTTGATAATATAGATATGAAAATAAAATAGGAAAATAGTAGAAAACACAAATAGCAGTATAGATCTGCAAGTATATGATGAGGAATAGACCCCGGGCCGTAGGTTTCACTAGTGGCTTCTCTCGAGAAAATAGCATACGGTGGGTAAACAAATTACTATTGGGCAATTGATAGAAAAGTGAATAGTTATGACGATATCCAAGACAAATGATCATGTATATATGCATCACATCCAAGATTAGTAGACCGACTCTTGCCTGCATCTACTACTATTACTCCACACATCGACCGCTATCCAACATGCATCTAGTGTATTAAGTCCCAAAAAGAAACAGAGAAATGCCTTAAAAACGATGACATGATGTAAACAAGATCTATTCATGTAGGAATAGACCCCATCGTTTTATCCTTAATGGCAATGATACGTGCGTGTCATGTCTCCTTCTGTCACTAAGATTGAGCACCACAACATCGAACCCATCACAAAGCACATCTTCCCATTGAAAGATAAATCAATCAAGTTGACTAAACAAAACCAAAATATCGAAGAAGAAATACGAGGCTATAATAATCATGTGTGTATATAATTGCAAATAGATCTGATCATAGACTGACAATTCATCGGATCCAAACAAACACACCGCAAAAAGTTACATGAAATAGATCTCCGAAGAGAACATTGTATTGAAGATCAAAAAGAGAGAAGAAGACATCTAGCTACTGTCTACAGACCTGTAGTTCTATGGTAAACTACTCACGCATCCTCGGAGAGACACCAATGGAGATGATGAACCCCTCCATGATCGTGTTCCTCTCCGGCGGAGCGTCGGAAAAGGGCTCTAGATTGGTCGTGGTTCTGGAACTTGTGGCGGCTGGAACAATTTTTCTCCGACTCCTCCAGGGTTTATAGAATATCTGGGAACTTATAGAGTTGAGAGGCGGTGGAAAGGTCCGCCATGGGCCCCACGGTCCATCAGGGCGCGCCCAAGACTCAAGTGTGATAATAGTGTTCCGTAGTTGGTGCTTTATAAGAGAAGATGCGACTCACAACTTTTTTGCATGAAAGTAAATAGATAGGCCCTTCGCAAAGGGAAGTACGAATTTGTAGACGTGCCAGAGATGAAAGCTTAAATTGAGAGATAAAATTATTTTGGGTGGCATTCTTTTCTCGTCAACGAAAATGACTAAGAGTTCTCAATATCTTCCATGCTAAATAAATCATAGGCGGTTCCCAAACATAAAATAAAGTTTATTTGCTTTCCATATTGTTTTACAATCCATGGCTAGCCGAATTCATGGGTGCCTTCCATACCAACACATACCAAGGAATTTATTTGTAGTAATTTTTACATTTCAGGACTGGGCATCCCTATTACTGCCACACTCTCGCGCAATGACAAGTAAATAAACACCCGTCTTGAGAATAACCTACTTAGCATGGAAAATATCGGCCACCCCTCACCGCTTCATGAGCGGTACGGGCACACAAACGAGAAGTTTATTAGAAAAATTAGAGTTGTACAAATTAACTTAGGATGACATGGAAATACCGCATATAGGCAGGTATGGTGGACTCATTTGGCACAACTTGGGTTTTAGGATTTAGATGCACAAGTAGCATTCCCGCTTAGTACAAGTGAAGGCTAGCAAATAGATTCATAAGCGACCAACCAAGGAACGAAAGCCATCATAAAAATCATTGAACAAAACTAACACCGAATAATGCAACACAAGTAGGATATAATTTCATTGCATAATTATTGACTTGATGTGCTTGCATAGGAGATCACAGTCCTTAACACCAATATTCTTACTAAAGCATAATTACCACCAACATAACTCACATATCACCATCATCATATCGCAAAAATATTACAAGGAATCAAGTTTAATGTCCAATGATCTTCATGAGAGTTTTTATTATAATTTCCCTGGATATTTATCACTTTGGCACCAATTTATATTAAAGCATATTGCCATTACAAATAACAAGCTCTCAAACAAATTTAAGTGAAGAACGAAAGCACAAGTTTCTTTAAAGTTTCATCTCTCAAAATAATATAAGTGAAGCATGAGAGAAATTTCTTCAAAATTTCTACTAACTCTCAAAATAATATAGGTGAAGCATGAGAGTATATGGTTCAAAATAAAAGCACCGCCGTGCTAAAAAAGACACAAGTGAAGCACTAGAGCAATTCCATAGCTCGAATTTTTTTAAGTGAAGCATAAACAGAGATTCTAGTAAATCATAGCATAATTTTGGCTTCCTCAAATAGGTGTGACTAGCAAGGATGATTGTGACAAACTGAAAAGCAAAACAAGCAAAGACACATATAGTACAAGACCCTCCAAGAAAAACTCATGATATGTGACGAATGCAAATATAGCTCCAAGTAAAATACTGATGGTCGTTAGAATAAAGAGGGGATGCCTACCGGGGCATCCCCAAGCTTAGTTGCTTGATACTTCTTAAATATTTCTTTTGAGTGCCATGGTCATCCCCAAGCTTAGGCTCTTTTCACTTCTTATTCCTTCATTTATCGTGATCTCATCCAAAACTTCAAAACTTCAATCACACAAAACTTAACAAAACCTCATGAGATCCGTTAGTATAATAAAAATCATCTTTACTATAAGTATTGTATAAAACTCATTCAAAATTTTCTGTTACATTATATCTATTGTATTCTAACTTTACCATGGCTTATGCCCCAGATACAAATCATAGATTCATCAAAATAAGCACACAATGCAACGAAAACAGAATTTGCCAAAAACAGAACAATGTGTAAAGACGTAAATTTTAGTCATACTTATGTAACTCTTAAACTTCTGAAAAATTAGGACAACATGGGAAATTTATATATACATTTTGTGTAATTTTTTCAGCACTTGTTCACGCTCCAGCAAATGACAACAATTCTGCCACTAGACGCAAAAAAATTGTTGATGCACCGAATCAAATCAACTCTCACCCAAATCAACCCAAAGGCTTTGTTTGGCACCAATACTAATTAAAGCATAAAAAACACAATAATTTCAGAAGTAATAATGTGTATTTATTAAAAAATAGAATAAAAAGCAAAAAAGCAAAAAATTCAGAAGTAATAATGTGCCTCCCAACAAGCGCTATTGTTTAATGCCCCTAGCTAGGCATAATGCAAAGATTTTACATGTTGTCATCTTTGTGGGTGGAACCATAAGTTCCCCTCATGATTGATTCTTATGGTAATTTAATCTTAGTACTCGGGAAGTGTTCCCTACCCTTTCTTAGTGGAAAT
>LR738713.1:352460132-352470766 GCA_902687465.1 Secale cereale
ACGCTCCAGCAAATGACAACAATTCTGCCACTAGACGCAAAAAAATTGTTGATGCACCGAATCAAATCAACTCTCACCCAAATCAACCCAAAGGCTTTGTTTGGCACCAATACTAATTAAAGCATAAAAAACACAATAATTTCAGAAGTAATAATGTGTATTTATTAAAAAATAGAATAAAAAGCAAAAAAACAAAAAATTCAGAAGTAATAATGTGCCTCCCAACAAGCGCTATTGTTTAATGCCCCTAGCTAGGCATAATGCAAAGATTTTACATGTTGTCATCTTTGTGGGTGGAACCATAAGTTCCCCTCATGATTGATTCTTATGGTAATTTAATCTTAGTACTCGGGAAGTGTTCCCTACCCTTTCTTAGTGGAAATTGAAACTTGATAAGGAAATGGAGTATCGGCACCTGAGCTCAAATGAGCTCGGGTGAACAGTAAAATAAAAACAAAATATATATTTTCAATAAATTCATAATTTTTAAGTGAAACATTGACAAAAGTTTTAAGTGCTTGCAATTTTTTTTGTCTTGAAATCACATTCCTAGAAGGCGTGGCAAAAGAAAACAGTACGCTGAAAATGCTACTTTCAAAAGTATTTTGGAGCACTGATTTTTTTGCCACGCCTTATAGAAATGTGATTCCTTGATGAATTTTTGCACGCACTTAGAACTTTTGTCAATGTTTCACCCAAAAATTATTGGATTTTTTTCGAATTGTTTTCGATTTTACTGTTCGCCGAGCTCATTTGACCTCGGGAGCAGAAAGGCACTTTCGAACTTGATATTCCCTCCTTTCATATCAATCACGACACCTATAGTGCGTAAAAACGGTCTATTAAGAATAATTGGACAAGACAGATTTCAATCAATGTTAAGAACAATAAAGTCTATGGTGTTGGGGAACGTAGTATTTCAAAAAAAATCCTACGATCACGCAAGATCTATCTAGTAGAAGCATAGCAACGAGAGGGGAGAGTGTGTCTACGTACCCTCGTAGACCGGAAGTGGAAGCGTCTAGTGACGCGGTTGATGTAGTCGAACGTCTTCGCGATCCAACCGATCCAAGCACCGAACGTACGGCACATCCGCGTTCAGCACACGTTCAGCTCAACGACGTCCCACAAGATCTTGATCCAGTTGATCTTCATGGGAGAGTTTCGTCAGCACGACGGTGTGGTGACGGTGATGATGAAGCTATTGACACAGGGCTTCGCCTAAGCACTGTAACGATATGACCGAGGTGCGTATCTGTGGAGAGGGGCACCGCACACGGCTTCGAACAATCAACTTGTGTGTCCATCGGGTGCCCCTTGGCCACGTATATAAAGGATGGAGGTAGGAGGAGGCCGGCCCTCATAGGGCGCGCCAAAGTGTGGAGTCCTACTAGGACTCCCTAGTCCTAGTAGGATTCCACCTCCCACATGGAATAGGAAAAGGGGAAGGGAGAAGGAGAAGGAAGGCAGGGGCGCCCCCTTTCCCTAGTCCAATTCGGACCAGTCCATGGGGAAGGGGTGTGGCCACCCTTGAGGCCTTTCTCTCCTATCCCGTATGGCCCATTAAGGCCCAATACGAATTCCTGTAACTCTACTGTACTTCAAAAAATACCCGAATCACTCGGAACCTTTCCGATGTCCGGATATAGCCTTCCAATATATCGATCTTTACGTCTCGGCCATTTCGAGACTGTTCATCATGTCCATGATCTCATCCGGGACTCTGAACAAGCGTCGGTCATCAAATCACATAACTTATAATACAAATCATCATCGAACGTTAAGCGTGCGGACCCTACGGGTTCGAGAACTATGTAGACATGACCGAGAAACATCTCCCGTCAATAACCAATAGCGGAACCTGGATGCTCATATTGGCTCCTACATATTCTACGAAGAGCTTTATTGGTCAAACCGCATAACAACATACGTTGTTCCCTTTGTCATCGGTATGTTACTTGCCCGAGATTCGATCGTCGGTATCATCATACCTAGTTCAATCTCGTTACCGGGAAGTCTCTTTACTCGTTCCGTAATGCATCATTCCACAACTAACTCATTAGTCACATTGCTTGCAAGGCTTATAGTGATGTGCATTACCGAGAGGGCCCAGAGATACCTCTCCGACAATCGGAGTGACAAATCCTAATCTCGATCTATGACAACTCAACAAACACCATCGGAGACACCTATAGAGCATCTTTATAATCACCCAGTTATGTTGTCATGTTTGATAGCACACAAGGTGTTCCTCCAGTATTCGGGAGTTGCATAATCTCATAGTCATAGGAACATGTATAAGTCATGAAGGAAGCAATAGCAATAAAACTAAATGATCAAGTTGTTAAGCCAACGAAATGGGTCAAGTCAATCACATCATTCTCTAATGATGTGATCTCGTTCATCAAATGACAACTCATGTCTATGGCTAGGAAACTTAACCATCTTTGATTAACGAGCTAGTCAAGTAGAGGCATACTAGTGACACTTTGTTTGGCTATGTAATCACACATGTACTAAGTTTCCGGTTAATACAATTCTAGAATGAATAATAAACATTTATCATGATATAAGGAAATAAATTATAACTTTATTATTGCCTCTAGGGTATATTTCCTTCAGTCTCCCAGTTGCACTAGAGTCAATAATCTAGTTCACATCACCATGTGATTTAACACCAATAGTTCACATCCTCATGTGATTTAACAATTATATAGTTCACATCGCCATGTGACCAATACCCAAAAGGTTTACTAGAGTCAATAATCTAGTTCACATCGCCATGTGATTAACACCCAAATAGTACTAAGGTGTGATCATGTTTTGCTTGTGAGAGAGGTTTAGTCAATGGGTCTTCCACATTCAGATCTGTATGTATTTTGCAAATTTGTATGTCTACAATGCTCTGCACGGAGCTAATCTAGCTAAATGCTCCCACTTTCAATATGTATCCATATCGAGACTCGGAGTCATCCAGATCGGTGTCAAAGCTTGCATCGACGTAACTCTTTACGACGAACTCTTTATCACCTCCATAACCGAGAAATATTTCCTTAGTCCTCTAAGGATAATTTTGACCGCTGTCCAGTGATCTACTCCTAGATCAAAACTGTACTCCCTTGCCGAACTTAGGGCAGGGCATACAATAGGTCTGGTATACAACATGTCATACTTTATAGAACCTATGGTTGAGGCATAGGGAATGACTTTCATTCCCTCTCTATCTTTTGCTGTGGTCGGGCTTTGAGTCTTACTCAACTTCACACCTTGCAACAGAGGCAAGAACTCTTTCACTGACTGCTCCATTTTGAACTACAAAAACTTGTCAAGGTATGTACTCATTGAAAAAAACGTATCAAGCGTCTTGATCTATCTCTATAGCTCTTGATGCTTAATATGTAAGCAACTTCACCGAGGTCTTTCTTTGAAAAACTCCTTTCAAACACTACTTTATGCTTTCCAGAAAATTCTATATCATTTCCGATCGACAATATGTCATTCACATATACTTATCAGAACGGCTGTAGTGCACCCACACACTTTCTTGTAAATACAGGCTTCACCGCAAGTCTGTATAAAACTATATGCTTTGATCAACTTATCAAAGTGTATATTCCAAGTCCGAGATGCTTGCACCAGTCCATAGATGGATCGCTGGAGCTTGCACATTTTGTTAGCACCTTTAGGATTGACAAAACCTTCTGATTGCATCTTATACAACACTTCTTTAATAAATCTATTAAGGAATGCAGTTTTGTTATCCATTTGCCAGATTTCATAAAATGCGGCAATTGCTCACATGATTTGGACATACTTGAGCATCGCTACGAGTGAGAAAAAACTCATCGTAGTCAACACCTTGAACTTGTTGAAAAAGCCCTTTTTACGACAAGTCGAGCTTCGTAGATAGTAACGCTACCATCATCGTCCGTCTTCCTCTTGAAAATCCATTTATTCTCAATGGCTTGCCGATCATCGGGCAAGTCAACCAAAGTCCACACTTTGTTCTCATACATGGATCCCATCTCAGATTTCATGGCCTCAAGCCATTTTGCGGAATCTGGGCTCATCATCGCTTCCTCATAGTTCGTAGGTTCATCATGGTCTAGTAACATGACTTCCAGAACCGGGTTACTGTACCACTCTGGCGCGGAACGCACTCTGGTTGACCTACGAGGTTCAGTAGTAACTTGATCTGAAGTTTCATGATCATCATCATTAGCTTCCTCGCTGATTGGTGTAGGAATCACTAGAACTAGTTTCTCTAATGTACTACTTTCCAATTCGGGAGAAGGTACAATTACGTCATTAAGTTCCACTTTCCTCCTACTCGCTTCTTTCGAAAAAACTCCTTCTCTAGAAAGTATCCATTTTTAGCAACGGATATCTTGCCTTTGGATCTGTGATAGAAGGTGTACCCAACAGTTTCCTTTGGGTATTCTATGAAGACACATTTCTCTGATTTGGGTTCGAGCTTATCAGGTTGAAGCTTTTTCACATAAGCATCGCAGCCCCAAACTTTAAGAAACAACAACTTTGGTTTCTTGCCAAACCACAGTTCATAAGGCGTCGTCTCAACAACTTTAGATGGTGCCCTATTTAACGTGAATGCAACTGTCTCTAATGCATAACCCCAAAACGATAGTGGTAAATAGGTAAGAGACATCATAGATCGCACCATATCTAATAAAGTGCGGTTATGATGTTCAGACACACCATTACGCTGTGGTGTTCCAGGTGGCGTGAGTTGTGAAACTATTTCACATTGTTTTAAATGAAGGCCTAACTCGTAACTTCAAATATTCGCCTCCACGATCAGATCGTAGAAACTTTTATTTTCTTGTTACGATGATTTTCCACTTCACTATGAAATTCTTTGAACTTTTCAAATGTTTCATACTTATGCTTCATCAAGTAGACTGTAGATATACCCATACCTACTCAAATCATCTGTGAAGGTATGAAAATAATGATACCCGCCGCGAGCCTCAACACTCATCGGACCGCATACATCAGTATGTATTATTTCCAATAAGTCAGTTGCTCGCTCCATTGTTCCGGAGAACGGAGTTTTAGCCATCTTGCCCATGAGGCATGGTTCGCAAGCACCAAGTGATTCATAATCAAGTGATTCAAAAATCCCATCATCATGTAGTTTCTTCATGCTCTTTACACCAATATGACCTAAACGACAGTGCCACAAATAAGTTGCACTATCATTATCAACTTTGCATCTTTTGGCTTCAATATTATGAATATGTGTATTACTACGGTCGAGATCCAACAAACTATTTTCATTGGGTGTATGACCATCGAAGGTTTTATTCATGTCAACAGAATAACAATTATTCTATGACTTTAAATGAATAACCGTAATGCAACAAACATGATCAAATCATATTCATGCTCAACGCAAATGCTAAATAACATTTATTTAGGTTCTACACTAATCCCAAAAGTATAGGGAGTGTGCGTTGATGATCATATCAATCTTGGAACCACTTCCAACACACATCGTCACTTCACCTTTAACTAGTCTCTGTTCATTCTGCAACTCTCGTTTTGAGTTACTAATTTTAGCAACTGAACCGGTATCAAATACCCAAGGTATGCTATGAACACTAGTAAAGTACACATCAATAATCTGTATATCGAATATACCTTTGTTCACTTTGCCATCCTTCTTATCCGCCAAGTATCTAGGGCAGTTCCACTTCCAGTGACCATTTCCTTTGCAGTAGAAGCACTTAGTTTCAGGCTTGAGTTTAGCTTTGGGTTTCTTCACGGGAGTTACAACTTGCTTGTCATTCTTCTTGAATTTCCCCTTCTATCCTTTTGCCCTTTACTTGAAACAAGTGGTCTTGTCAACCATCAACATTTGATGCTCTTTCTTGATTTGTACCTTAGCTGATTTCAGGCTCGCGAAGAGCTCGGGAATTACTTTCGTCATCCCTTGCATATTATAGTTCATCATGAAGTTCTAGTAAGTTAGAGATAGTGACTAGAGAACTTTGCCAATTACTATGTTATCTGGAAGATTAACTCCCACTTGATTCAAGCAATTGTAGTACCCCAGACACTCTGAGCATATGCTCATTAGTTGAGCTATTCTCCTCCATCTTGTAGGCAAAGTACTGTCAGAGGTCTCATACCTCTTGATACGGGCATGAGTATGAAATACCAATTTCAACTCTTAAGAACATCTTATATGCTCCGTGGCATTCAAAACATTTTTGAAGTCTTGGTTCTAAGCCGTAAAGCATGGTGCACTAAACTATCAAGTAGTCATCATACCGAGCTTTTGTCAAAACGTTCATAACATCTGCATCTGCTCCTGCAATAGGTTTTTCACCTAGCGGTGCATCAAGGACATAATTCTTCTGTGCAGCAATGAGGAAAATCCTCAGATCATGGACCTAGTCCGCATCATTGCTACTAACATCTTTCAACTTAGTTTTCTCTAGGAACATACAAAAAACATAGGGGAGCTATAACACGAGCTATTGATCTACAACATAATTTGCAAATACTATCAAGACTAAGTTCATGATAAATTAAAGTTCAACTAATCATATTACTAAAGAACTCGCACTTAGATAGACATCCCTCTAGTCATCTAAATGATCACGTGCTCCAAATAACCTATACCATGTCTGATCATCATGTGAGATGGAGTAGTTTTCAATGGTGAACATCTTATGTTGATCATATCTACTACATGATTCACGCTTGACCTTTTGGTCTCCAGTGTTCCGAGGCCATGTCTGTACATGCTAGGCTCGTCAAGTTTAACCCGAGTATTCTGCATGTGCAAAACTTTCTTACACCCCATTGTATTTGAACGTAGAGCTTATCACACCTGATCATCACGTGGTGTCTCGGCACGACAAACTTTCACGACGGTGCATACTCAGGGAGAACACTTGTACCTTGAAATTTTGTAAGGGATCATCTTATAATGCTACCGCCGTACTAAGCAAAATAAGAAGTATAATAAGATAAACATCACATGCAATCAAAATATGTGACATGATATGGCCATCATCATCTTGTGCTTTTGATCTCCAGCTCTAAAGCATCGTCATGATCTCCATCGTCACCGGCTTGACACCATGATCTTCATCGCAGCGTCGTGGTCGTCTCGCCAACTAGTGCTACTACTACTACTATCGCTAACTCATAGTGATAAATTAAAGCAATTACATGGCTTCGCAAATCATACAATAAAGATACAACCATAAGGCCCCTACCGGTTGCCGATAACTTTACAAAACATGATCATCTCATACAATAACGTATAACTCATCACGTCTTGACCATATCACATCACAGCATGCCCTGCAAAAACAAGTTAGACGTCCTCTACTTTGTTGTTGCAAGTTTTTTGTGGCTGCTTGTAATGCCCAGGATGGAGTTATACCTCCTACGTGTCGAGGCACGACTTAAAGGCATAAATCCATCCTAGAATGATCTCAAGTTTGGTAATCTTTGCACAACTCATGTAAAAGAGGGGATAGTAAATAGAAAATAGTTGGCTTACACTCGCCACGTCACAGAATTACAATTCAAATCTCAATCATCATACATTAAGAACATCACAACCCTCTAAGGGCAAAATCCAAATGTCAAAGTACCAAACTTAGATAAATAAACCACAGGCGGATCGAATCCTAGTAAGAGTCTCCACTACTGATCATCCGGGTATCGCACATAGTACCGACTACGCTACTCGTCGAACTCCCAATCCAGCTTGGTGCCATCACTTGGATAGCTCACAGCTGGACCTGCATCTGGTGTGTGAAGTAACTGTGAGCCACAGAGGACTCAGCAATCCCGTTTCCGGGTAACAAGACTATCAAAGCCTTTGGGTGAGGATAAGGCTGAAGAAAAGAATAAGTGTCTGCAGCAGCAACTAGCAACTAGCTTACGTGAGTGAGAGCGAGAAGAGAAAACCTCGGCGAGAAGTGATCACGAAGTGATCCTAGCTACAAGCTCAACAAACATAACCCCTCCGTGTTCAACTCCCGAATCCCTATTCGGAAATTGACAGTCACGGAACACACGCTGGTAGTGTATTAGAAACTTTGTGTCAACTTATCTACAACCGGAATTAACAAGCTCCCATCTGCCACATAACCGCGGGCACGGCTTTCAAAAGTTCAAACCCTGCAGGGGTGTTCCAACTTGACCCATTACAAGCCCACGATCCGCGGAGTCGCAACTCCAAAGTGGGAAGACCCGAGTATCCTCGGAATCCCGTGCTCAAGATATACCGAACTAAGGTAAGGCTAATCCAGCAAATCCTCCCGGCGTGTCGACACCCTGATAGTAGCCGCGCGTATCTAGGTCTCAGGACACGTCCGGATGAGCGCTACGTACAGATACCGAAGACCCCAGCAAACTGGGTAGTATCCGCAAGTGACTCTGGTTTGGACCAACACTCAAGTCGAGCACTGGCCCAGGGGGGTTGAATTAATTAAGCCTCGGGTTAATTACTCCCTCGGAAAGTTTTAGTTGTTTAGGCAAATAGTACCAAGGTTGGGACTTGCTGGAAAAGACTTAGCACTTAGCGGTTTATCGAGGGGGTCCGATACACCCCAACCGTGTTAGGAACGCATAATCAAGGAACATAACACCGGTTTATACGGTTCCTAACGGCATGAGTGGAACAAATCACCAAGCAAAAGGCTTAGCCTTCCACCCTTGCCAATATATAGATGATTTCATTTTAAGCATTTATATAGTGTGATATAACCCAACCAAACTTCAACATGAAGCAAGCATCTTCGATCTTCACTTGCAACTAGCAATGCTATAAGAAGGGCTGAGCGAAGCGTACTTAGCCAAGCAACGGTTTGCATAGGTAGGATGGTTAAACATGGCAATGGTTTACAAGTAGGAGGCTGACAAGAAGATCATGGGCATCGAGGCAAAACTATAGATCGAGACTACTAGCAATAGGCAAAGATAGTAATGTTATCGGGGTTCGGTCATCTTGCCTGAAGAGAAGTCGTTCGGATCGTAAGAAGGGTCCTCGTGCTCAACCTCGTTGGAAACCTCGTGCTCGTACTCGATCTCGGTCCCGGCTTCCGGCTCTAAACAAAACAATCACACCAAGCACCAATCAACAAGATGCAATGCGCACTCGAAAAAGATGGATGCATGATGGATGCACTAAGGATGCACACGGAGCACGGAAAATATCACTCAAGCAAAACACCTCAAAACATGATAACAATCTGATATTATTAATCTACACAGAAAATCAATCATGTTTGATATAAGATTCGCTGAAATCGGAGTTACGGGCTAAAAGTTATGCCCGAAACAAGAAATGAGCGAAAGCTGAAAATTACAGCAACATAGCATCTTCGGAGCTCAAAATAATTGAGCTACAGCACTCAAACAACATGGCAAAGGACATGAACACACACTAGACATATACTACAGCAACTATGTCCAAGGTGCACCCCCAACGGAGTCACGGATCAATAGCAATGATCTTGGACATATTGAACTTGACAATAAAATTCTGGCAGCAGAATTTTATTGAAACTTTGGAGCAAAAGATAAACATGCTACAGCCACATAAATGGACATGTGAGGACATGAATGGAAAGACAACAATATATACTACATGGAACAATCAAGATCCACTCCAAAACTAACATGGTTTGTCCTAGAACATCACACGAACATGGCATCGGAACGTTACAGATTTCAGACTTGGTGAAAAACCACTAAGTCCTAAAACAGCAATATCATCATGGCATCTAAAAGAGCATGTTTAAGTCACCTCGAAACTAAACATGGCAAGAGGTAAGCACCTCATCAAAGTACACATGAAGGTGGTCCCGAAACACACAAGCATGCTTCATGGAGGTAAACACAACGATAGCAACGAGCTCAACAAGATGGCATTTCATAACAAGTGAAACAACATCACAACCACATGGCACTTTGCAACGATGATAACAAGGAAATAATAAATCTACCATGCAACCTATCACAAACAACATGTAGATCATGGCAAGACGAACACGTGGACATGTCATTTGCATCATTCGGATAAACGAGCTAAAAGATATCACATGGCAAAGGTGGCATAAAAATAACACATAGCAGCAGTTTATATCATGGTGCACTCTTGCAATAGCAAAACGAGCACCTAAATGATCTCTAACATGCATGACAACAACAGATAAAACGTAGAGCACGTCTCCTCGAACGTCTGGACATATTATACGCGCGAATCGGAGCAACAAGCAAAAAGTTAGAGCAGGTCAAACATTGCATCTCAGATCAACAGAACAGGGACTTAGGGAAAAAAAAGGCAACCTAGATCTGAACAGTAGCGGGCTCGGGCCGGGGTTGAAGCAGATCTGGGCGGCGGCCCACTCGGCTGGAGGAAGAGGGGGCCCGGCCGGTGGCTGGGAGGCCCGGAGCGGAGGCGAGGAGGCGGTCGGTGACCTGGGCCCGCGGCGGCGAGGCCGGCTGGTGGGCTCCCGGTCCGGCTGGGGCGGCCCGTCGCGGCGACGGATGGCGGCGCTGGCCTGGGCCTCGCGCGGGAGCTGCGGCCCACCGGGAGGAGGCGAGCGCGGCCTTGCGCGGTGGCGATCCAGAGGCGCTGAGCG
>LR738713.1:352471443-352493461 GCA_902687465.1 Secale cereale
GCGAACGGAGGGCGTCGGGCGAAGTGGTCCTGGGCCTCGGGCCCGTGGGAACGGCGACAAAGTGGGGACCCAACGCGGCGATGGCCCAAGGGCGAAGCGGTCGGCTGGGGCGATCCAGATCTGGCCCGATCGGAGCCCTGGTGCGGTGCGGAGGTGACGAGGCCTCGAGGCCGAGGCGATCGCGTCGGGGCATTGACCCTGGCCTCGCCTGGTCGGGCGCTCGGGGCTGCGTTCGATGCTGCTGCTGCTGCGGAAGGAAAACGGCGGCGGCTGGTTGAACTTGCCAAGTGGCAGTAGGTAGGTTGGCAGATCTGAGAAATTTAGGGGGGAGGAGGAGGAAGAAGATGGAGATGCCAAAATTAGACTAGGGTCTAATATATAGCAGTTTTTAGGGTTAGGGAGGAATTTAGGGATGTTTGGAGCCCTCCGATCGCGATCCGACGGATCCGATCGCGGGGGTAGATTAAAAGGCCTAGGAGGAGATAAAAGACTGCAGTAGGGGTGTTTCTAGGACACGAAGTGAAGGCACTTTGGACCCACACGAACAACGGATGGAATAGCCAACGGAGTCCAAACGAGACGAGATTTGAGAGGCGGGTTGCACACAACAAAACAACAACACACAAAACAACCTCGCGGCACACCGGTAACGTTACATGCCCGAACAACAAAGTGGGCCTACGGGACGTAACGGACACGTGATGGAGCTCCGGAATGCGAAACGGACAACGGGAAGGGACACGCGGAACCGGATGCAACCGACAACACAAATGCAATGCGATGCACATGTCTACATGATATGAATGAATGCCACACACTCACACAACAAAACGACGAAACCCGAAAGACAAAGAACCCGGAATGGAAATAGATGAAGCCGGAGATATATTATATGCCCAAAAGGGAAAGTATTACATCCGGGGCATTACAAACTCTCCTCTACTACAAAAAGATCTCGTCCCGAGATCTAGGACTGGAAAAAGGAAGGGTACTCGGAACGAAGATGATCTTCTCGTTCCCAGGTAGCTTCTCGGTCGGTGTGATGTGACCACTTGACTTTCAGAAACTTGATGGACTTGTTGCGGGTCTTGCGTTCGGTTTCTTCGAGAATGGCAACGGGATGCTCTCGGTAGGACAGGTCTTGTTGAAGATCAATCTCCTCAAACGGAATCATGCGCTCAGGTGCCTTGAAGCATTTGCGAAGTTGAGACACATGGAAGACATCATGGACATTTGCGAAGTTGGGAGGGAGCTCGAGTTGATAGGCTAGATCGCCTCTCTTGCCAAGAATCTTGAAAGGCCCGACGTATCTAGGAGCAAGTTTTCCTTTGATACTGAATCTTTGGGTGCCTTTCATCGGAGAAACTCGGAGATAGACATGATCACCGATGTTGAAGGCCAAATCACGATGCTTGCCGTCATAGTAGCTCTTCTGGCGCGACTGAGCGGCCTTGAGATTCTCACGTATGACTTTGCACATTTCTTCGGCTTCTGAGATCAAGTCATTGCCAAGAAGTTGACGTTCGCCTGTTTCAGACCAGTTGAGAGGGGTACGGCACTTTCTGCCATAGAGAATTTCAAATGGTGCTTTGCCTGCACTTGCTTGAAAGCTGTTGTTGTAAGAGAACTCGGCAAATGGAAGGCAGTCTTCCCATTTCATGCCGAAGGAGATGACACAGGCTCTGAGCATGTCTTCTAGAATCTGATTCACACGCTCGACTTGACCACTAGTCTAAGGGTGAAAGGCAGTGCTGAACCTGATCTTAGTGCCCATGGCGGACTGAAAGGAATCCCAGAACCTTGATGTGAACAAGCTTCCACGGTCTGAGGATATAACTTGAGGAATGCCATGTAGGGACACAATTCTGGAAGTGTACAGCTCTGCAAGTTGAGCTGCATTGATTGATTCTTTGACTGGAAGAAAGTGAGCGACTTTGATAAGCTTGTCAATCACCACAAAGATAGCATCATTTCCTCGCTTGGATTTAGGAAAACCAGTGACGAAGTCCATTTCAATGTGGTCGAACTTCCACTCGGGAATAGGAAGAGGTTGGAGAAGACCGGCTGGACGTTGATGTTCTACTTTCACTCTTCTGCACACATCACATTCATTCACGAATTGGGCAATTTCCCTTTTCATGCGTGTCCACCAGTAAGATTGCTTGAGGTCTTGATACATCTTGGAACTGCCAGGATGAATGGAAAGGAGAGAATCATGAGCTTCTTCCATTATGAGCTTCCTGAGATCACCTTTGGGAACAACGAGTCTGTCCTCGAAGAACAAGGTATCTCTCTCATCAACACGGAAGCACTTATATTTTGGAGTGCCCTTTGCAATCCCATGTTTCACTTTCTTCACCATGGTATCACTGAGCTGGGCCTCACGGACTTGATCTTCCAAGGTAGGAGCAATTTGGAGATTTGCAAGAAAATCCTGCGGAACAACTTGGAGGTTGAGTTTCCTGAAAGCTTCACAAAGCTCAGGCTGGTACGGCTTGATAAGAAGGCTGTTGCAATATGCCTTTCTGCTCAAAGCATCTGCAATCACATTCGCCTTGCCAGGAGTGTAATCGATGCTGGGGTTGTACTCTTGGATCATTTCAACCCAACGAGTCTGACGGAGGTTCAGATGCGGCTGCGTGAAGATGTACTTCAAGCTCTTGTGATCAGTGAAGATGTCGACCTTTCTGCCCAACAACAGATGTCTCCACGTAATCAGAGCATGTACCACAGCTGCTAGCTCGAGATCATGTGTGGGATAGTTCTTCTCACTTGGCTTTAGCTGACGAGAAGTGTATTCCACAATTCTCTTATCTTGCATAAGCACACCACCAAAACCTTGAAGAGAAGCATCACAGAAAACTTCATAGGGCTTGGATTCATCCGGAGGAGTCAGAACTGGAGCAGAGACAAGCTTCTCTTTGAGAGTTTTGAATGCCACTTCACATTCGGGAGACCAAAAGTATTTGACATTCTTCTGAAGCAGGTTGGAAAGAGGCTTGGCAATCTTGGAGAAGGTCTCAACAAACCTTCTGCAATAGCTGGCAAGACCCAGAAAACTGCGGAGCTGCTTGACGTTCTGAGGAGCTTCCCAGTTGACAATTGCTTCAACTTTCTCGGGATTAACCGCAATGCCGTCAGCTGAGATAATGTGGCCGAGGTACAAAACCTTATCGAGCCAAAACTCGCACTTGGAGAACTTGGCATAGAATTTATGCTCTCGGAGTCGATCAAGAACCAGACGTAAGTGCTTTTCGTGATCTTCTTCATTCTTGGAAAACACCAGAATATCATCCAGATACACAAGCACAAACTCGCCAGTATAGGGGTTGAAGATGTAATGCATCATCCTTGAAAAGGTAGGAGGAGCATTGGCGAGACCGAAGGACATGACGGTATACTTGTATGAACCGTAGCTCGTTCTGAAGGCCGTCTTGGGAATGTCTTCCTCGCGAATGCGAATTTGATGATAGCCCATTCGGAGGTCAAGCTTAGAGAACACTTTAGCTCCTTTGAGCTGCTCGAAGAGTTCATTGATGTTGGGGAGCGGATACTTGTTCTTAATCGTCTTCTTGTTCAATGGCCGGTAGTCAACACAGAGATGCTCCGTGCCATCTTTCTTCTTGACAAATAAGACACCACAGCCCCACGGAGACGTACTAGGTCTGATGAGACCCATACTCTCCTGCTTATCAAGCTGCTTCTTCAATTCCTTCAATTCATCCGGAGAGAGCTTGTACGGGCGCCGGCATGCTGGCTCAGTACCCGGCTCAAGTTCAATGACAAACTCCACCTGACGGTGTGGAGGCATGCCTGGAAGTTCTTCAGGAAAGACGTCTTGATATTCGTTCACCACCGGAATTTGAGATATGGCATTAATTTCGCCCTTATCATTGAGAGAGAAAAGCCGGATAGTGTTATCCCTTGAGGCAAAGATAATCACATCTTCATCAGAATGAGTCAACTTGACTTCCTTTTGAGCACAATCAATGTGAGCATCGTGCTGAGAAAGCCAATCCATTCCAAGGATGAGGTCGATGTCAGAATTACCAAGAACCACCGGAGAAGCCAAAAATCGATAATCACCCATGCGAATAGAAATATTCGGAGCAACTGTGTTGGAAGTCATTTGCAAACCCGGAGAAATAATCTTCAAAGGTCTAGGAATCCTCTCCGAAACCAATTCATGCTTAGCAACGAAAGGTCTTGAAATGAAGGACAAAGATGCACCCGAATCAAACAATACTTTAGCTGGAAAGGAGTTAACTGAGAGGTTACCCAAAATGACATCAGAAGAGTTCTCCGCTTCGGCTACACTCATCAGATTGACCCTTGCAGACTTTGGATCATGCTTGACAATCGCTGTACTGACAGGCGGAAGAGGAGGAAGACGCTTCGGATTCGGACATCTGTTGGCATAATGACCCTTCTGGCCACACTTGTTGCACACCACTTCAGAGAGAGGACGGAAATGAGAGCCACTGGACTTGGAGCCTTGAGATTGAAACTGCTTCTTCAACTGGTTGCTCGGGTTGGGTGGGTGGGAGAAACCATGACCACTAGAGTTCTTGTAGTTGGAGTTGTTGGAGTTGTTGGAGTTGTTGTATGGAGCTCGAATCACTGGAGGTGGAGGAAGCCAGAATTTCTGATGCTTCGAGACCAACTGAGACGATGAGGAAGAGTGAACAACATCTCGAATTCTCTTCTTAGAAGCCTCCATCTTAAGCTGAGCTGCTTCTTGTTTCAAGGCCATATTATAGAACTTGTCGAATTCATCGGGCTCGAACAAAGTGAGAGCAAGCTGAAGTTCATCTTTGAGACCTCCACGGAACTGATAGATTTTACTCTTGGCATCAGGAATGTCTTGCTTAGCATAACGAGCGAGGTTTTGGAACTTGACATTATACTGATAGACTGTCATGGAGCCCTGCTTCAGGTTGCGGAATTGCTCACGCATACCCTCGATGAAACTTGTAGGAATGTGGTGCGAACGGAAATCCTTGCAGAAATTCTCCCAAGAGATCACTTGACCCGGCCTGGAGTCTTTGTACTGCTGCCACCAGTCAGCTGCTTGATCTTTCAGTTGGAAGGCTGCAAACTTCACATAATCCTCTTCCTTCACGTTACTGTACTCAAAATGCTTCTTTATGTCGGTCAACCAATCCTCAGCATCAAGAGGGTCAACACAGTAACTGAAAGCTTTAGGATTGTTAGCCAGGAACTGGTTGAGGGTAGCATGGTGCTGCTGGAAGAAGTTGCCTTGGTTCCCTGGAACACCCTGATTAGCTTGATTAGCTTGCATCATCTGCATCATCAACTGAGTGTTCTGAGCAGTAGTCTGCATAATCGCTCTCCAAGCCTCAGGCGGAGGAGGAGGGGAAGGAGGATGATCTGGGACCTCTTCCACCTCTGGGTTAGCGTTGGGAACCTTTTTCGGAGCCATCCTGTAAGAGATGACCACGAATCAGCAATTGATTGACAAAAGGAATAAGCTGAATCAATGGAATGAATTGCAACAAATCTTCACAATAATCATTCGAACAAATAAGAACGAATGAAATCATGCGAACAAGAGGAACGAATGATATTCTCAGTTAAATGATAACATCAATCTTCACAAGAAGCCACATAGGAGATAAAATGAAAATAAGAAAACAACAAGGTACGGACGGGAACAAACACAAGAGAGGAGTTTCGTTCTAACATCTTTGTGCTGAAGGCATATGAACGCATTACGAAAAGGTTTTGCAATCCTCGGATCAGCATAGCCAAGGACCCTTTAAGATGCAACTCCTGATAGTAACATCGGTCATATAACCCCTTCACTCAATGTCGAACCCCGAACTCACTAACCTGCATTCGTTGGAAGAATGCCTACGATCTACTGGATAAAACCCACCTATAGATTTCCGACAGATTCCAGTTATGCAATCAGGTGTTGGGGATACACGGGAAGCACCGCGCAATCATCTCTAAACCAACATCCAGGTGTATCCATCCTTCAACACATAACCAGTCTTTCTCGGAAACTGTGTACCTCGGACCTTCGAAAAGCATCCACTATAACAAGCTATGGCAATACTCCCGAACTACCTCCCCAGTACTGGGTGATGTCGGGGTTATCTTGCCACTGGCCGTATAGGAGAGATTTTCGATGTCGGCCGTCTTAAGTATTTAGTACTGTCACGATATGCTTGTGTCAATGATACCCCGAAGCTCAACTCCTCGGTAACAGGAGGCATCGAGAACAATATCCTTGTCACAAGAACATCGAAACAATCCCAGAATACTCGCGGGATTCCTAAAAAAATTTGTGCAATTTTTGAAGATAGGAGAGACAAGAGTAGTCATCAGGAGTCCTCACCAGAGAGAAAGGGGATGAGAAGCAAAGAAATCCTACTCTCCGATATAATATAGGACTCAAAAAGTTTTCAGTGTGTGCCTAGACTCGACCGTCAATGATTCGATCAAACAGTGGGGGCTCCTAGGTCGGAGAAGGCTCTGAATACCAACTTGTAATGCCTAGGATGGAGTTATACCTCCTACGTGTCGAGGCACGACTTAAAGGCATAAATCCATCCTAGAATGATCTCAAGTTTGGTAATCTTTGCAGAACTCATGTAAAAGAGGGGATAGTAAACAGAAAATAGTTGGCTTACACTCGCCACGTCACAGAATTACAATTCAAATCTCAATCATCATACATTAAGAACATCACAACCCTCTAAGGGCAAAATCCAAATGTCAAAGTACCAAACTTAGATAAATAAACCACAGGCGGATCGAATCCTAGTAAGAGTCTCCACTACTGATCATCCGGGTATCGCACATAGTACCGACTACGCTCCTCGTCGAACTCCCAATCCAGCTCGGTGCCATCACCTGGATAGCTCACAGCTGGACCTGCATCTGGTGTGTGAAGTAACTGTGAGCCACAGAGGACTCAGCA
The DNA here is from genome assembly GCA_902687465.1 of Secale cereale. NCBI lineage: Eukaryota > Viridiplantae > Streptophyta > Magnoliopsida > Poales > Poaceae > Secale > Secale cereale. The sequence continues at coordinate 352,478,393 of LR738713.1, forward strand.
ATCCCGTTTCCGGGTAACAAGACTATCAAAGCCTTTGGGTGAGGATAAGGCTGAAGAAAACAATAAGTGTCTGCAGCAGCAACTAGCAACTAGCTTACGTGAGTGAGAGCGAGAAGAGAAAACCTCGGCGATAAGTGATCACGAAGTGATCCTAGCTACAAGCTCAACAAACATAACCCCTCCGTGTTCAACTCCCGAATCCCTATTCGGAAATTGACAGTCACGGAACACACGCTAGTAGTGTATTAGAAACTTTGTGTCAAGTTATCTACAACCGGAATTAACAAGCTCCCATCTGCCACATAACCGCGGGCACGGCTTTCGAAAGTTCAAACCCTGCAGGGGTGTTCCAACTTGACCCATTACAAGCCCACGATCCGCGGAGTCGCAACTCCAAAGTGGGAAGACCCGAGTATCCTCGGAATCCTGTGCTCAAGATATACCGAACTAAGGTAAGGCTAATCCAGCAAATCCTCCCGGCGTGTCGACACCCTGATAGTAGCCGCGCGTATCTAGGTCTCAGGACACGTCCGGATGAGCGCTACGTACAGATACTGTCGGGGATATTACCCCGCGGTATGAACCGGCCGGAATTATAACCCGGCCGGACTTGGCATTCTACTTAAGACGGTTTATATTTGGCAAATTATTGGTGACCCGGCAGGCGGATCATGGATGACAAGGCCCAAGGCCCAGTAGACCGGTTCATATTAGTAGTGGGACGGTTTATGAATAAAGCCCAAGGAATATTCTCCATAAAGAAAGCAAGACTAGGACTCCTTGTAATAGATCAATCCTAGTCCTACTAGGACTAGTCATGTAAACCGCCCCTTCAACATATATAAGGAGGGGCGGGGCTCCCCAAAAGAGACCAGTTTTTCACAAGTTAGAAGAGACAAGTCTAGAGGAGAAGTTTAGACAAGTTTCTAGGGTTAGATACAAAGAGCCGGTTTACCGGCAACACCAGGAGAGCCATAATGAGATCTAGCCTCAAACAGCACGTAGGGTTATTAACCGGATGATGTTTCCCAGGGCCCGAAGCTGTCTAAATCCGTGTCTACATCGCGTCTCTCGATTCCGCTCAACCCCTCTCAAGCTACTACATAGATGCGCGGCCTCACCACTAAGTCCGAAAACCGGACATCTGTCGTGTTAATTCCACGACAGTTGGCGCCCACCGTGGGGCCTGCGCACGGTGGTGTTGAGTTCTTGGAGGGATCTCCCGAGGGATTGAGGAGTTCACAATTTTTCGGATGAAGATTTTGCAATTCATAAGATTGAAGTCAGAGAAGGATTAAGGTTACGGTCGATCTGCCGCTGCCTGTCTGATATGATCTATTTGGTTGTTTTTTCAAGTCGCCGAGATGGATAGACTTCTCAAGAAGACGTGTAAAATTTGAGTCAGCTAGCTACTTCAGCGTTGACTCGAACTCATCGGACTGCCTCCGGTGGCCGGCATCGCCACGGAGCCGCCACGGCCAGAAAACGCCCCTGTGGCCCTGCAATCGTCGAGTCGCTGTCACTACCTCTGCGGGTCTCCATGTCAAATCCTCCGCGGTCAAATCGCCAAGCCACGCCTAAGAGTCGCTCGGTGGCGCGGCTGTCTCACGTCCCAAGGGGGCCTGCTAAAAATCTCGATGTGAAGTGGAGACCGAATCAGGCTAGTACTCCTCACGTACAAAGACTGAACCAAGAAACGAAATATCTTGGAGAAAACGGCCACAACCCGTGGCTCGTCAGGGCTCTGCCTCCGGTCTGAATCGCCGACGCGCTTCCACCTCGCCTTCCGTCAGAATCGCCGACGTGCTTCCGCCTCGCCTTCCGTCAGAATCGCCGACGCACCTCGCCTTCCGTCAGAATCGCCGACGTGCTTCCGCCTCGCCTTCCGTCAGAATCGCCGACGCGCCTCGCCTTCTGTCCGGGTCGCCGACGCGCCTCGCCTTCCGTCCGAGTCGCCGATGCGCCTCGCCTTCCGTCCGAGTCGCCGATGCGCCTCGCCTTCCCTCCGAGTCACCGACGCGCCTCGCCTTCCGTCCGAGTCGCCGATGTGCCTCGCCTTCCCTCCGAGTCACCGACGCGCCTCGCCTTCCGTCCGAGTGACCGTCGTGCTATCACATTGTGTTACGGGTCCACTTCCGGGCCGAGCTGCTGCTGCAGCCGCCTCTGCTTTGCCGAGCTGCGGCCGACCCGGCCTCGTGCTTGAGCTGTCACCGCCTCGCGTTAATCCAAAGAGCCGCCCCGGGCCGTGCTACACATCGCCATCCGCCTCCACCACGACTGCAGCAGTTATTCCCTTAAGAGTTGGACTTGTGTTCAGTTACTAGAGATCTTTGGGCAGTGAGGGGTTCAGTTTCAGGCTTCAAATTCAACACTTGGGCCTGTACTTTCAGAACGATCGGCAAGAGCAATACAGAAACCGATGGATGAAACTTGAGCTTTCGATTCTGCGCCCGAGCCGCTGTTTGACTGTTGCTCGCCTCTGCCTCTGTGAGCCAGCCTTTGCCAGGGCTCAATGACCCGCCCGCTGTTGTTCGCCCGCAGGCTCCGACTACTTCATCTGCACTACGGCGGTGAGTCATGTATCACCGCGCCCTTGAGTCGCCGTCGCCTAGCTGGGGCCTCCTCGAGCCTCTGCCACCGCGACTGAGCTGCCTCACTCCGCCTTGCCGCGGACGCTGCTCCGCTGGCCTCGGCCTCGAGCCGCCATCGCAGGGTTGTCCTGGTTTCCGGGTTGCCGCTGCACCGGAGGGTCTGTTCCGAGCTCACCTCTGCTGCCGGGTCAGTGGCCGCATCCCGAGCCGCACCTCTGTGCCCGGATCGCTAATCAAGCTCGCCTCCAAAGCGCCTTCGCCCCTGCGGCCAACCGAGCAATTGCTGTGACGTCGCCTCAGCCGCCTCCTCCGCCAAGAGCAGTCGCCTCCGACGCCATGGTTCGATATCAAACCGGTTGTCCAGCGACCACGGTGCGGGCGCTGCCCGGGTCGTCCTGGGCTCCTGGTGTTGGACATGCATCGGTCTGCGGTGGTGACCTCTCAAAAACAGCTGCTGGGAACGAACAAAGAGCAAAGGAAAATACTACACTACTACTATGATGGTCGAACCAGCCACTAGAATAAAAAAAAAGCTATTTGTATTGAGCATTTACTAGGCACTCCCATCTCCACTTTCTCGCCACTTTCTCGGGAGAAGTCAGAAGCGAGAGCAGCTAGTATTAAAATACTAGTAGAGCACAGGATCGCATGATCAAGGAATCAATTGATAGTACTGGCAGTACTCCATGAAGACTAAAATACTGGCACATCTACACTGATATTTGGTCTGATCAAATTCTAGCTTGTGCACGGATCATCTGTCGTCCGGACAAATCCAGGTGATATCTAATCTATATATTTTATCAGCACATATTAAATCATCCGACAACAATTACTCTCGCATGTAATATTTTTTACACAGGGCGACTATTAAAAGCGGCAGTCGGATCATCGTCAGGATATATCGCGGCTTCATGAACATACGTATCGTGGTCCAGTTTACATTCAACACACCGGCCAGCCCGTCTATCCGCGCCCATGCGCGCTCACATTCAACACCACGACCGACTCCCTCGCCAATGGACGAGCACACGCCGCCGTTTTTACGGTCCGGTCTATATTAAACACATGGATGTCTGCGCCTGCCATTAACTCGCCCGCACGTGCCGGCTTGCGACGCCGTTGCCGACTCGTCTGTTATCCGGGCGAATCAGGTGATATCTTTCCTATTAATTTTTAATACATATTAATTCATCCGAGCAAAAATTATTTGCCCTGCTGTATTTTGTATACAGAAAAATCATTCATTACAGAGCGATATTATACCGCGGAGATGGAGGCCTGCCAACATCATTCGAAACAAATGGTCGTTATTACTTAACGGACTCTCGCACCGGTTTACAACGCCATGGCCGTCTCAGCGACAGCACCGGTTTACAACGACGCGGCCGTCTCTCGCGACCGCGCCGGCCGGCCCATCTGTTCTTCAAACAAATCATGCCATATTCTACAACGGCGTTTTCCTTTGTGTTACATTACCTAATAGACGGACGGCCGGTTCACGCGTCCGCACCGGTTTACAACACGGAGGATAACTCGTTCATCTCCGCCGGCTTACAATACCGCGGCCGATTCATATGTCTGCGCTATTTCTGATGCGGCGGTCGTTTTACTATCCAACCTGTGATCCGGTCTATTCAACATACCGGTTCAAATTCACTCAGGTGATATCTATCTACAGTATTATTTCTCTTGTTACATATCATTTTTCATTAAGGAAATAAGATGCTGTGATCAGTCTATCTGATTTTGCAGAATCTACAAAGGAGCAATAAAACTCTCTAAAGAACATGAGATCACATCCGGTTCAAGAAGAAAAGACTCCATAAAAAACAAACCCACAGGTTCAGACGGAACACTGGAGGCCCTCTGGGAGTTGGTATCATCCACTCCCAGTGATCGGATTAGTTTCATAGTTCTTTCGACCCTCTGAAAAGTTGGACAAAGTCCACGTTCAGTGATTGGTCTAGATTGACCCACCGGTTCAGGAGGAACCCTGGAGGCCCCTTGGGAGTGTCGGCCAATCCACGTCCCAGTGATCGGAATAATTTTTCTTTCGACCCTCTGAAAAGTTGGATAGTACCACGTTCAGTGATTGGTTTAGATTGACCCACCGGTTCAGGAGGAACCCTGGAGGCCCCCTGGGAGTGTCGGCCAATCCGCGTCCCAGTGATCGGAATAATAGATATGATTCTTTCGGCCCTCTGAACAGTTGATACGCTCACGTTCAGTGATTGGCTAGGCCCCTTGGGACAGTTGGTTTGCCCACGTCCCATTGATTGGCTCGGTTTTCATTTGCGGTTCTATCGGCCCTCTGAACAGTTGATACGCCCATGTTCAGTGATTGGCTAGGCCCCTTGGGACAGTTGGTTTGCCCACGTCCCATTGATTGGCTGAACCTTGCTTTGAGCCTGGCAGCTCTTTGAAAATGCCTCGACTACATGGTTTTATTTGCAAAAATTGCATGTTTTTTGGTGTTTTTGTGTTCTATAACCTTTTAAACCGGAGTGGAACAGCTACACAAGTTGACCACATATCTATCAAATTGAAAGTCTGGATCATGTATATCAGACCAAGTAAACCAGCGTTCATTAAAACCCGGATCATCTATCAGGCAACAAGCCACAAATTTCTGAACAAAGTTTTCAGAACAAGATAAACCGGTGTCTGTTATCAAAACCCGGGTTTGTTATTGGATCCATGAAGATCTTCATCAAGAAATTTTAAGGTTCTACCGGATTAAGAATATCAAGCATACTTGATTGCAGGTATGAAGTATCTTGTTTTTAAATACATATTGGCAGTACATGATCAGTTATAATGACCGGTGTTTATTAAACCGGCCTGGTTTTGACTATAAGTCACCAGTATGAGACAAAATAATGACCGGTGTTTATTAACCCGGCCCGATTGTGATCAAATATCATTGGAACCGGTTTTCAAACCGGATTATATTATTCAAAATCTTTAATAGCCAACATGGCTGGATTATTATTATGGTTATCAATATTACGATTGAGGTTTTCAAAGTCGCTATAAGCGCAATGGATATTATTTCATCGATGGAAGTGCGTTATTTTACAAAGGAATAGTCCCGAGTTGCTGCAGGCTTACAACCCGGCACTTGGGGGCTATATTATTCAAATTAAGTTTACATCAAATACACAAGTCTCAAGCACACGAACAAGTTGTCTACTTGACACTTGGGGGCTAATGGGTAGTTGAAGCAGTAAACAGCAGCAATTCAAAGACAAAAGTCTCAAGCACACAAGCAAGTTGTCTACTTGACACTTGGGGGCTAATGGAAAGATCATTTGCTTCATCTGGAAGTACCGGTTCACCTTCTAAATGTAGCTAAACCGGAACTTGGGGGCTACCAATCGCTCCTGTCAACAATCCAAGGTACACAAGTATTAATCCATTATATTGAAAGGTCCACTGCTCAGTTGGTAAAGCACAAAGCTCTTAACCTTGTGGACGTGGATTCAAACCCCACGATGGAAGTTACGTTATATAATGTTCATTTCAATAATTATATCTACAAAGTCCCTGCTCATTATTGCATAATGACCCGGCACTTGGGGGCTATATGTTGCTATTCAAGTTTACATGATCATATTTTCAAAGTCCATGCTCATTATTGCATAATGACCCGGCACTTGGGGGCTATATGTTGCTATTCAAGTTTACATGATCATATTTTCAAAGTCCATGCTCATTATTGCATAATGACCCGGCACTTGGGGGCTACATAATATGGAATATTCAGTTTCATAGTGATTGGGATGAACAATCCGGTTTTCTTCAAGATTATACAATGCTATTTTCAATGAAGTTTATACAAAGTCCCTGCTCATTATTACATAATGACCCGGCACTTGGGGGCTATAGGTAATATGCATATAAAGGAGGAACATCTTCAAATTTTCAGTTCTGGCAAATCAGATTAATTGCGTGACCCGGTGATTTTGGCAATCATAAACCGGCAAATTCTACATCTTCAAGCCGGCTGGATATCAGTTGAATATTTCAAAGACCAATATTTTTGTCAAGTCAGAACATTGGAAGGCCGATTCAAATGGATTCTTTATTTACAATATTTCTTATGCAAGCAAGTTGATTATGAAGTTGGTCTGTTGACCCGGATTTTCTAAGAAGAAGGAAAGACAAGGACTTAAGGATGGTCAGATGCCGGATTACAAGAAATTCTTAACCCGGAGCACAACCTATCAGAATTGTTCTTGTGTTATTTTGCAGCATAAGTTTACCATGGACACATCCAAGCTAAACTTGGGGGCTAATGTCGGGGATATTACCCCGCGGTATGAACCGGCCGGAATTATAACCCGGCCGGACTTGGCATTCTACTTAAGACGGTTTATATTTGGCCAATTATTGGTGACCCGGCAGGCGGATCATGGATGACAAGGCCCAAGGCCCAGAAGACCGGTTCATATTAGTAGTGGGCCGGTTTATGAATAAAGCCCAAGGAATATTCTCCATAAAGGAAGCAAGACTAGGACTCCTTGTAATAGATCAATCCTAGTCCTACTAGGACTAGTCATGTAAACCGCTCCTTCAACATATATAAGGAGGGGCGGGGCTCCCCAAAAGGGACAAGTTTTTCACAAGTTAGAAGAGACAAGTCTAGAGGAGAAGTTTAGACAAGTTTCTAGGGTTAGATACAAAGAGCCGGTTTACCGGCAACACCAGGAGAGCCATAATGAGATCTAGCCTCAAACAACACGTAGGGTTATTACCGGATGATGTTTCCCGGGGCCCGAAGCTGTCTAAATCCGTGTCTACATCGCGTCTCTCGATTCCACTCAACCCCTCTCAAGCTACTACATAGATGCGCGGCCTCACCACTAAGTCCGAAAACCGGACATCTGACGTGTTAATTCCACGACAGATACCGAAGACCCCAGCGAACTGGGTAGTATCCGCAAGTGACTCTGGTTTGGACCAACACTCAAGTCGAGCACTGGCCAAGGGGGGTTGAATTAATTAAGCCTCAGGTAAATTACTCCCTCGGAAAGTTTTAGTTGTTTAGGCAAATAGTACCAAGGTTGGGACTTGCTGGAAAAGACTTAGCACTTAGCGGTTTATCGAGGGGGTCCCATACACCCCAACCGTGTTAGGAACGCATAATCAAGGAACATAACACCGGTTTATACGGTTCCTAACGGCATGAGTGGAACAAATCACCAAGCAAAAGGCTTAGCCTTCCACCCTTGCCAATATATAGATGATTTCATTTTAAGCATTTATATAGTGTGATATAACCCAACCAAACTTCAACATGAAGCAAGCATCTTCGATCTTCACCTGCAACTAGCAATGCTATAAGAAGGGCTGAGCGAAGCGTACTTAGCCAAGCAACGGTTTGCATAGGTAGGATGGTTAAACATGGCAATGGTTTACAAGTAGGAGGCTGACAAGAAGATCATGGGCATCGAGGCAAAACTATAGATCGAGACTACTAGCAATAAGCAAAGATAGTAATGTTATCGGGGTTCGGTCATCTTGCCTGAAGAGAAGTCGTTCGGATCGTAAGAAGGGTCCTCGTGCTCAACCTCGTTGGAAACCTCGTGCTCGTACTCGATCTCGGTCCCGGCTTCCGGCTCTAAAAAAAACAATCACACCAAGCACCAATCAACAAGATGCAATGCGCACTCGAAAAAGATGGATGCATGATGGATGCACTAAGGATGCACACGGAGCACGGAAAATATCACTCAAGCAAAACACCTCAAAACATGATAACAATCTGATATTATTAATCTACACAGAAAATCAATCAAGTTTGATATAAGATTCGCTGAAATCGGAGTTACGGGCTAAAAGTTATGCCCGAAACAAGAAATGAGCGAAAGCTGAAAATTACAGCAACATAGCATCTTCGGAGCTCAAAATAATTGAGCTACAACACTCAAACAACATGGCAAAGGACATGAACACAAACTAGACATATACTACAGCAACTATGTCCAAGGTGCACCCCCAACGGAGTCACGGATCAATAGCAATGATCTTGGACATATTGAACTTGACAATAAAATTCTGGCTGCAGAATTTTATTGAAATTTTGAAGCAAAAGATAAACATGCTACAGCCACTTAAATGGACATGTGAGGACATGAATGGAAAGACAACAATATATAATACAAGGAACAATCAAGATCCACTCCAAAACTAACATGGTTTGTCCTAGAACATCACACGAACATGGCATCGGAACGTTACAGATTTCAGACTTAGTGAAAAACCACAGTCCTAAAACAGCAATATAATCATGGCATCTAAAAGAGCATGTTTAATTCACCTCGAAACTAAACATGGCAAGAGGTAAGCACCTCATCAAAGTACACATGAAGGTGGTCCCGAAACACACAAGCATGCTTCATGGAGGTAAACACAACGATAGCAACGAGCTCAACAAGATGGCATTTCATAACAATTGAAACAACATCACAGCCACATGGCACTTTGCAACGATGATAACAAGGCAATAATAAATCTACCATGCAACCTATCACAAACAACATGTAGATCATGGCAAGACGAACACGTGGACATGTCATTTGCATCATTCGGATAAACGAGCTAAAAGATATCACATGGCAAAGGTGGCATAAAAATAACACATAGCAGCAGTTTATATCATGATGCACTCTTGCAACAGCAAAACGAGCACCTAAATGATCTCTAACATGCATGACAACAACAGATAAAACGTAGAGCACGTCTCCTCGAACGTCTGGACATATTATACGCGCGAATCGGAGCAACAAGCAAAAAGTTAGAGCAGGTCAAACATTGCATCTCAGATCAACAGAACAGGGACTTAGGGAAAAAAAGGCAACCTAGATCTGAACAGTAGCGGGCTCGGGCCGGGGTTGAAGCAGATCTGGGCGACGGCCCACTCGGCTGGAGGAAGAGGGGGCCCGGCCGGCGGCTGGGAGGCCCGGAGCGGAGGCGAGGAGGCGGTCGGTGACCTGGGCCCGCGGCGGCGAGGCCGGCTGGTGGGCTCCCGGTCTGGCTGGGGCGGCCCGTCGCGGCGACGGATGGCGGCGCTGGCCTGGGCCTCGCGCGGGAGCTGCGGCCCATCGGGAGGAGGCGAGCGCGGCCTTGCGCGGTGGCGATCCAGAGGCGCTGAGCGGGGGGGCTGCGGTCGAGGCGGCGAACGGAGGGCGTCGGGCGAAGTGGTCCTGGGCCTCGGGCCCGCGGGAATGGCGACGAAGTGGGGACCCGACGCGGCGATGGCCCAAGGGCGAAGCGGTCGGCTGGGGCGATCCAGATCTGGCCCGATCGGAGCCCTGGTGCGGTGCGGAGGTGACGAGGCCTCGAGGCCGAGGCGATCGCGTCGGGGCGTTGACCCTGGCCTCGCCTGGTCGGGCGCTCGAGGCTGCGTTCGATGCTGCTGTTGCTGCGGAAGGAAAACGGCGGCGGCTGGTTGAACTTGCCAAGTGGCAGTAGGTAGGTTGGCAGATCTGAGAAATTTAGGGGGGAGGAGGAGGAAGAAGATGGAGATGCCAAAATTAGACTAGGGTCTAATATATAGCAGTTTTTAGGGTTAGGGAGGAATTTAGGGATGTTTGGAGCCCTCCGATCGCGATCCGACGGATCCGATCGCGGGGGTAGATTAAAAGGCCTAGGAGGAGATAAAAGACTGCAGTAGGGGTGTTTCTGGGACACGAAGTGAAGGCACTTTGGACCCACACGAACAACGGATGGAATAGCCAACGGAGTCCAAACGAGACGAGATTTGAGAGGCGGGTTGCACACAACAAAACAACAACACACAAAACAACCTCGCGGCACGCCGGTAACGTTACACGCCCGAACAACAAAGTAGGCCTACGGGACGTCACGGACACGTGAGGGAGCTCCGGAACGCGAAACGGACAACGGGAAGGGACACGCGGAACCGGATGCAACCGACAACACAAATGCAATGCGATGCACATGTCTACATGATATGAATGAATGCCACACACTCACACAACAAAACAACGAAACCCGAAAGACAAAGAACCCGGAATGGAAATAGATGAAGCCGGAGATATATTATATGCCCAAAAGGGAAAGTATTACATCCGGGGCATTACACTGCTACGGGCTAAGCAAGAACCATTCTTACCTACGCATACAAAACCACAATGATTTTTCATCAAGTGTGTTGTTTTAACCTTCACAAGGACCGGGCGTAGCCACACTCGATTCAACTAAAGTGAGAGAGACAGACACCCGCCAGTCACCTTTAAGCAATGAATGCTCGTAACGGTCAAACCAGTCTCGCATAAGCGTACGCGTAATGTCGGTCCGGGCCGCTTCATCTCACAATACCGCCGAATCAAAGTATGACATGCTGGTAAGCAGTATGACTATTATCGCCCACAACTCATTGTGTTCTACTCGTGCATATCATCTACGCATAGACCTGGCTCATGATGCCATTGTTGGGGAACGTAGTATATCAAAAAAATTCCTACGATCATGCAAGATCTATCTACTAGAAGTATAACAACGAGAGGGGAGAGTGTGTCTACGTACCCTCGTAGACCGAAAGCGGAAGCGTCTAGTGACACGATTGATGTAGTCGAACGTCTTCGCGATCCAACCGATCCAAGCACCGAACGTACGGCACCGAACGTACGGCACATGTTCAGCTAAATGACGTCCCATGAGCTCTTGATCTAGTTCAGCTTCACGGGAGAGTTTTGTCAGCACGATGGCGTGGTGATGGTGATGATGAAGCTACCGGCGCAGGGCTTCCCCTAAGCACTGCAACGATATGACCGAGGTGTGTATCTGTGGAGAGGGGCACCGCACACGGCTCGGAACAATCAACTTGTGTGTCCATGGGGTACCCCTTGGCCATGTATACAAAGGATGGAGGGAGGAGGAGGCCGGCCCTCATAGGGCGCTCCAAAGTGTGGAGTCCTACTAGGACTCCCTATTCCTAGTAGGATTCCACCTCCCACATGTAGTAGGAAAAGGGGAAGGGAGAAGGAGAAGGAAGGAAGGGGGTGCCCCCTTTCCCTAGTCCAATTCAGACCAGTCCATGGGGAAGGGGTGCAGCCACTATTGAGGCCTTTCTCTCCTTTCCCGTATGGTCCATTAAGGCCCAATTTGAATTCCCGTAACTCTCTGGTACTCCGAAAAATACCAGAATTACTTAGAACCTTTCCAATGTCCGAATATAGCCTTCCAATATATCGATCTTTACGTCTCGACCATTTCGAGACTGTTCGTCATGTCCATGATCTCATCCCGGACTCCGAACAAACGTCGGTCATCAAATCACATAACTTATAATACAAATCGTCATCGAACGTTAAGCGTGTGGACTCTACGGGTTCGAGAACTATGTAGACATGACCGAGACACATCTCCAGTCAATAACCAATAGCGGAACCTGGATGCTCATATTGGCTCCTACATATTCTACGAAGAGCTTTATCGGTCAAACCGCATAACAACATATGTTGTTCCCTTTGTCATCGGTATGTTACTTGCTCGAGATTCGATCGTCGGTATCATCATACCTAGTTCAATCTCGTTACCGGCAAGTCTCTTTGCTCGTTCCGTAATGCATCATTCCGCAACTAACTCATTAGTCACATTGCTTGCAAGGCTTATAGTGATGTGCATTACCGAGAGGGCCTAGAGATACCTCTCCGACAATCAGAGTGACAAATCCTAATCTCGATCTATGCCAACTCAACAAACACCATCGGAGACACCTGTAGAGCATCTTTATAATCACCCAATTACATTGTGACGTTTGATAGAACACAAGGTGTTCCTCCGGTATTCGGGAGTTGCATAATCTCATAGTCATAGGAACATGTATAAGTCATGAAGAAAGCAATAGCAGTAAAACTAAACGATCAAGTTGATAAGGTAATGGAATGGGTCAAGTCAATTACATCATTCTCTAATGATGTGATCTCGTTCATCAAATCACAACTCATGTCTATGGCTAGGAAACTTAGCCATCTTTGATTAATGAGCTAGTCAAGTAGCGGCATACTAGTGACACTCTGTTTGTCTATGTATTCACACATGTACTAAGTTTCCAGTTAATACAATTCTAGCATGAATAATAAACATTTATCATGATATAAGGAAATAAATAATAACTTTATTTTTGCCTCTAGGGCATATTTCCTTCATATGGGCACATAATTTTTGTTTGTAAGAATAAGAACATCATTAATTCTTCCCAAATTCTTTTTAATAGTAGAATCCGCCACGTGCAAATTAAGAGAACATTCTTCCAAATTGGTAAGACCAAGCACATCACATAGAGATTTCGGAATTGTGGAAAGACAAGTGCCCAAATCACACAAAGCATAGCACTCATATTTTTTAATCTTGATCTTGATAGTAGGTTCCCATTCATTATATAACTTTCGAGGAACTAAAATCTCCAATTCTTGTTTTCTTCCAACGATTTTATTACCGCTTCGGCAATATGTTTAGTAAAAGCTTTGTTTTGTTCATAAGCATTGGGTGAATTAATCATAGATTGCAGCAAAGAAATACACTCAATAAAGGAGCAACTATCATAATTAAAGTCTTTGTAATCCAAAGGAGTAGGCACATCACTAGTTAAAGTTTTTACCTCTTCAAACCCACTTTTTTAGTTTTTCAACAAGATTTTCACCCTCCTAATCATGGGAACGCCTTCTAGCTAAAGTTAACTCTTCTTCAGTTCCCTTATCATCAATTTTAACATTACTAAACAAGGAATCAATAGAAGAAACACCAATCATTTTAACTTATTAGTTATTGTTATTTTCTAGCGATTCCGGCTTGGCTGCCATTTGATTTACTAAAGTCGCTTGTGCATAGATATTTTTCCTAACAAATTTTCAATATGTACATACTGAGATTGGAGATTAGCAACCTCTTTGCTGACATGGTCAAGTTGCTTTGTTATAGCCTCGAGCAAAATAGAGTGTTCTTTAAGTTCATCGACAAAAAAAATATTTTGCTCGAATTGCATAGTCATGTATTCTTTGGTATTTTTTCAATATCAGGCAAGATGTTAGGATAAGGAACATCATAAAACTTTCTTTAAGACATCGTGACTACGCAAACAAGAACACAAAAGAACAATAGATCTGACACGAAAAAGGCAAAAGTAAAGAAGGCAATAAAATGGCAAATATTTTTGTGTTTTTGTAAAAATGTTTTAGAAGTGGGATAGATAAAAACGAGTGGCAAATGGAAAATAATGTAAATTGAAAGGAGATGAAAGTTCATGTGTGGGAACCTGATAGATCTAACTTGATCCTCCCCAGCAACGACATCAGAAATTCTTCCTGATAGTTGTGGGCCGCGTCAATAATTCCCCGGAGCGGAGAGGATGATGCAACATAGAGAAGGTAAGTAATTCCCTCAGTTATGAAACCAAGGTAATCAATCCGGTAGAAGAACCAAGTAAATTATGTAAGCATCACTTGCACACAAACAACAAATCCTCGCAACCCGATGCGTAGAGGGGTTGTCAATCCCTCTTTGGGTAAGGTAGTATGATAAAAGATAATCTAATAGATGCAAATAAGATGAAAGCAAATATAACACAACAAGCTATTTTTGTTTTTTTGATAATATAGATCTGAAAATAAAATAGGTAAATAGTGGAAACACAAATAGCAATATAGATATGCAAGTATATGATGAGAAATAGACCCGGGGGCCGTAGGTTTCACTAGTGGCTTCTCTCGAGAAAATAGTGTTGGGAAAGCTAGCATGCAATTTCAAAAAAATTCTACGCTCACGCAAGATCTATCTAGGAGATGCTTAGCAACGAGAGGGGGAGAGTGTGTCCACGTACCCTCGTAGACCGAAAGTGGAAGCGTTTGACAACGCGATTGATGTAGTCGAACTTCTTCTCGTTCCAACCAATCAAGCACCGAACGTACGACACCTCCGAGTTCTGCACACGTTCAGCTTGATGACGTCCGTCGAACTCTTGATCCAGCAAAGTGTCGAGGAAGTAGATGAGTTCCGTCAGCACAATGGCGTGGTGACGGTGATGATCAAGTGATCCGCGCAGGGTTTCGCCTAAGCACTATGAGATTATGACCGTGGGAGTAAACGGTGGAGGGGGGCATCGCACATGGCTAACAATGATGTTCGTGTGTTCCAGGCGCCCCCTCCCCACATATATATAGGTTGGAGGGGGAGGAGGCAGCCAAGGGGCGCCCTAAGTAGGACGAATCCTACTTGGGATGCAACCCCAATTCGCCCCACCTTTCCTTTTCACGGCACTAGGAGAAGGAAGGAGAGGTTGTGCCCTCCCCTTTCCTTTCTCATTTGAGGAGGGGAAGGAAGGAGGGGCTAGCCTTCCTCCCTTCCCTTCCCTAGGGCCGGCCGGCCAGGTGGACGGGTGCACCAGCCCCTGTGGGCTGGTGTGTCCCTCCCTTGGCTCAATAGGCCCATAACTTTGCCCGGGGGGGGG
>LR738713.1:352495191-352517002 GCA_902687465.1 Secale cereale
AACATTCGATACGACGTCAAGACTTAGAGTGAACCTTCAAAAAACTAGTGTTGTGCCTATTCAGTGCTC
The DNA here is from genome assembly GCA_902687465.1 of Secale cereale. Classification (NCBI taxonomy): domain Eukaryota; kingdom Viridiplantae; phylum Streptophyta; class Magnoliopsida; order Poales; family Poaceae; genus Secale; species Secale cereale. The sequence goes on from LR738713.1 coordinate 352,495,261, forward strand.
GGATAGCGAGATGTTCAGAATCCAGGATTTTCTTGGATGCCCATTGGGATCCTTTCCATGCCGACACCTGGGCTTACCACTTTGGCTTCGAAAACTATCCGTAGCTCAACTCTAGGGCATGGATGAACATTTGGCGGGCTATCTGCCAACATGGAAAGTGGCATCTTTGCCCAAGAGTGGTCTACTAGTTCTGGTTCTATCAATGCTCTGCTCGGTGCCTATTCACAGTATGCTCGCATTGGACCTGTTGCTGAAAATTACCGCCGCCATGACAAGATCATCAGAGGATTCTTATGGTGTGGCAAAACCGAGGCAAGGGATGGACATTGTGTGATGTCTTGGGAGGATGTTTGCACGCCCAAGTGGGTAGGAGGCCTCGGGGTTCCCAATCTACGTTGGCTCAACACTGCCATGCAGCCGTGTTGGCCGTGTCTACAAAGGACTTACAACATGAGGCCGTTGTCTGAGTTTAGCATCGACGTACCAAAGGGGTCGCCTGCCCTTGATATGTCTCCAACGTATCTACTTTTCCAAACACTTTTGCCCTTGTTATGGACTATAACTTGCATGATTTGAATTGAACTAACACGGACTAACGCTGTTTTCAGCAGAATTGGCATGGTGTTGTTTTTGTGCAGAAATAAAAAGTTCTCGGAATGACCTGAAACTCCACGGAGATTTATTTTGGAAAATATAAAAAATATCTGCAAGAAGATCCAGACCAGGGGGTCCACACCCTGTCCACAAGGGTGGGGGGCGCCCCCTAGGGCGCGCCCCCTGCCTCGTGGCCCCCCTGGTGCTCCACCGACGTATCCCCAGATCCTATATATTCACTTTCGAGGAGAAAAAAATCAAGGAGAAAGAATTATCGCGTTTCACGATACGGAGCCGCCGCCAAGCCCTAATCTCTCTCGGGAGGGCTGATCTGGAGTCCGTTCGGGCCTTCGGAGAGTGGAGATCGTCGCCATCGTCATCATCAACCTTCCTCCATCACCAATTCCATGATGCTCACCGCCGTGCGTGAGTAATTCCATCGTAGGCTTGCTGGACGGTGATGGGTTGGATGGGATCTATGATGTAATCGAGTAAGTTTTGTTAGGGTTTGATCCCTAGTATCCACTATGTTTTGAGATTGATGTTGCTATGACTTTGCTATGCTTAATGCTTGTCACTAGGGCCCGAGTGCCATGATTTCAGATCCGAACCTATTAAGTTTTCATGAATATATGTGTGTTCTTGATCCTACCTTGCAAGTCTATAGTCACCTACTATGTGTTATGATCCGGCAACCCCGAAGTGACAATAATCGGGACCACTCCCGGTGATGACCTTAGTTTGAGGAGTTCATGTATTCATTATGTGTTAATGCTTTGGTCCGGTACTCTATTAAAAGGATGCCTTAATATTCCTTAGTTTCCAATAGGACCCCGCTGCCACGGGAGGGTAGGACAAAAGATGTCATGCAAGTTCTTTTCCATAAGCACGTATGACTATATTCAGAATACATGCCTACATTACATTGATGAACTCGAGCTAGTTCTGTGTCACCCTAGGTTATAACTTCTATATGATGAATTGCATCTGACATAATTTCCCATCACCGATCCAATGCCTACGAGTTTTTCCTATATTGCTAGTTGCTTATTTACATTTCCGTTGCTACTATTACAAAAATTATAAAAACACTACTGTTACTTTTATTGCTGCTACCGCCACTATCATATTACTTTGCTAGTAAACTATCTTGCTGCAGATACTAAGTTTCCAGGTGTGGTTGAATTGAAAACTCAACTGCTAATACTTAAGAGTATTCTTTGGCTCCCCTTGTGTCGAATCAATATATTTGGGTTGAATACTTTACCCTCGAAAACTGTTGCGATCCCCTACACTTGTGGGTTATCAAGACTATTTTCTGGCGCTGTTGCCGGGGAGCATAGCTCTACTCTTTAAGTCACTTGGGATTTATATCTGTTGATCAGTATGAAGAATTTGAAGGACTCAAAAACCAAGATCTTACCCTCAACTACGAGGGGAGGTAAGGAACTGCCATCTAGCTTTGCACTTGATTCTCCTTCCGTTATGGGTAAATTTGCGACACCTACTCATGCTATTGAATCTGATATGCCGTATGTTCTTGATGATGCCACTTCTGCTATGTATGATGAAACTACCTCTATGCCTGATACTGTGCTACTAGGTGAATTTCTAGATGAACAAATTGCTAAGGTTAGGGAAAATGCAAATATTGAAACTGATGATATTTATGAGAGTGATGATGAAGCTTCTCCCAATAGATATGAATTGCCTATTGTTCCTGGGGGTTATGTTATGGATGAAGAAACTGCTAGAGACTTTCTTGCTTGCAACAATAGATATGATCTTAAGAAATTATTAGCTAAGCTGAAACAAAAGTCCTTGAATGCTAGAATGAAACACGACCCTGCTTTTGCTACTTCACCTATCTGTGTTACTAATAAGGATTATGAATTCTCTGTTGATCCTGAGTTAATTACTTTGGTTGAATCTGATCCTTTCCATGGTATGAGTCTGAAACTATTGTGGCACATCTTACTAAGTTGAATGATAGAGCCACCCTGTTTACCAATGATGAAAAGATTCGGTACTACTATATCCTTAAGTTATTTCCTTTCTCGTTAAAGGGTGATGCTAAGATTTGGTTTAATTCTCTTGATCCTGGTTGTGTGCGTAGTCCCCAGGATATGATATATTACTTCTCTGCTAAATATTTTCCCGCTCATAAGAAACAAGCTGCCTTACGGGAAATATATAACTTTGTGCAAATTGAAGAAGAGAGTCTCCCACAAGCTTGGGGGAGGCTTCTCCAATTACTTAATGCTTTGCCTGATCATCCTCTTGAGATGCAGGATATACTTGATGTCTTTTATAATGGACTAACCGATGCTTCTAGAGACCACCTGGATAGTTGTGCTGGTTGTGTTTTCAGGGAAAGAACAGTCGAACAAGATGAATTACTATTGAATAATATGCAGGACCATGAAAATAATTGGACACTTCCTGAACCAGCCCCTAAGACAACTCCGAAGAAAAGAGGTGTTCTATTTCACAGTCCTGAAGATATGCAAGAGGCAAAGAAATCTATGAAAGAACAAGGTATTAAAGCTGAAGATGTTAAGAATTTACCACCTATTGAAGAAATACATGGTCTTGATAACCCGACACAGGTAGTAAAGGTAAATTCTCTTTATAGATTTGATGAAGGTGATATTCCTCGTTATAAGTCTGCTAGCCAATGCTTAGATGAGTTTGACAATTTTATTGTGAAACAAGAAAACTTCAATGCTTATGTTGGTAGACAATTGCAACACAATGCTTATATGATTGAACACTTGAGTGATTATCTCTCTAGAGCTAAAGGTGAACTGAAACTTATTAGTATACATGCTTCTATGGTCACCACTCAAGTAGAACAAGTACTTACGGCTCATAATGATTTGCTCAATGAATTAAATAGTAAGAATAATGATAATGCCATTAGAGTTGTGACTAGAGGTGGTAGAATGACTCAGGAACCTCTGTATCCTGAAGGTCACCCTAAGAGAATTGAGAAAGATTCTCAGAGAGCTAATTTAGATGCACCTAATTCTTCTAAGAATAAGAAAAAAAAAAGATAGAACTTTGCATGCTTCTCGTCAACCTGTAGCTGACACACCTGAGAATCCTGTAATGCCCCGGATGTAATACTTTCCCTTTTGGGCAATAAATATATCTTTGGCTTCATCAGTTCCATTCCGGGTTCTTTGTCTTTTCGGGTTTTCATTCTTTTGTCGTGTGCGTGTGTTCATTCATTCATATCATGTAGTCATGTGCATCGCATTGCATTTGTGTTGTCGTTTGCATCCGGTCCCACCCGTTTCTTTCCGTTGTCCGTTTTGAGTTCCGGAGCTCCCCACGCGTCCGTGGCATCCCCTAGGCCTACTTTGGTGTTTGTCCGTGTAACGTTTCCGGTTTGGCGTGAGACTTGTCGTGTGTTGTTGTTTTGGTGTGTGTAACCCGCCTGTCAAATCTCGTCGCGTTTGGAGTTCGTTTGCTACCCCAGCAGTTATTCTCGTGGGCTGAAAGTACCCCCTCTTTGAGGCCCAAGACACCCCTCCAACAGCCCACCAAACCAACCCAAACCCCTCCCTTCATCTAGGCCATCCAATTCTGATCGCGTGGCCGAAAACCACACCTCATTTGGACAACCCTAGCTCCTTGTGCCTATATATTTGTCCATCTTCCCCAATTCTTGCCCTAAATAAAAAAACCCTAGCCCCTTCATCCCCTTCCTCCAGCCATCTTCCTCCACTCCGGCCGGAGCTCGCCGGAGCCCCGCCGGAGGAGCTCGCCGCCGCCACGCTCCGGCCACCTGCGCTGCCACCTCTCCAGTCACCGCCACCGCGGGGCCCTGCGCCACCTCCCGCCGCCGGTGCTGCTCTGGGCTCCCGCCGGCCGCCGTCTCTCCTCGCCCCCCAGGCCGCCGGCGCCCGCCTCCGCCACGATCCAGGCGAGCCGCCGCCGCCGCTCGGTCTCCTCGCTCGGGGAGCCAGGGGGTCGAGGAAATCCCCGATCTGTTCCTCCGCCTCGCCAGGTGCCCTAGTGGGCCGGCCCGATCCCGTCGGCCCGTTAGCGCCTCTCCGCGAAGCCCACTCCAGACGAGCCGCCCCGCTGTTCGAAGGAACACCGCCGGCGCCAGGGATCGGGCGCATCCCCGAGCCGCCCCGATCCAGATTCAGCCGGGTGGGCCGACCCGACCGCCTGCAGCCGCGGGCCCGTTAGCCTCGCGGGCCGAGATCCGCTTCGCCCGGCGCGCCCGAAGCCCGAACCGCATTCCCCGGTCCGATCCGCCTCTGCCAGCCCGGCCCGCGCCACTGTTGACCCCGCTTTGACAAGATATGCCTGAGGTTGCCTCCGAAATCCACTAAGTCCCTGATGTTTTCAGTTTCTGGAGCTGTTTTGCAACATGGATAACTTTTTGTGTGATGGTCCGATTTAAGTGAATGATATGTCAAAATGTTCGTGGAGACTTGTACTACGTTTTGTTCCATTGTGCAATGCATGTTTGAGGTCATCTAGATGTCTTAATCTTCATGATAAGAGTGCAACTTGTTATAAACTGCTGTTAGTAGTTGTTTTCATACCATCTTTGCAATGTGATAACTGGGTTCATGTTTATCCAAATGATGCAAATGATATGTCCACGTGTTCGTCATGAAATGCTCTACATGTTGATTGCCTTAGCTTGCATGATAGATTTCATCTTGACATGTTTAACTCCTTTGCAAAGTGCAATGTGGCTGTTATGTCGTTAAACTTGTTACGAGATGCCTCGTAGAGGAACTCGTTGGTATTGATGTGTTTATCCACTTGATGCATGCTTAGATGTTTTGGATTCACCATCATGTGTACTTGCTGTGGTGCTTACCACTTGCCATGTTTAGTTTTGAGGTGACTTAAACTTGCTCTCAAAGATGCCATGATGAAACTGCTGTTTTAACACTTGGTGAAATTTCACTAAGTCTGGAATCTGTAATTTCCAGATGCCATGTTTGCTTGTTGTTCTAGGCCAATCCATGATAGTTTTGGGGTGACTCTTGATGGTTCCTTGTTGTATATATTGTTGGTTATCCATTCATGCTCTCAGATGCTTATTTGAGTGGCTGTAGCATATTTAACTTTTGCTCCCCAGTTGCAACAAATTACTGCTGTCAGGAGTTTGTTGTCAAGTTCAATATGTCATAGGTTGTTGCTATTGATCCATGGCTCCTTTGGGGATGCTCCAATGGATTTGTTTGCTGTAGGATATGTCTAGTTTATGTCCATGCTCATTGCCATGATGTTTGAGTGCTGTAGCTTATTTATTTATTGCTCCGAAGTTGCTATGTGGCTGTAATTTTCAGCTTGTGCATGTTTATTGTTTCGGGTGTAACTTTTAGCCCGTAGCTCCGTTTTGAGCAAGTCCTATATGAAACTTGTGTGTTTTTGCATGTAGATTCATAATATCCTATGATTATCATGTTTTGAAGCATTTTGCTTGATGCATATTTTTGTGCTAAAACACTGTGCTTCCTAAGTAGACTTTCTGTGCTTCCATAGTGCATCTGTTTTGCTTCCACAGTGCATCAGTCATGCATCCAGTAATTTTTCTGCGCATTGCATCTTGTTTGATTCGTTGCCTTGTGTTCTTGTGTTTGAGTAGACCCGAAAGCTGAGACCGAGTACGAGTTCGAGCACGAGGTTATTACCGAGGTTGAGAACGAGGACCCCTCTTACGATCCTATTGACAACTCTTCAGGCAAGATGACCGAACCTCGATAACATTACTATCTTTGCCTATTGCTAGAAGTCTCGATCTATAGTTTTGCCTCGATGCCCATGTTTGTCCTGTCAGCCTCCTATTGTAACCATGAACCTGTCTAACCACCCTACCTATGCAAACCATTGAATGGCTATACGTAGGCTTCGCTCAGCCCCTCTTATAGCATTGTTAGTTGCAGGTGAAGATTGAAGATTCTTGCTTCTTGTTGAAGCTTGTTGGGATATCGCACTATAATAATTATTAAATGAAATCATCTATATATTGGTAATGGGTGGAAGGCTAAGCCTTTTGCTTGGTGATTTGTTCCACTCATGCCGCCCTAGGGACCGTATAAACCGGTGTTATGTTCCTTGATTATGCGTTCCTCACACGGTTGGGGTTATGGGACCCCCTCGATAAACCGCTAAGCGCTAAGTCTTTTCCAGCAAGTCCCAACATTGGTACTATTCGCCTTAACAACTAAAAACTTACCGAGAGAGTAATTAACCCGAGGATTAATTAATTCAACCCCCCTGGGCCAGTGCTCGACTTGAGTGTTGGTCCAAACTAGAGCCACTTGCGGTGCCACCCAATTCGCTGGGATCTTCGGTATCTGTACGTAGCGCTCATCCGGACGTGGCCTGAGACTATATACACGCGGCTACTATCAGGGTGTCGGCACGGCGGGAGGATTTGCTGGATTAGCCTTACCTTAGTTCGAAGTATCTTGAGCACGGGATTCCGAGGATACTCGGGCCTTCCCACCTTGGAGTTGTGACTCCGCGGATCGTGGGCTTGTCATGGGCCAAGTTGGAACACCCCTCCAGGGTTATGAACTTTCGAAAGCCGTGCCCGCGGTTATGTGGCAGATGGGAGCTTGTTAATATCCGGTTGTAGAAAACTTGACACCATGTTCCAATACACTACCAGCGTGAGTACCGTGACAGTCATTTTCAGAGAGGGATTCGGGAAGTGAACACGGTGGGGTTATGTTTGACTTGATGTAGTTAGGATCACTTCGGGATCATCTCTCGACCCAGGCACCTTCTCTCCTCGCTCTCTTTTACGTAAGCTAGGCTAGTGCTGCTGCAGACTCTTATTCTTTCTTCAGCCTTGTTCCCCACCCAAGGCTTAAATAGTCGTGTTACCCGAGAACGGGATTGCTGAGTCCTCTGTGGCTCACAGTTACTTCAACACACCAGATGCAGGTACGATGGTGAGCTACACAGGCGATGGCACTGAGCTAGACTGGGAGTATGACGAGGAGCGTAGCCGTTACTATGTGAACTATCTGGTTGATCAGTAGAGCTTCTACTAGGATTCGATCTAGACCTGTGGTTTAAGTTATGTTTGGTATCTTGTCATTTGGATCTTTACCCTTAGATGGGCCGTGATGTTTAATTGTATGATGTTTGAACATGTAATGTATTTGTGTGACGTGGCGAGTGTAAGCCAACTATCTTTTTTCAGTTTTCCATCCCTATTTTTACATGAGATGTGCAAAGGTACCAAACTTGCGATCATTCCAGAATGGGCTTATATCTTTAAGTCGTGCCTTGACACGTAGGATATATAGTCCCATCCTGGGCATTACAAGTTGGTATCAGAGCCTTCTCCGACCTAGAAGCCCCCACTGTTTGATCGAATCGTTGACGGTCGAGTCTAGGCACACACTGTAAAAGTTTTGAGTCCTATATTTATATCGGAGAGTAGGATTTCTTTGCTTCTCATCCCCTTCCACTCTGGTGAGGACTCCTGACGGTTACTCTTGCCTCTTCTACTTTCAAAAATTGCACCAATTTTTTTTAGGAATCTCGCGAGTATTGTGGGATTGTTTCGATGTCTTTGTGACGAGAATATTGTTCCCGATGCCTCCTGACATTAGGGGTTGTGGCAGTGTCCCGGGGAGTTGAGCTTCGGGGTATTGTCGTCACAAGCATATCGGGGCAATACTAGAATACTTAAGACGGCCGACATCGAAAACTCTCCTATACGGTTAGTGGCAAGATAACCCCGACATCACCCAGTACTGGGGAGGTAGTTCGGGAGTATTGCCATAGCTTGGTATAGTGGATGCTTTTCGAAGGTCCGAGGTAGACGGTTTCCGAGAACAACTGGTTATGTGTAGAAGGATGGATACAGCTGGATGTAGGTTTAGAGTTGATTGCGCGGTGCTTCCCCTGTATCCCCAACACCTGATTGCATAACTGGAAACTTTCGGAAATTAATAGGTGGGTTTATCCAGTAGATCGTAGGCATTCTTCCAACGAATGCAGGTTAGCGAGTTCGGGGTTCTAAATTGAGTGAAGTGGTTTTATGGCCGATGTTCCGATCGGGAGTTGCATCTTAAAGGGTCCTTGGCTCTGCTGATCCGGGGATTGCAAAACCCTTTCGTACCGCGTTCATAAGCTTTCAGCACAAAGATGTCGAACGAAGCTCCTATCTTGTGTTTGTTCCATCCGTACCTTGTTGTTTTTCTTATTTACCTTTTGTCCCATATGTGGCTTCTCGTGAAGATTGTTGTTATCATTTAACTGATAATTTCATTCGTTCCTCTTGTTCGATTGATTCTTGTGAAGACTATGTTGCATTTCTATCCGTTGTTTCAGCTTATGTCTTCTTTCAATCAAATTGCTGATTGGTGGTCATCTCTTTCAGGATGGCTCCGAAACGGGTTCCCAACGCTAACCCAGAGGGTGAAGAGGTTCCAGATCGTCCTCCTTCCCCTCCTCCTCCGTCTGAGGCTTGGAGATCGATTATGCAAACTACAAATCAGAACACCCAGATGTTGATGCAGATGATGCAGCAAATGCAAGCAAATCAAGCAAATCAGGGTGCTCCAGGGAACCAAGGCAATTTCTTCAACCAACAGCTCCATGCTACTCTCAACCAGTTCTTGGCCAATCAACCAAAGGCTTTCAGTTACCGTGTCGACCCTCTCGATGCTGAAGATTGGATAACCGATATCAAGTAGCATTTTGAGTGCAGCAACGTAAGGCCTGAGGACTATGTGAAATTTGCAGCCTTCCAACTCAAGGACCAAGCAGCTGACTGGTGGCAGCAGTACAAAGACTCCAGAGAAGGGTGTGTGATCTCTTGGGATGATTTCTGCAAGGACTTTCACTCTCACCACATTCCAACAAGTGTCATCGAGGGTATGCGTGAGCAATTCCGCAACCTGAAGCAAGGCTCAATGACTGTCTACCAGTATAATGTCAAGTTCCAAAACCTCGCCCTCTATGCTAAGCAAGACATACCAGATGCCAAGAGCAAGATCTATCAGTTCCGTGGAGGTCTCAAGGATGAACTTCAACTTGCTCTCACCTTGTTCGAGCCTGATGAGTTTGACAAATTCTATAACATGGCGCTTAAGCAAGAGGCAGCCCAACTCAAGATGGAGGCTTCCAAAAAGAGGATTCGAGATGCCGTTCACTCCTCCTCATCTTCTCAAGTCGTCGCGAAGCAACATAAATTTTGGCTTCCTCCTCCTCCAGTGATCCGAGCTCCCTACAACAACAACAACAACAAGAATGCTGGTGGTCGTGGTTTCTACCACCCACCCAACCCGAGCAACCAGTCGAAGAATCAGTTTCAGTGTCAAGGTTCCAAGTCAAGTGGTTCTCATTACCATCCTCTCTCAGAAGTGGTCTGCAACAAGTGTGACAAGAAGGGTCATTATGCTAACAGATGTCCGAACCCAAGGCGCCTTCCGCCTCCTCCACCTGTCAGTACAGCTATTGTCAAGCATAATCCAAAGTCTGCAAGGGTGAATCTGATGAATGCGGCGCAAGCGGAGAATTCTTCTGATGTCATTTTGGGTAACCTCTCAGTTAACTCTTTTCCTGCAAAAGTTTTGTTTGATTCGGGTGCTTCGTTGTCCTTCATTTCAAGAACTTTTGTTGCTAAGCATGAATTGGCTTTGGAGAGCATTCCTAGACCTCTGAAGATTATTTCTCCGGGTTTGCAAATGGCGTCCAACTCAGTTGCTCCGAACGTATCTATTCGCATGGGTGATTATCGCTTTCTGGCTAATCCGGTGGTTCTTGGCAATTCCGACATTGACCTTATCCTCGGAATGGACTGGCTTTCTCAGCATGATGCTCAAATTGACTGTGCACAGAAGGAAGTCAAGATTACTCATTCCGATGACGATGTGATTATCTTCGCCTCCAGGGATAACACTATCAGGCTTTTCTCTCTCAATGACAAGGGCGAGATGAATGCCATATCTCAAATTCCGGTGGTTAACGAATACGAAGACGTCTTTCCTGAAGAACTTCCAGGCATGCCTCCACACCATCAAGTGGAATTCGTCATTGAACTCGAGCCGGGTACTGAGCCAGCATGCCTGCGTCCGTACAAGCTCTCTCCTAAAGAGTTGAAGGAGTTGAAGAAGCAGCTTGATGAACAGGAGCGTATGGGTCTGATCAGGCCTAGTACGTCTCCTTGGGGCTGTGGTGTCTTATTTGTCAAGAAGAAGGATGGCACGGAGCGCCTTTGCGTCGATTACCGGCCATTGAACAAGAAGACAATAAATAACAAGTATCCGCTCCCCAACATCAACGAACTGTTCGAGCAGCTCAAAGGAGCTAAAGTTTTCTCAAAGCTCGATCTCCGAATGGGCTATCACCAGATTCGCATTTGAGAAGAAGATATCCCCAAGACTGCCTTCAGAACGAGCTACGGCTCATATGAGTATACAGTCATGTCCTTTGGTCTCGCCAATGCTCCACCTACCTTCTCGAGAATGATGCACTACATTTTCAACCCCTACACCGGCGAGTTTGTGCTTGTGTATCTGGATGATATTTTGGTATTCTCCAAAAATGAAGAAGATCACGAAAAGCACCTCTGTCTGGTTCTCGACAGACTCCATGAACATAAGTTCTATGCCAAGTTCTCCAAGTGTGAATTTTGGCTCGATAAGGTCTTGTATTTGGGCCATATCATCTCCGCTGACGGTATTGCGGTGAACCCCGAGAAAGTTGAAGCAATTGTCAACTAGGAAGCTCCTCAGAACGTCAAGCAACTCCGAAGCTTTCTCGGTCTTGCCAGCTATTGCAGAAGGTTCGTTGAGAACTTCTCCAAGATTGCCAAGCCTCTTTCCAACTTGCTGCAGAAGAATGTCAAGTACTACTGGTCTCCAGATTGTGAAGTGGCATTCAAAACTCTCAAGGAAAAGCTCGTCTCTGCTCCAGTTCTAACTCCTCCAGATGAGTCCAAGCCCTACGAAGTATTCTGTGATGCTTCTCTTCAAGGACTTGGTGGTGTGCTTATGCAGGACAAGAGAATTGTGGCATACACTTCTCGTCAGCTCAAGCCAAGTGAGAAGAACTACCCCACACATGATCTTGAACTAGCAGCTGTGTTACATGCTTTGATTACGTGGAGACACCTTCTGTTGGGCAGAAAAGTCGACATCTTCACCGATCACAAGAGCTTGAAGTACATCTTCACACAGCCGAATCTGAACCTCCGCCAGACTCGTTGGGTCGAAATGATCCAAGAGTATGATCCAAGCATCGAATACACTCCTGGCAAGGCGAATGTGATTGCAGATTCTTTGAGCAGAAAGGCATATTGCAACAGCCTTCTTATCAAGCCGTTCCAGCCTGAGCTTTGTGAAGCATTCAGGAAGCTCAACCTCCAAGTTGTTCCGCAAGGTTTTCTTGCAAATCTTCAAGTTGCTCCTACCTTGGAAGATCAGATCCGTGAGGCCCAACTCAGTGATGCTGTGGTGCAGAAAGTGAAACATGGTATTGCAAAGGGTACTCCTAAATACAAGTGCTATCGCGTTGATGAGAGAGATACCTTGTTCTTTGAGGACAGACTTGTGGTTCCCAAAGGTGATCTCAGGAAGCTCATAATGGAAGAAGCACATGATTCCCTCCTTTCCATTCATCCTGGCAGTTCCAAGATGTACCAAGACCTCAAGCAATCTTACTGGTGGACTCGCATGAAAAGGGAGATTGCCCAATTCGTGAATGAATGTGATGTCTGCAGAAGAGTGAAGGCAGAGCATCAACGTCCAGCCGGTCTTCTCCAACCTCTTCCTATTCCCGAGTGGAAATTCGACCACATTGAAATGGATTTTGTCACTGGCTTTCCTAAGTCCAAGAGAGGGAATGATTCAATCTTTGTGGTGATTGACAAGCTTACCAAAGTCGCTCACTTCCTTCCAGTCAAAGAATCAATCAATGCAGCTCAACTGGCAGAATTGTACACTTCCAGAATTATGTCTTTACATGGCATCCCTCAAGTTATCTCCTCAGACCGTGGAAGTTTGTTCACTTCTAAGTTCTGGGACTCCTTTGAGTCTGCCATGGGCACTAAGATCAGATTCAGCACTGCATTTCACCCTCAGACTAGTGGTCAAGTCGAGAGAGTGAATCAGATTCTGGAAGACATGCTCAGAGCCTGTGTCATATGTTTTGGCATGAAATGGGAAGATTGCCTTCCATTTGCCAAGTTCTCTTACAACAACAGCTTCCAAGCAAGTGTCGGCAAAGCTCCGTTTGAAATCCTCTATGGCAGAAAGTGTCGTACCCCTCTCAACTGGTCCGAGACTGGTGAACGTCAACTTCTTGGCAATGACTTGATCTCAGAAGCCGAAGAAATGTGCAAAGTCATACGTGAGAATCTCAAGGCCGCTCAGTCGCGTCAGAAGAGCTACTATGACGGCAAGCATCGTGATTTGGCCTTCAACATTGGGGATCATGTCTATCTCCGTGTTTCTCCTATGAAAGGCACCCAAAGATTCGGTATCAAAGGAAAGCTTGCTCCTAGATACGTCGGGCCTTTCAAGATCCTTGGCAAAAGAGGCGATCTAGCCTATCAACTTGAGCTCCCTTCCAACTTCGCCAATGTTCATGATGTGTTTCATGTGTCTCAACTCCGCAAGTGCTTCAAGACTCCTGAACGCATGTTTCCGTTTGAAGAGATTGATCTTCAACAAGACTTGTCTTACCGAGAGCATCCCGTTGCTATTCTCGAAGAAACCGAGCGCAAGACCCGTAACAAGTCCATCAAATTCTTGAAAGTCAAGTGGTCACACCATACCGACCGAGAAGCTACGTGGGAACGAGAAGATGATCTTCGTTCCGAGTACCCTTCCTCTTTCCAGTCCTAGATCTCGGGACGAGATCTTTTTCTAGTAGAGGAGAGTTTGCAATACCCCGGATGTAATACTTTACCTTTTGGGCAATAAATATATCTTTGGCTTCATCAGTTCCATTCCGGGTTCTTTGTCTTTTCGGGTTTTCATTCTTTTGTGGTGTGCGTGTGTTCATTCATTCATATCATGTAGTCATGTGCATCGCATTGCATTTGTGTTGTCGTTTGCATCCGGTCCCACTCATTTGTTTCCGTTGTCCGTTTCGAGTTCCGGAGCTCCCCCACGCGTCCGTGGCATCCCCTAGGCCTACTTTGGTGTTTGGCCATGTAACATTTCCGGTTTGGCGTGAGACTTGTCGTGTGTTGTTGTTTCGGTGTGTGTAATCCGCCTGTCAAATCTCGTCGCGTTTGGAGTTCGTTTGCTACCCCAATAGTTATTCTCGTGGGCTGAAAGTACCCCCTCTTTGAGGCCCAAGACACCCCTCCAACAGCCCACCAAACCAACCCAAACCCCTCCCTTCATCTAGGCCATCCAATTCTGATCGCGTGGCCGAAAACCACACCTCATTTGGACAACCCTAGCTCCTTGTGCCTATATATTTGTCCATCTTCCCCAATTTTTGCCCTAAATAAAAAAAAACCTAGCCCCTTCACCCCCTTCCTCCAGCCATCTTCCTCCACTCCGGCCGGAGCTCGCCGGAGCCCCGCCGGAGGAGCTCGCCGCCGCCATGCTCCGGCCACCTGCGCCGCCACCTCTCCGGTCACCGCCGCCGCGGGGCCCTGCGCCACCTCCCGCCGCCGGTGCTGCTCCGGGCTCTCAGCGGCCGCCGTCTCCCCTCGCCCCCCAGGCCGCCGGCGCCCGCCTCCGACACGATCCAAGCGAGCCGCCGCCGCCGCTCGGTCTCCTCGCTCGGGGAGCCAGGGGATCGAGGAGATCCCCGATTCGTTCCTCCGCCTCGCCAGGTGCCCTAGTGGGCCGGCCCGATCCCGTCGGCCCGTTAGCGCCTCTCCGCGAAGCCCACTCCAGACGAGCCGCCCCGCTGTTCGAAGGAACACCACCGGCGCCAGGGATCGGGCGCATCCCCGAGCCGCCCCGATCCAGATCCGGCCGGGTGGGCCGGCCCGACCGACTGCAGCCGCGGGCCCGTTAGCCTCGCGGGCCGAGATCCGCTTCGCCCGACGCGCCCGAAGCCCGAACCGCATTCCCCGGTGCGATCCGCCTCTGCCAGCCCGGCCCGCGCCGCCGTTGACCCCGCTTTGACCAGATCTGCCTGAGGTTGCCTCCGAAATCCACTAAGTCCCTGATGTTTTCAGTTTCTGGAGCTGTTTTGCAACATGGATAACTTTTTGTGTGATGGTCCGATTTGAGGGAATGATATGTCAGAATGTTCGTGGAGACTTCTACTACGTTTTGTTCCATTGTGCCATGCATGTTTGAGGTCATCTAGATGTATTAATCTTCATGAGAAGAGTGCAACTTGTTATAAACTGCTGTTAGTAGTTGTTTTCATACCATCTTTGCAATGTGATAACTTGGTGCATGTTTATCCAAATGATGCAAATGATATGTCCACGTGTTCGTCATGAAATGCTCTACATGTTGATTGCCTTAGCTTGCATGATAGATTTCATCTTGACATGTTTAACTCCTTTGCAAAGTGCTATGTGGCTGTTATGTTGTTAAACTTGTTACGAGATGCCTCGTAGAGGAACTCGTTGCTATTGATGTGTTTATCCACTTGATGCATGCTTAGATGTTTTGGATTCACCATCATGTGTACTTGCTGTGGTGCTTACCACTTGCCATGTTTAGTTTTGAGGTGACTTAAACTTGCTCTCAAAGATGCCATGATGAAACTGCTGTTTTAACACTTAGTGAAATTTCACTAAGTCTGGAATCTGTAATTTCCAGATGCCATGTTTGCTTGTTGTTCTAGGCCAATCCATGATAGTTTTGGGGTGAATCTTGATGGTTCCTTGTTGTATATATTGTTGGCTATCCATTCATGCTCTCACATGCTTATTTGAGTGGCTGTAGCATATTTAACTTTTGCTCCCAAGTTGCAACAAATTACCGCTGTCAGGATTTTGTTGCATGTTCAATATGTCATAGCTTGTTGCTATTGATCCATGGCTCCTTTGGGGATGCTCCAATGGATTTTTTTGCTGTAGGATATGTCTATTTTATGTCCATGCTCATTACCATGATGTTTGAGTGCTGTAGCTTATTTATTTATTGCTCCGAAGTTGCTATGTGGCTGTAATTTTCAGCTTGTGCATGTTTATTGTTTCGGGTGTAACTTTTAGCCCATAGCTCCGTTTTGAGCAAGTCCTATATGAAACTTGTGTGTTTTTGCATGTAGATTCATAATATCCTATTATTATCATGTTTTGAAGCATTTTACTTGATGCATATTTTTGTGCTAAAACACTGTGCTTCCTAAGTAGACTTTCTGTGCTTCCATAGTGCATCTGTTTTGCTTCCATATTGCATCAGTCATGCATCCAGTAATTTTTCTGCGCATTGCATCTTGTTTGATTCGTTGCCTTGTGTTCTTGTGTTTGAGTAGACCCGGAAGCTGAGACCGAGTACGAGTACGAGCACGAGGTTACTACCGAGGTTGAGAACGAGGACCCCTCTTATGATCCTATCGACAACTCTTCAGGCAAGATGACCGAACCCCGATAACATTACTATCTTTGCCTATTGCTAGAAGTCTCGATCTATAGTTTTGCCTCGATGCCCATGTTTTTCCTGTCAGCCTCCTATTGTAACCATGAACCTGTCTAACCACCCTACCTATGCAAACCATTGAATGGCTATACGTAGGCTTCGCTCAACCCATCTTATAGCATTGTTAGTTGCAGGTGAAGATTGAAGATTTTTGCTTCTTGTTGAAGCTTGTTGGGATATCACACTATAATAATTATTAAATGAAATCATCTATATATTGGTAATGGGTGGAAGGCTAAGCCTTTTGCTTGGTGATTTGTTCCACTCATGCCGCCCTAGGGACCGTATAAACCGGTGTTATGTTCCTTGATTATGCATTCCTCACACGGTTGGGGTTATGGGACCCCCTCGATAAACCGCTAAGTGCTAAGTCTTTTCCAGCAAGCCCAACATTGGTACTATTCGCCTTAACAACTAAAAACTTACCGAGGGAGTAATTAACCCGAGGATTAATTAATTCACCCCCCTGGGCCAGTGCTCGACTTGAGTGTTGGTCCAAACTAGAGCCACTTGCGGTGCCACCCAGTTCGCTGGGATCTTCGGTATCTGTATGTAGCGCTCATCCGGACGTGGCCTGAGACTAGATACGCGCGGCTACTATCAGGGTGTCGGCACGCCGGGAGGATTTGCTGGATTAGCCTTACCTTAGTTCGGAGTATCTTTAGCACGGGATTCCGAGGATAATCGGGCCTTCCCACCTTGGAGTTGCGACTCCGCGGATCGTGGGCTTGTCATGGGCCAAGTTGGAACACCCCTGCAGGGTTATGAACTTTCGAAAGCCGCGCCCGCGGTTATGTGGCAGATGGGAGCTTGTTAATATCCGGTTGTAGAAAACTTGACACCATGTTCCAATACACTACCAGCGTGAGTACCGTGACGGTCATTTTCAGAGAGGGATTCGGGAAGTGAACACGGTGGGGTTATGTTTGACTTGATGTAGTTAGGATCACTTCGGGATCATCTCTCGACCCAGGCACCTTCTCTTCTCGCTCTCTTTTACGTAAGCTAGGCTAGTGCTGGTGCAGACTCTTATTCTTTCTTCAGCCTTGTTCCCCACCCAAGGCTTAAATAGTCGTGTTACCCGGGAACGGGATTGCTGAGTCCTCTGTGGTTCACAGTTACTTCAACACACCAGATGCAGGTACGATGGTGAGCTACATAGGCGATGGCACTGAGCTAGACTGGGAGTATGACGAGGAGCGTAGCCGTTACTATGTGAACTATCCGGTTGATCAGTAGAGCTTCTACTAGGATTCGATCTAGACCTGTGGTTTAAGTTATGTTTGGTATCTTGTCATTTGGATCTTTACCCTTAGATGGGCTGTGATGTTTATTTGTATGATGTTTGAACATGTAATGTATTTGTGTGACGTGGCGAGTGTAAGCCAACTATTTTTTTTTCAGTTTTCCATCCCTATTTTTACATGAGATGTGCAAAGGTACCAAACTTGCGATCATTCCAGAATGGGCTTATATCTTTAAGTTGTGCCTCGACACGTAGGAGATATAGTCCCATCCTGGGCATTACAAATCCCGATGATATATCTGTTTCTGATGCTGAGACACAATCTAGTAATGAACATGAACCTAGTGATAATGTTAATGATGATGCTCAACCTAGCAATGATAATGATGTAGAGATTGAACCTGCTGTTGATCTTGATAAACCACAATCAAAGAATCAACGTTATGATAAGAGAGACTTTTTTGCTAGGAAGCACGGTAGGGAAAGAGAACCATGGGTTCAGAAACACATGCCTTTTCCTCCAAAACCATCCAAGAAAAAGGATGATGAGGATTTTGAGCGCTTTGCTGAAATGATTAGACCTATCTTTTTGCGTATGCGTTTGACTGATGTGCTCAAAACAAATCCTTGTGCTAAGTATATGAAAGATATTATTACCAACAAAAGAAAGATACCTGAAGTAGAAATTTCCACCATGCTTGCAAATTACACTTTCAAGGGTGGAATACCTAAGAAACTAGGAGATCCAGGAGTACCTACTATACCTTGCTCCATTAAGAAAAACTATGTTAAAACTGCTTTATGTGATCTTGGAGCCGGTGTGAGTGTTATGCCTCTCTCTTTATATCGTAGACTTGACTTGAGTAAGTTGACACCTAATGACATATCATTGCAAATGGCTGATAAATCAACTGCTATACCTGTCGGTATTTGTGAGGATGTGCCTGTTGTAGTTGCAAATGTTACTATTCTAACGGACTTTGTTATACTTGCAAAAGTAATTAAGGTGCAGCAAGGTGGCCCAATCCTTTTTGTAGCAAAGGACAAACCTGGACAAACTCTTATATAAAGGAAAGCGCTCCCGAGGACACATGGGAATTATCGTCAAGCTAGTTTTCATCACGATCGTCTGATTCACGTTCGGTACTTTGATAATTTGGTATGTGGGTGGACCGGTGCTTGGGTGCTGCCCTTACTTGGACAAACCTCCCACTTATGATTCACCTCTAATGCATGCATCCGCAACTACAAAAGAAGTATTAAGGTAAACCTAACCATATCCTGAAACATATGGATCCAAATCAGCCCCTTACGAAGCAACACATAAACTAGGGTTTAAGCTTCTGTCACTCTAGCAACCCATCATCTACTTATTACTTCCCAATGCCTTCCTCTAGGCCCAAATAATGGTGAAGTGTCATGTAGTCGACGTTCACATGACACCACTAGAGGAGAGACAACATACATCTCATGAAAATATCGAACGAAGACCAAATTCACATGACTACTAATAGCAAGACTTCTCCCATGTCCTCAGGAACCAAGGTAACTACTCACAAGACATAATATTGTTCATGATCAGAGGGGTATTAATACGCATAATGGATCTGAACATATGATCTTCCACCAAATAAACCAACTAGCATCAACTACAAGGAGTAATCAACACTACTAGCAACCCACAGGTACCAATCTGAGGTTTGGATACAAAGTTTGGATACAAGAGATGAACTACGGTTTGAGAGGAGATGGTGCTGGTGAAGATGTTGATGAAGATAGCCCTCCCCAATTTGGGAGAGTTTTTGGTGATGACGGCAGTGACGATTTCCCCCTCCCCGAGGGAAGTATCCCCGACAGAACAGCTCTGCCGGAGCCCTAGATTGGTTTCCGCCTCGGTTCCGCCACGAGACGGCGGCGTCTGGTCCCGAAAGCATCCTTATGATTTTTTCCAGGTCAAAACACCTCATATAGGAGAAGATGGGCATCGGGGGCCTTCCGGCTGGCCCACGAGGTAGGGGCGCGCCCTGGGAAGGGGGGCGCGCCCCCACCCTCGTGGACAGCCGATGGCCCCCCTTGTCGACTTCTTTCGCCAGATATTTTTATATTTTCCGAAACGGAGTTCTATTGAGTTTCGGGGCTTTTGGAGTTGTGCGGAATAGGTTTCCAGAGTTTGCTCCTTTTCCAGCCCATAATTCCAGCTGCCGGCATTCTCCCTCTTCTGGTAAACCTTGTAAAATAAGAGAGGAAAGGCATAAGTATTGTGACAAAACATGTAATAACAGCCCATAATGCAATAAATATCAACATATAAGCATGATGCAAAATGGACATATCAACTCCCCCAAGCTTAGACCTTGCTTGTCCTCAAGCGAAAGCCGATATCGAAAAATATGTCCACATGTTTAGAGATAGAAGTGTCGATAAAAACAAAATACGGACATGAGGGCATCATGATCTTTCTCATAACAACAACTTAAGTAAATATAGTCATATGATTCTTATGCTAAAGTAACAAATCATCCACAATATAAAGTATGAATCATAAACTTCATTGGAAACTAAAAAACTTTGATCTTGGTCATTGAAGCAATTGCAATTTATCATAATATCGGAAAGACTCAATACAAGAGCTTTTCAGCAAGCCTACATACTCAACCATCATATAGTCTTTCACAATTGCTCACACTCATGCAATACTTATGTTTATGGAGCTTTAATCGGACACAGAGAAAGATAGGGGCTTATGGTGTTGCCTCCCAACCTTTTACCTCAAGGGTAATGTCAACAGTAATAGATCATGAAAACTTACATCCAAGTGGGTATATACGTCAGGATCTTTCCAACACAACGTGCTTGCCAAAGGATAAAATGTAAAAAGGAAAGGTGGATTTCACCTTGACACTTATAAGACAGGAATAATAGATAGGCCCTTCACAGAGGGAAGCAGAGGTTGTCATGTGTTTTTATGGTTGGATGCACAAAGTCTTAGCATAGAGGAACTTCACTTTATATTGCCACTTGTGATAAGGACCTTTATTATGCAGTCCGTCGCTTTTATTACTTCCATATCACAAGATCGTATAAAGCTAATTTCTCCCACACTAATAAATCATACATATTTTAGCGAGTTTGCAACATGACAACTTACTTGGAAGGATCTTTCTCAATCCATAGGTAGGTATGTTGGACTCTCATGGCAAAACTGGGTTTAAAGATATATGGAAGCACAAGTAGTATCTCTACTTAGTGCGAGGGGTTTTGGCTAGCATGAGGGGGAAAGGCAAGCTCAACATGTTGGATGATCCATGACAATATACTTTATTTCGGATATATGAAGACATAACTCATTATGTTGTCTTCCTTGTCCAACATCAACTCTTTAGCATGTCATACTTTAATGAGTGCTCACAATCATAAAAGATGTCCAAGATAGTATATTTGTATGTGAAGCCTCTCTTCTTTTATTACTTCCTATTAATTGCAACGATGACCAAAACTATGTTTGTCAACTCCCAACAACTTTTATTTATCATACTCTTATATGTGAAGTCATTACTTCCCATAAGATCGATATGATCTCTTTGATACTCTTTATGTTTTCTTTCTTTTTATCATGACCCAAGTGAGGAAATCAAGCCCTTGACTCAACACTAATCTTTACTATATAGCTCACGAACTCGATTACAAAGGGTAAGGCTCACAAAGCAAAAGCTCACAACTAGATCATGCTAACTTTATTCTACTAGATCAAGATACTACCAAAAGGATCGAACTAAGTAAAATGGTAAAGATAGGAGTGATGGTGATACGATACCGGTGTCACTCCCCCAAGCTTAGTAGTTGCCAAGGGGAGTGCCCATATCCATATGATTATGTCTCTTTCTTCGGAGGTGGTGATGATGGAGTTTTTGATGATGTAGGATTGTTGTCCACCTTCCAAGGCATGGTTTCACCATCGTAGAAGGATGATCGAGTCTCCGGGATAGTCGAATCTGCAGCCAAACTCATCTTCTTGAATCTATATTCATACTCACAGTTTTGGTTTTGAAGGTCATAGATCAGGGCTTGGAGGTGTTCGATCTTCTCTTGAAGATTGGAGATAGCTTCCCCAAAGATCCTTGAGTCCAGCTTGAGGTTGTTGGCGAGCTCCGAGATCATCATGTGGTTGGCGTTGAGTCCTCGTTCCACCATACATTGGCACTTGAAAACTTGCTGCTCCATTGCTTCGAGTCTTGTTTCCACACTTCCGGTTGTAGCGACCAGACCTCAAACAGTCTGATCTCTGTGCATCAGTGTCATCCCTGGATCAGTAATGCTGACACGCACAGTACTT
>LR738713.1:352526628-352545914 GCA_902687465.1 Secale cereale
GGTAGTTGAAACATCGTTGAGAAGATAGACATCCTCTCAAACCCCAATTAAAATAATCATTAAACCCAACAAAATTAATTAAAGTAACATGATGAGATTCACATGATAATCCAAGTACTAGATACTAAAGACGTCCATAACCGGGGACACGGCTAATCATGATCAGTTTGTACACTCTGCAGAGGTTTGTGCACTTTTCCCCACAAGACTCGATCGCCTCCGTTTGGTTTCTCGCACTGCACGGTGTTTGAGAAACGGATGACCGAGACACAGTCTTTCCGAAGAGGTCCCCTTAACCAGATAGATAGGCCAGTACACCTATAAAACCCACTACATCTGCTAGCCCATAATGGAAAGGTTTCCCACAACTTACTCAACTATGCCAGAGCCCATATTGGCATGTGGCTGCACACGGAAGTTTCTAGTATGAAAAATCTCATGATCCCTTTGAGCCTGGGTGGCGTTCCAAAAGAAAAACAGGCAATCACTGGAATAACCAGATGCCTCAATCCATCTAGATGTGTGTTAAAGTTGCCACCTTAAGTTGAACCATTAATTAACAAACTCACATCTGTCATGGATACACTCACCCAATCCACGTCTACGAGCATAGCATAACCTATTTGCAAACGTAGAAGTAACTCCCAAAGGTTTGAATGTAATGCAGGTAATAGGTACTACCTCAATCTACTTCCCAATCCCACAAATTAATTAATCCTACTCATGCAAGGTGTGAGGGTTGGACTAATGCAATGAAAACTGGGTAATTTGAAAGTATGATCAAAGTGTTACTTGCCTTGCTGATGATCCGCAAAACCTAGAGACTCAAAGTAGCAAGCGGCGCACTCCGGGTACTCTTTCGCAATCAAACAAGAACACAATAAGTACTTAACTAAAGCAAGGGTAAAACTCAAATAAGAGATCTAACCAGAAAGTTCAACTTAAGAACTCCGGTTTGCAAAAAGAATCAACTCGAAAGAAGCAACGAAACTCAAACTGTAAAAGAAACGAGCTCCGGTTTACTAGTTGGCCTAAAGTCAAATTTTACAGTAGCCAAAACTTTGTTCAAGTTGATTAAACGTAAAGAGGGCATCGAGACGAAGATCTGGGATTTTGAATCACCTGATTCCGACTCTCGAGCGAAAAGAAAAACGAAAAACAAGATCAGGGCTGAAATCACGATCGGAATAACCACGGATAAATACCCCGAAAAAGAAAAACGGACGAACAGGCTAACGAACAAACGTTCGCTGTCTGCGGCTAACTAACGAAAACCGTTTGTCAAAACGAACGTACGGACGAACGTCCGCTAAATAACTAAACCGACGGAAAAACCGAACCGATCTAAAATAAAAAAAAACAGATCTACGGTTTTACGAAAAACCGATCGGTTCTAAAAAAACGTAACTACCTCGGCACGAACTCCGGCGGGAACTCCGGCAACGGCGGCGGCGGCAGCGGGGCGGCGGCTAGCGGCGGCGGGGCGACGGGGCGGCGCGGGGTGCGGCGGGGCGGCGGCTAGCGGCGGTGGGGTGTGGCAGCAGCGGCGGCACGCGGCGACGGCGACGCGGGCGAGGCGGCGGCGCGAGCGAGGCGGCAGCGGCTCGGGCGCTAGGGTTTGGGGCAGCGGCTGGTGGGCTGAGGTGAAACGGGCCGGGGTGGTGGCTTATAAAGCCCAGAGTCCCTTTCCTATACGAGTCTAAGTCGGTTCGCTTTTTTTAAAAAATAGAGTCCTGGCGCAGAAAATCTAACGAAAGAAATACTAAACGGACTCCAAAAATCAGGAAATGAATTTTCTCCGTCCTTTAATAATATTTAGGACAAAGTGAACATTTTTCCCGGACGTAAATGCAATTTTGAAAAACACGCATTTTTCCTATGCAAATAAATTCACAAATAAAACCAGAAAAATACCAAAAGTGATTTTAACATTTTTCCTCCAATATTTATGTTATTTTGAAGAAGTCATATTATCTCTGCTCATATTTGGTATTTAGAAATATGTTTAGGAGAGAAAAATAATTAGAATCACACTGTCCTCGTACCGGTATTCGAGCGAACTCAAATACGTAAACGGTAAAATTCCCAACTCTCTCCGTAGGTCCTTGAGTTGCTTAGAATTTCGAGGAACGCCACAAACAAAATGAAAAAAGCATGAAATGCAATATGATCTATGTATAACATTGCAAATTGAAAATTTGGGATGTTACACCGGTCCTCCTCGGCCCCTCAACATCACGGATGTGCAGCACCCCTTCATGCAACTCCATGGTTTTGGGGTGGTGCAGCATCTCCGCAAGGTAGGGGTTGATGACCTTCTCGAAGAACTTGTCTTTGGGGGTGTTGGAGGACGCCATGATGATCTAGATATGTCAAAAATAGTAGCTCAAAACAAAAACAGAGGATTTTTTGCGTGATACAGAGGTCAAAACCTTCGAGAGTATATATAATGATTTTTTACCGACCAAAAGGAGTAGCCCACAAGAAAACGGAGCCCGGGGGACACACGGGGTGCCCACGAGGCCGGGGGGCGTCCTAGGAAGGGGGGCGCGCACTCCACCCTCGTGGATGCCTTGTGTCCCCTCCAGACTGCTTCTTATTTTTATATTTTTCTAAATATTCCAAAACAGAGAAAAATTGCCTTTAAAACTGTTTTGGAGTCGGTTTACTTACCGTATCACATACCTCTTCCTTTTCGGAGGCTGAATCGTTCTGGAAAGTGTCCCTTATGTATTCCTCCGGGGTTACAGTTTCAATAACATTAGTTTCAACATTTATAGGATTACCTGAGATATAATGTTTAATTCTTTGACCATTCACCACCTTCGGATTTGTGCCTTCAAAGTTATTGATTTTTATGGCATTGGAACGATAAATCTCCTCGATAACGTAAGGTCCTTCCCACTTGGAGAGAAGTTTTCCTACAAAAAATCTTAGACGAGAGTTATATAGCAAGACATAATCATCTACGTTAAACTCACGCTTGTGTATCCTTTTGTCATGCCATCTTTTAACTTTTTCTTTAAATAGCTTGGCATTCTCATAGGCCTGGGTTCTCCATTCATCGAGACAGCTAATATCAAATAGCCTCTTCTCACCAGCAAGTATGAAATCATAGTTGAGCTTTTTAATAGCCCAATATGCCTTATATTCTAGCTCAAGAGGTAAGTGACAAGCTTTTCCATACACCATCTTATATGAAGACATACCCATAGGATTTTTGTATGCAATTCTATAGGCCCATAATGCATCATCAAGTTTCTTGGACCAATTCTTCCTAGACCTATTAACTGTCTTTTGCAAGATTAATTTCAACTTGCTATTGCTTAGTTCTACTTGACCACTAGTCTGTGGGTGATAAGGGGATGCAATTCTATGGTTGACATCATACTTTGCAAGCATCTTATGGAAAGCACCATGAATAAAGTGTGAACCACCATCAGTCATTAGATATCTAGGGACTCCAAACCTCAGAAATATAACTTCTTTAAGCATCTTAATAGAGGTGTTATGATCAGCACTACTAGTTGGAATAGCTTCTACCCACTTAGTAACGTAATCAACAACAACTAAAATATGTGTGTACCCATTAGAGGCAGGAAACGGTCCCATATAATCAAAGCCCCAAACATCAAATGGTTCAATAACAAGTGAATAATTCATAGGCATTTCTTGACGTCTACTAATATTACCAATCCTTTGACATTCATCATAGGATAAGACAAACTTACGGGCATCCTTGAAGAGGGTAGGCCAATAAAAACCGGATTGCAATACCTTATGTGCAGTTCTATCTCCCGCATGGTGTCCTCCATAAGCTTCGGAGTGGCACTTGCATATGATCTGTTCATGTTCATGCTCAGGTACACAACGTCTAATAATACCATCTACTCCTTCTTTATAAAGATGTGGGTCATCCTAGAAATAATGTCTCAAATCATAGAAGAACTTTTTCTTTTGCTTGTATGTGAAGCTAGGAGGTATAAACTTAGCAACAATATAATTAGCATAATCAACATACCATGGAGCAGTACGAGAAGTATTTATGACAGCTAATTGTTCATCAGGAAAGCTATCATCAATAGGTTGTGCGTCATCAAGTATATTCTCTAACCTAGACAAGTTATCTACTACGTGGTTCTCAACTCCCTTACTATCAATAATATGCAAGTCAAATTCTTGCAGCAAGAGAACCCATCTAATAAGTCTAGGCTTAGAATCTTTCTTTTCCATAAGGTACTTGATAGCAGCATGATCAGTGTGAATAGTTACTTTAGAATCAACAATATAGGATCTAAACTTATCACAAGCAAATACAACTACTAAAAATTCTTTCTCAGTAGTGGCATAATTTCTTTGGGCACTATCTAGAGTATTACTAGCATACTGGATAACATTCAATTTCTTATCAACTCTTTGCCCTAAAATAGCTCCTATAGCATAATCACTAGCATCGCACATAATCTCAAAGGGTAAATTCCAGTCAGGAGCCTGGACAATAGGTGCAGAGATCAATGCTTTCTTAAGTATTTCAAATGCTTCTAGGCAATCATCATCAAAGACAAAAGGAATATCTTTTTGTAAGAGATTAGTCAGAGGCCTAGAGATTTTGGATAAGTCCTTAATGAACCTCCTATAAAACCCGGCATGACCAAGGAAACTTCGTATACCTTTGATGTCCTTAGGGCATGTCATCTTTTCAATAGCATCAACTTTAGCTTTGTCAACTTCAATACCTCTTTCAGAAATTTTATGTCCCAAGACAATGCCTTCATTAACCATAAAGTGGCACTTCTCCCAATTCAAGACAATGTTAATGTCTTCACATCTTTGCAAAACTCGATCAACGTTGCTTAAGCAATCATCAAAAGAAGTTCCGTAAACGGAGAAATCATCCATGAACACCTCAACAATCTTTTCACAAAAATCAGAGAATATAGCCATCATGCATCTTTGAAAGATAGCAGGTGCATTAGATAAACCAAAAGGCATACGTATATAAGCAAAGGTACCGAAAGGACAAGTAAAAGTGGTCTTTTCTTGATCGCCTTTTGACACAGGTATTTGAGAGCAACCAGAATAACTATCTAGAAAGCATAAATGAGTATGTTTGGATAACCTTTCTAGCATTTGATCAATAAATGGCAAGGGGTAATGATCTTTCTTAGTAGCTTTATTTAACTTATGGAAATCAATTACCATCCTATAACCTGTGACTATTCTTTGCGGGATCAACTCATCTTTATCATTGGGAACGACAATCATAACTCCCTTCTTAGGGACACAATGGACATGACTTACCCACTGGATATCAGCAATGGGATAGATAATACCTCCCTCTAGAAGTTTTAGTATTTCCTTCCTTACCACTTCTTACATCTTAGGATTCAACCGTCGTTGATGATCAATAACTGGTTCAACATTTTCTTCCAATTTTATCTTGTGTTGGCATATAGCGGGACTAATGCCCTTAAGATCATCCAGAGTATATCCAATAGCAGCCCGATGCTTCTTCAGAGTTTTCAATAATTTTTCTTCTTCCAGCTCTGAAAGGTTAGCACTAATAATAAAAGGATATATCTTATTTTCATCAAGATAAACATACTTAAGATTATCAAGTAAAGGTTTAAGTTCAAACACGGGATCACCCTTGGGTGGAGGAGGATCCCCTAGGATTTCAACATGCAAGTTGTTTTTCAATACGGGTCCATGTGTAAGGAATATTTCATCTATTTCCCTTCTCTCATTCATATGCATATCATTTTCGTGGTCTAGGAAGTATTGTTCTAAAGGATCATTAGGTGGCACGGCAATCGAAGCCAGACCAATAATTTCATCCTTACTAGGTGGTGCCATTTCAAGGGGTTGTCTACAAAATTTAGCAAAGTTAAAATCATGAGACATATCCCCTAATCCAACAGTGACAATGTCTTTCACGCAGTCTATATTGGCATTAATAGTATTCAAGAAGGGTCTACTAAATATAATGGGACAGAATTCATCTTGTGGGTAACTAAGAATAAGAAAATCAGCAGGGTATTTAACCTTCCCACACAAGACTTCAACATCTCTAACAATCCCAACTGGTGAAACAGTATCTATATTAGCAAGCTTAATAGGAACATCAATCCCTTCTAACTCAACAGGTGCAATATCATGCATAATTTCGTTATACAGATCAAGAGGGATAATGCTCGCACTAGCACCTACGTCACATAAACCATGATAGCAATGATCTCCTATCTTAACAGAGATAACAACCAAGCCTACAACCGGTTTATGTTTATTCCTAGCATTGGGTTTGGCTATTCTAGCAGACTCTTCTTGGAGATAAATAACATGTCCATCTAAATCTTCTACCAAGAGATCTTTAACCATAGCAACACTAGGTTGAACTTTAATTTGCTCAGAGGGTGTAGGTGTTCTAGTGTTACTCTTACGAACTATAGTTGAAGCTTGAGCATGATCCTTTATCCTAACAGGGAAAGGTGGTTTGTCAATATATGCGGTAGGTATAACAGGATCAAAATTATAAGTGATAGTCTTTTCTTCAAATTAAATAGGCTCAACTACTTTTACTTCAATAGGGGGTTGGTATTTAAACCACTTCTCCTTTGGGGAGATCAACATGAGTAGCAAAAGATTCACAGAAAGAAGCTAGTATCTCAGAGTCAAGTCCATATTTAGTGCTAAACTCACGGAAAACATCGGTATCCATAAAAGCTTTATGAAAGTGCAACTAATCCCCGGGTGGTTTTGGTAATTAATAACAACATATATATCATTGAACTAATATTTACTTGAGAATCATTTCAGAAAAGTTCGATGATATGGGTATGGAAATGTCTGAAGAAGTGGACCCCTCAAAATGCTAAGACAAGCATTGGCAAAAGCTCAAGACTCTATTTTGGTTTAGTGATCAAAGATCACATTGAGTCCATAGGAAAAGCCAATACTATTAAAAGGGGATGAGGTTGTGTTAATGATCTAGTTGCTCAAGTGCTTGGTGATCTAGCTCCCTCAACTATCAGCACTCTTCACTACTTAACACACTCATAAGTAATCTCGGACAAACCGATTCTGCAAACTCAGTCCCACCGAGATGAACCACCTCAGTTATTCTACCAAACCCTAATTTCTCGGTCCATCCGATTTTGAGTTTCGGTCTCACCGAAAATGGACTGCCAACCTTCTGTAACCAATTGACATCACTTCGGAATATCCGAGTTGTTACTTTCGGTCTCACCGATATGGCAAGCTCCAACCTTTGACTCACTTCGGACACACCGAGATGGTATTTTCGGTCCCACCGAAAATCCCAACGTTCACTATATTTGAACTTTCGGTCTGACCGAGTTTTAACTTCGGTCTCACCGAGATTGGTCAAATGTGTGTGTAACAGTTGGATTTTGTGTGGAGGCTATATATACCCCTCCACCCCCTCTTCATTCGTGGAGAGAGCCATCAGAAAGTCTACCACTCCTACCATACACTTTCTGAGAAGTGAACCACCTACCCTTGTGTTGAGATCAAGCCATTCCATTCCTACCATATGAAACTTGATTTCTAGCCTTCCCAAGTTGCTTTCCACTCAAACCTTTCTTCCACCACAGCCATATCAGTGAGGAGAGTTGAGTGTTGGGGAGATTATCACTTGAAGCACAAGAGCAAGGAGTTCATCATCATCAACACCGTCTATTACCTTTTGGAGGGTGGTGCCTCCTAGATTGGTTAGGTGTCGCTTGGGAGCCTCCGTCTTCAAGATGTGGAGTTGAACCAAGAAGTTTGTAAGGGCAAGGAGATCGCCTACTTCGTGAAGATCTACCCCGAGTAAGGCTAGTCCTCCGTGGGCGTAGGCCGTGATGGAATAGACAAGGTTGCTTCTTCGTGGACCCTTCGTGGGTGGAGCCCTCCGTGGACTCGCGCAGCCGTTACCCTCCGTGGGTTGAAGTCTCCATCAACGTGGATGTACGATAGCACCACCTATCGGAACCACGACAAAAATCTTCGTGTCACCAAACTGCGTTTGATCTTCTCCACCTCTCTTTTACATGTGCAATTTACTTTCCGCTGCTTATATTCTAGAATTGCATGTGTAGGGTGATACTTGAATTGATCTTAATTGTGAAACTGCCAAAAACATTGCATGATCTAAAGGCAGATTTTTTATATTGTCAAGTAGTCTAATCCCCCCCCTCTAGACCTACTTTCGATCCTACAAGTGGTATCAGAGCTTTGGTCTCCATTGTTTTGGTTTCCATTGCATTGGACTCCATAAGCTTGGTTTCACAACCTAGGAGAGTATGGCGTCTAGTGAGGGTAATTATCGTAGAGGTCCTTACTTTGATGGTACAAATTTTGCTAGTTGGAAGCATAAAATGAAAATGCATATTCTTGGTCATAACCCAGCCGCATGGGGCATTATTTGTGTTGGTATGCAAGGTGAATTCTTCGAAGAAGGAAAAGTTCCGGATCGCGAAGCTACACCGGAAGAGTTGCGGATGTTGCAAAACAATGCTCAAGCTTGTGACATTCTCTTCAATGCTTTGTGTCCCGAAGAGTTCAACAAAATCAGTCGTCTTGAGAATGCTAAAGAGATTTGGGATACTTTGGTTGAAATGCACGAAGGTACTGAATCTGTGAAGGAATCAAAGCTAGATATTCTTCAAGGTCAACTTGACAAGTTCAAGATGAAGGATGGTGAAGGAGTCGCTGAAATGTACTCTAGGCTTGCTCTCATCACAAATGAGATTGCCGGCTTAGGAAGCGAAGAAATGACCGACCGATTCATCATTAAGAAGATTCTCAGAGCTTTGGATGGAAAGTATGACACCGTGTGCACTTTGATCCAAATGATGCCAAACTACAAGACTCTCAAGCCAACTGAAGTCATTGGAAGAATTGTTGCTCATGAGATGACACTTAAGGATAAGGAAGAGCTTCACAACAAGTCAAGTGGTGCTTACAAAGCTACAAGTGATGCTCCTACTACCTCAAGTGACAAGCTAATTTCCAATGAATAGATAAGCCTAATGGTCAAGAACTTCAACAAGTTCTACAAGAATAGAGGCAAAGAAAGAAGCTCAAAATCTAGATCATATGATGAAAAGAGATCTTCTAGCCGTGATCGAAACTGCTACAATTGTGGAAGACCCGGACACTTCTCAAATGAGTGTACGGCTCCCCACAAGAGAAGAGAAGAATCTCCAAGAAGAAGAGCAAGAGATGAGTCACCTCGGAGAGAGAGAAGGAGCAGAGATGATCGTTATGAACGAAGACCCTCTCGGAGAAGCAAAGATTCGGAGAGGAAAGACAAGTCATCAAGGAGCTACACAAGAAGAAGACATCAAGCTCATGTTGGTGAATGGGTCTCCGGCTCTGACTCTGACAATCAATCCGATGGAAGCTATCACTCCGACTCCGACTATAGTCAAGATGAAGGTGTTGCCGGACTTGCACTCGTATCCTCCAACTCCAACTCCTACGACTTATTTGATTCACCAAATGAGGGAATTGGAAGATGCTTCATGGCTAAAGGCCCCAAGGTAACACACCCTAAATTCATTGACTTTGATAGTGATGAGGATGACTTGCTTGGTGAAGATGAGCTCTTGCATGATAAATCTAGTGAGCTTAGTAATGATGAAAATGCTAGTAGTCTTTATAGTCGAGAAGAGTCGAATGACAATGCTATGAAGGAGATTGAGCGTCTAACTAAAGAACTAAACACTCTTAAGTTAGCTCATGAAACAACTCAAGAAGATCATAGAGAGCTCCTAAGATCTCATGAGAAGCTACGCTTCGAGAAGCTCACTCTAGAGCAAGAACATGAGTTTCTGAAAGCGATCAATGACGATCTTCGAAAGAAGAGTTCTTCATATCTTGCCAAACGACTTCTCTTGTCTAATTTCTTGCCACCTATTAAGACTAAGCATGACAAACATAAGAAAAATTCTTCCTCTAGTAGTAACAATGACAATGTTAAATCAAATGTTGTTACTTCTAGTAGTTCTCTTGATTCCACTAACAATGTTTCAAGCCAAGTTACACTTGAGTAAGAAAATAGCTTATTGAAGGAAATCATAGAGAAAGGTGTCTACAAGAGTCTTGCCGGAAGCAAGAACTTTGAGGAGATTGTTCGCAAACAAGGAAGACACCGGAAGAATCAAGAGATTGGTTTTGAGCGAAAGTTCAATGCCGAAGGTGTTGAGTGGGAAGAAGGTCAATACCCTACTCCACAGTTTGTTTCACAAAAGGAGAAGTATGATCCTACTTCTTCCAATATGGAACAAGCTCAAGATGACCTTCCACCACAAGACCACAAGCTAAAGGCCAAGGACAAGCTTCAAGAGGAGATTGATGAATTCTTTGAAGCACCTCAAGCCATGGTCAAGTGGGTTCC
Organism: Secale cereale; assembly: GCA_902687465.1. Lineage (NCBI taxonomy): Eukaryota > Viridiplantae > Streptophyta > Magnoliopsida > Poales > Poaceae > Secale > Secale cereale. Next base: position 352,537,031 of record LR738713.1, read on the forward strand.
CAAGGACACATCAAGTTCTACTTCGTCAAGCTCAACTACAACACCAAGGATTCCCATCAAGATGATGTGGATCCCAAAGAAGAAGAACTAGTAGGTTCTTGAGGGTGACTCCGCCAACAAACTTCACTCATATTCATTTTGGCAAGAACTTGTGCAATCAACTTCCACATCATGCACTAGTTCATGGAGTCACAAACCCTCTTGTTGGTAAGTCAAGGGACAAGGTAATCATTGCTTTCATGGACATCATCTTTTGTGTACTTCACTCTATGTCTATGGATATTCTTGTTTTTTCCTTGTGGGACTAACCCATGTAGGTATTGAAAGTGCCCTAATCCAAAGGATTGCTCCCAACTCTTGATGATCTGCATCAACATTGAGCATCCACATCTTCAACATCTACATGAAGTCTTCTACGACAACCCAAGGTTAGTTTGACCCTTTAAAAGGGGTTCTCACATCTAGGGGGAGCTTTGCTCTAAAAATTGAGCTAAAGCATCTTCAAATGATGTGAACACATAAATGCTTTATGTAAAAGTGGTAACCCCACTTGTGCTTAAACGATGAGTATGACCTATGATCAAATGTTCTCATTTGGATCCTAAGTCAATATACTCATATATAGATGACCTAGTCATCGACAAATTGTGTGCTAGTAGCTAGAGTGTTGGTTGTGCATGTTTGACACATATTTCAGCTGCTATCTTATTGTGTGAGCATGTTGAATGCATGATTTTATCCATTCAAGGACATCCATTTGTTGTTTTGATTGTTTTGTTTTCTTTTTCTGGCCAAATGGATGGACAAGAATGCCTAAGCACCTTTCCCTAGCTATCTATGCTTTCTTGTCTCAAATTCTATTCATGCTCATATCACAACTTTGAACAAGTCTTTTTCGGACAGTCCGAGTGAGGAGCACTCGGAACCACCGATTCGTCTTAGGCTGACTTCCAAAACCTTCTAAGTCCATTTCGGTCTGACCGGCTTCTCAATCTCGGTCCAACCGAAACGCTTAGACTGATCTAGGTTTCATCTCGGTGAAACCGAGTTCAAAATCTCGGTCTGACCGATATGCGTAACTGCACAGCAGTTATACATCTCGGTGACACCGAGTTTTTCAACTCGGTCCCACCGACAGCATGGGGTTATATATACCTGAGGGCTGCGCGCGATTCAATTCTTCAAACCGTTCGCCCCCAAGACCCCTGCTGCCGTCGCCCTAGTCTACGGATCGTCGCCGTCGTCGCCTGTGCGCCCTCGCCGCAGGTCTCCGCCGCCGTCAACGGTAATCATCTCCACCGTTGCCGCCGTAGAGGGACACCACCAAGTTAGGGTGTGTCCCGATCCCTTTTCGTGCTCCCCATCCGACTCTTGCACGATAGGCTTGCCATGATTCAATCCACGTTTGAGATATTTCCTATACATTAGTTCAGATCTTCTAGTTTCGAGCAAAATTCTTAGGTTTAGGTTTCCACGGAATGCATCTCGGTGAAGCCGATTTTTGAAACTCGGAATGACCGATTTGGCCTCTGGCCATTGCACTGCATCATTCGGTTTAACCGAGTTGTGCCAATCGGAATGACCGAAACGTAGTTTCAGTGAAACCCTAAGTTATCGGTAGGACCGAAACCCATTTCGGTCTGACCGAAAGTGGTGTGTAGGTTTCTGTTGAACACTTCGGTTGCACCGAAACCTGAAATCGGTTTGACCGAAATACATTCTGTGAAAACTCAAAACTAAGTTTTAAACTCATTTTTTTTGCAAAAACCTCTGCAGTTGTGATAACTCTTCTACTCTGCCTATACCTTATCTTTTCACAGGTTTTTCAGCCATGTCAGATGTCAGTGACAGCCAGAACAGGTCTGAATCACCGTTTGCTGAAATTCCAGAGGCAGATACAAGTCCTGCTAGCAGCTCCAGTGATGATGGTGAGAGGAGCACCCCTAGTGGTTTGCCTCCTGCAGCCACCAGAACCAGGAAGAAGAGAACATCTGATGATGAGGACTCTGACTTTGTTGCTGAGGAAGTTACCTCCAAGCCAAAAAGGAATGTGGTTGCCAAAGAGCACCAAGGGCAGCAGTCAAGGAAAGGCACAAGCAAAGTAAAGCAGTCAGCAGTTGCAAAGAAGCTCAACTTGGAAGAGCCTGCTCCAAGCAAAGTGAAGAAGACTTCCAAAAGGAAGAGGGTAGTATATGCTGAACCTCAAGTTGATGCTGCAGAAGAAGAAGAAGAAGAAGATGCACCCCAGCCTCCTCCTCAGAAAGCTAAGTTCATGGGTGATGCTATTCGGGCTCAAGCCTCCTCTAAACCCAAGAAGCCTGCTCAAGCCAAGGCAGCTCCAGCCAAGCCCAAGAGAACAACCAGAAGCATTCCAGCTTCTGAGAAGAACAAAGGTGAGATGCCACCGTCTGAATCAGATGAAGAGCATGTGTTGCTTAAGCTCCGTCCCAAGTTGCCACTCCACAATGATGCTCATCCTCAAGCTGAGGACATGAAGGCAAGGAAGGACAAAGGTCTCAGGCTATGGAGACAGTCTGATCCATATGCTATAAGGAGAAGGACTGCTGTGGACCCCAGATTCCACACCAGAGAGCAGCAGGATTTCTATGAGACTGTGCTGATGGATAAGAAGCCCATTGTTGCTGACACCAGGTATGTTGACTGGAAGTATATTGACAGTGAAGAGCACCGAGACTTCTTTCCCCATGTGCATGAGAGCTTTACTGCATGTGGAGTTGCTGATTTTGTGGGTCAAGAGCTGACAGCTTGGAATGACGAGATGATCATGCAGTTCTATGCCACAGCCCACTTCTATCCTGATGGCAAGATCACCTGGATGACTGAAGGTCAAAGGTTTTCTTCGACTGTTGAAGAATGGGCAGAACTTCTGAACGCTCCAGTGTAGAGAGAGGACGACATTGATGTCTATGGGATTCCTAAGAAGAGTCATGATTCCATGAAGAACATGTACAAGGAGATCCCGACTGCTGATTTGGAAGGATGGAAGCTTGGCTCAGTGTACTATCTCCAGGCAGGTCTGACCACCACTAACACTATTCTGAGGCATACATTGATGCCTAAGTCTGGAGACCACCGGATGATTCGAGGCTATTCTATCAACATGCTGCACATTCTCGATGAGAAGGCACCTTTCAAGGTGATGGACTTGATGGTAGAGACCATTAAGAGGAATGCAGCTGACCAGAAGAGGTCGTGTGGGTTTGCTCCGCAGATTCAGATGCTCATCAACGCCAAGTTTGGCACGGGCAAATTCATGTTGGATAGGAAGCACTTGCCACTGCAGCCAGAGCATGAGGACAACATAATTGTGATGGACGAAGAGGATCCTACCTTAGTTGAAGGACAAGCCAAAATCGAAGCTGCGAAGAAGGCTAAAGCTGACAAAGAGGCAGCAGCAGCAGCAGCTAAGCCAAAGAGCTTTGGAGAACAAATTCTTGAAGCTACCCAGAGGATTGAACAACGCCTGGCCAGCATTGAGCAATCTCAGGAGAGCCTAGAGAGGATTGTTGAGGACAAGATCCACGCTCTGGACGTGAAGCTGACTGAGATTCAGGTGTCTGTCAACAAGCTTGAGGCAGACATGGAGGAGACAAGGCAGGAGAGAGCAGAGCTTATGCAGGATGATCTTGTCCAGGACTCTCATCGCCAGACTGCTCAGGTTCCCAGAGGATCCAGATCTGCAGCTATCCCAGTGACAGACTCCAGGGCTACCACTTCAGCACCAGCTACAGCTCCAGCCGTTGCTCCAGCTCCAGCATCCACTCCTCCACCGCAGACTTCAGCAGAAGTCTTCGCCGATGCAGCTATCTCTACACCGACATCTACCCAGACGGGAGCCGCCAGCAGAGCCCGCAGTGACGCTTAGCTCTATACCTTTTCGAACTTTTTGGTAACTTGTTGCCAAAGGGGGAGAAATTGTTATAGATCATAGGGCTTCGAGAGAGAGAGTGCTCTTTCGTCTTTCGTTCTTTTACCGGTTTTCTTTGAGATACATTGATTTCTTTTGGTTCCTGAAACTTTAAGTGTGCTTGCTACTACGTTTGATGATATCTTAATGAGTGCTTAGTCATACTATGCCTTAATGTGTGCTTATTGCTTATCCTATGCTATTCCTTATTGTATGGCTATTTACTCTTGTCTTGGTGATTGAGTGCATGTTATTCATTCTTATCATTTTGTGCGCTCCACCAGGATGTATGTGACATGGAAGAGTGACCCATAATCCTAATCGATTGTGCATTTGCATTCAAACGCAAATTTTAAATAATGCACAAATTTAGGGGGAGCTCTTGTTTATCACATACGTCTCAAAGCGACGATATTATTCATTGATTATATCTTTTGTCGAAGCTTTGATCTATATGTTGTCATCAATTACCAAAAAGGGGGAGATTGAAAGTGCAACTAATCCCCGGGTGGTTTTGGTAATTAATAACAACATATATATCATTGAACTAATATTTACTTGAGAATCATTTCAGAAAAGTTCGATGATATGGGTATGGAAATGTCTGAAGAAGTGGACCCCTCAAAATGCTAAGACAAGCATTGGCAAAAGCTCAAGACTCTATTTTTGGTTTAGTGATCAAAGATCACATTGAGTCCATAGGAAAAGCCAATACTATTAAAAGGGGATGAGGTTGTGTTAATGATCTAGTTGCTCAAGTGCTTGGTTATCTAGCTCCCTCAACTATCAGCACTCTTCACTACTTAACACACTCATAAGTAATCTCGGACAAACCGATTCTGCAAACTCAGTCCCACCGAGATGAACCACCTCAGTTATTCTACCAAACCCTAATTTCTCGGTCCATCCGATTTTGAGTTTCGGTCTCACCGAAAATGGACTGCCAACCTTCTATAACCAATTGACATCGCTTCGGAATATCCGAGTTGTTACTTTCGGTCTCACCGAGATGGCAAGCTCCAACCTTTGACTCACTTCGGACACACCGAGATGGTATTTTCGGTCCCACCGAAAATCCCAACGTTCACTATATTTGAACTTTCGGTCTGACCGAGTTTTAACTTCGGTCTCACCGAGATTGGTCAAATGTGTGTGTAACGGTTGGATTTTGTGTGGAGGATATATATACCCCTCCACCCCCTCTTCATTCGTGGAGAGAGCCATCAGAAAGTCTACCACTCCTACCATACACTTTCTGAGAAGTGAACCACCTACCCTTGTGTTGAGATCAAGCCATTCCATTCCTACCATATGAAACTTGATTTCTAGCCTTCCCAAGTTGCTTTCCACTCAAACCTTTCTTCCACCACAGCCATATCAGTGAGGAGAGTTGAGTGTTGGGGAGATTATCACTTGAAGCACAAGAGCAAGGAGTTCATCATCATCAACACCGTCTATTACCTTTTGGAGGGTGGTGCCTCCTAGATTGGTTAGGTGTCGCTTGGGAGCCTCCGTCTTCGAGATGTGGAGTTGAACCAAGAAGTTTGTAAGGGCAAGGAGATCGCCTACTTCGTGAAGATCTACCCCGAGTAAGGCTAGTCCTCCGTGGGCGTAGGCCGTGATGGAATAGACAAGGTTGCTTCTTCGTGGACCCTTCGTGGGTGGAGCCCTCCGTGGACTCGCGCAGCCGTTACCCTCCGTGGGTTGAAGTCTCCATCAACGTGGATGTACGATAGCACCACCTATCGGAACCACGACAAAAATCTTCGTGTCACCAAACTGCGTTTGATCTTCTCCACCTCTCTTTTACATGTGCAATTTACTTTCCGCTGCTTATACTCTAGAATTGCATGTGTAGGGTGATACTTGAATTGATCTTAATTGTGAAACTGCCAAAAACATTGCATGATCTAAAGGCAGATTTTTTATATTGTCAAGTAGTCTAATCCCCCCCCCTCTAGACCTACTTTCGATCCTACACTTTAACACAATTAAACTTAGAGGTCATACCCGACTCCTTACCTTCGTCGAGGTCCCAATCTTCTGAGCTGCGTTTAATTCTTTCCAATTAATCCCATTTGAATTCAATAGTCTTCATCATATAAGAGCCAGAACAAGAAGTATCGAGCATGGAGCGATTATTAAGAAAAAGCCGAGCATAAAAATTTTGAATGATCATTTCTCGTGAGAGCTCATGATTGGGGCATGAATATAACATTGACTTAAGCCTCCCCCAAGCTTGAGCGATGCTTTCTCCTTCGCGAGGCCAGAAATTATAAATATAGTTACGATCATAATGAACCTGGTGCATAGGGTAGAACTTCTGATGAAATTCCAACTTCAGACGATTATAGTTCCATGATCCCATATCATCGCATAGCCTAAACCATGTCAATGCATCTCCCTTCAAAGATAAAGGGAAGTCCTTCTTCTTGATAACATCCTCGGGCATACCTGCAATCTTAAACAATCCACAAACTTCATCCACATAGATTAGGTGTAAGTCGGGATGCAGTGTTCCGTCTCATGTAAAGGGATTTTCAAGCAGTTTCTCTATCATACCCAAAGGAATCTCAAAGAAAACATTTTCAATAGGTGAAGTAGGTTTAGGAGCAACTCTTTGCTCTTCTGTTCGGGGTGAAGATACCCTGAACAAGCCCCTCAAAGGATTTTGAGCCATAGTAACACGTGACAATAAATTTCAGCTTACTATATAATTTTTTTCTTACCAAATTCCATTTACCAAAGGTGCTTCACTCCCCGGCAACGGTGCCAGAAAATAGTCTTGATGACCCACAAGTGTAGGGGATCTATCGTAGTCCTTTCGATAAGTGAGAGTGTCAAACCCAACGAGGAGCAGAAGGAAATGATAGGCAGTTTTCAGTAAGGTATTTTCTGCAAGCACTAAAATTATAGGTAAAAGATAGTTTTGTGATAAGGTAACTGGTAGAAAGTGACAAAAGGTAAAAGTAATTAAGGTGCAGCAAGGTGGCCCAATCCTTTTTGTAGCAAAGTACAAACCTGGACAAACTCTTATATAAAGGAAAGTGCTCCCGAGGACAGATGGGAATTATCGTCAAGCTAGTATTCATCACGATCGTCTGATTCGCGTTCGGTACTTTGATAATTTGGTATGTGGGTGGACCGGTGCTTGGGTTCTGCCCTTACTTGGACAAACCTCCCACATATGAACCTCTAATGCAAGCATCCGCAACTACAAAAGAAGTATTAAGGTAAACCTAACCATAGCCTGAAACATATGGATCCAAATCAGCCCCTTACGAAGCAACACATAAACTAGGGTTTAAGCTTATGTCACTCTAGCAACCCATCATCTACTTATTACTTCCCAATGCCATCCTCTAGGCCCAAATAATGGTGAAGTGTCATGTAGTCGACGTTCACATGACACCACTAGAGGAGAGACAACATACATATCATCAAAATATCGAACGAAGACCAAATTCACATGACTACTAATAGCAAGACTTATCCCATGTCCTCAGGAACCAAAGTAACTACTGACAAGACATAATATTGTTCATGACCAGAGGGGTATTAATATGCATAATGGATCTGAACATATGATCTTCCACCAAATAAACCAACTAGCATCAACTACAAGGAGTAATCAACACTACTAGCAACCCACATGTACCAATCTGAGGTTTGGATACAAGAGATCAACTAGGGTTTGAGAGGAGATGGTGCTGGTGAAGATGGTGATGAAGATAGCCCTTCCCAAGATGGGAGAGTTGTTGGTGATGACGGCGGTGACGATTTCCCCTCCCGGAGGGAAGTATCCCCGGCAGAACAGCTCTGCCGGAGCCCTAGATTGGTTTCCGCCTCGGTTCCGCCTCGAGATGGCGGCGTCTGGTCCCTAAAGCCTCCTTATGATTTTTTCCAGGTCAAAACACCTCATATAGGAGAAGATGAGCATCGGGGGCCTTCCGGCTGGCCCACGAGGCAGGTGGGCGCGCCCCCACCCTCGTGGATAGCCGGTGGCCCCCCTCGTGGACTTCTTTCGCCAGATATTTTTTATATTTTCTGAAACGGAGTTTTGTTGAGTTTCGGGGCTTTTGCAGTTGTGCAGAATAGGTTTCCAGAGTTTGCTCCTTTTCCAGCCCAGAATTCCAGCCTCCGGCATTCTCCCTCTTCTTGTAAACCTTGTAAAATAAGAGAGGAAAGGCATAAGTATTGTGACAAAACATGTAATAACAACCCATAATGCGATAAATATCAACATATTAGCATGATGCAAAATGGATGTATCAATGACATTCTTATTGTTGGGGACATACATATCCCCATTGAGGTAACCTAGTGTTATTCGAAAATTCTCCGGTTCCATGCTAGTCGGAAAGAGTTTATTAACTAGACTTGATCAACCTTGTTAATGGATTCCTTTTGTTGAGCATGGGATAGGTGAATCTAGATAGCACAACCTTCTGTACCCTCCTTTTACTTTCTTTAAATTAGGATAAATAAAGAAAAAATAGTATTTCCTGTCTGTCCAGACTTATCCGTGCAATAAAAAAAATACCCCGAAAATAAAATTTCTCCAAATGCCATGAAAATGAAATATGATTTTTCTAGAATATTTGAGGAAATATGGCACAGAACACACAGCGATGGGAGCCAACACCTGGCCACGAGGGTCCAGGGCGCGCCCCCCTGCCAAGGCGCGCCCCCTGCCTCGTGGGCCCCATGTGGCCCCCCTCCACTTATTCCTGCACCCACACTCTTCTTCTTCCTCCAAAAAAATTCACCAACCAGCTCAAACCCGAGTTCTAGTTCATCTTGCTGCCATTTTTGATCTCCTTGCTCAAAGCACCATTCACCAAACTGTTTGGCGAGATTGTTCCTTGGTATGTGACTCCTCCATTGGTCCAATTAGTTTTTGTTCTAGTGCTCTATTTTATTGCAAACTTTTGCTGCCGTGGTGACCTTGTTCTT
>LR738713.1:352547078-352588287 GCA_902687465.1 Secale cereale
AACTTCCAAGGTGGTTCTTCGAGGAAGCAAGAACCGAGGCTCGCGTTTCGTGAGCCGGACGATGAACTACCGAGGGATGCTGACGTGCGGTCTTGTGAATGGCAGTTAGATGACTTTATGGATCAGGTTGACATCAAGGATGAATTTTACGCATAAGTGCACAACGCTGACCTCGAGGGCTTCATACAAGAGAAGTGCTCTCAATACCGTGGCTTAACTGATAGCTTTGTGAGAAGGTTTAAATTTTCATCTTCACGTAATTCTCACACTGTCCTATTTGACATGTATGATAAATCTTATACCATGGACTTAGAGGATTTTATTGATGCTTGTAAGCTCCCACAGTGGGGCAGTATGGGTGATCCTCGCAAATCTGAATTTAGAGAATTCCTTCCTAGTATCACAGTGGGGGAATCTAGAGAAATCGCACAGGCCACCATAGGGAGCATCCATTTTCCTGTTATTCATTACTTTGCTCTCTTTATTGGTAGATGCATAAATGGTAAAGATGAGGCTTGTCATATGTGCGTCCCAGATCTCAGTGTTCTCAGGAGTGTTGTACTAGGTGATAGACAATATAATTTGGGAGCCATTGTTGCACGTAGGCTACACCATAATGGTACAATTGGAGATTTATTTGGTGGGATCTATGCCACTCGCATAGCCCGCTTTCTTGGTGTGCCTGTGCATGAGAATGATGAACCTTTACCTCCTGCTCATTTAGATTGCCATGCTATGATTAGTCACCGGTTTATAGAGAGGGATGATCAAACCCTCAAATATCAACTAATCTTTAATAGGCAGCATGCCATCCCTATTGTTCTTCCTGCCCCTACTTTGTTTAACTTTCAGGCAAAAGGAAGATACACTATAACTACGGAGGAGGCAAATGCTTATTATAACATGACGGAGGCAGCCCGCCTTGGAGCTGCAGCTCAACATGCAGTGGCTGCTGCATCTCAGTACAACCCCAACTACGACTTTGGATATCCGTCAGGCTAATACTGGCCATAGACCAACTTAGGACAAAAGCCTAAGCTTGGGCGAGTACTTGTTTCTCACCGACTTTACACTCATCTTCACACTTATTCTAGTTGTCGGTGCTCACACTCTTTCATTGTACCATCCATGTTTAGTTTTAGTGTCTTTTTCTTAGTCTTTTTCTCGTGTGCTAGAAAAAACTTAAGAAAAACAAAAAAAATTAGTTGTAGCTTCTAGCTAGTTCACCTTTCTTGCTTGTAGTAGTAGTAATTAAAAAGAAAACCCAAAAATATTTCCCATTCTTCTTTTGCTTGTTGGGAGCTTTCCCGTGTAAATAGTTTCTTTTCTTTTCTTTGGGGGTTAAGAGTAGAAGACCATGATTGAAATTGCTTAGTGGCTCTCATATGCTTTATTGTTGATTTAACCTCGAGCCATATTACCTTGTCTTCTCTCTTGTATTAAAATGTCTGCAGATTCCAGCTTAGTCCAATCCATGTGCACTATTATTATTAGCTACACCGTTCGGTCGTGCGAGTGAAAGGCAATAGGGATGATATATGATGAACTAATTGAGATGAGAAAAGTTGGTATGAACTCGACCTCTTTTTTGTTGTAAATATCATAGTTCATCGTTCCTGATTCAGGTTGTTATGAATGAAACATGCTTGCAATGAAAATTGGAGATCATAGCTGCTTATGCCATGCGTAATTAGCTGAGAGTTTATAATGGTCTATCTTGCGTGCCAACATGATATTAAAATGGTTGTGATGTGGTATGATGGGGTGGTATCCTCCTTTGAACGATTTAAGTGATCTGACTTGGCACATGTTCACGCATGTAGTTGAAACAAATCAACATAGCCTCCACGATATTTATGTTCATGCCTGCATTCATTGTTGATTAATTTTAATGCATGTTCATGACCGTTGTTGCTCTCTAGTTGGTCGCTTCCCAGTCTCTTTCTAGCCTTCACCTATACTAAATGGGAATACTGCTTGTGCATCCAGTTCCATAAACCCCAAAGTTATTCCACATGAGTCCACCACACCTTCCTATATGCGGTATTTACCTGTCGTTCCAAGTAAATTTGTATTTGCCAAACTCTAAACCTTCAAATGAAATTCTGTTTTGTATGCTCGAACAGCTCATGTATCAACTAGGGCTGTCTATATCTTCCATGCTAGGTGGGTTATTCTCACAACGAGTGGACTCCGCTCATCATTCATGAGAAAATGGCTGGTAACCGGGATGCCCAGTCCCATGCTCAAAATCATAATAATTAAACAAAACTCCCCCAGGGCTGTTGCTGGTTTGGATGGTACCCGTTGTTTCGGGCTAGCCGTGGAGTGTGCTTGTTGGTGGTTGGGGGAGTATAAACTTTACCATTCTGTTTGGGAACCGCCTATAATGTGCGTAGCATGGGAGATATCGAGATTCTTGGATGTTATGTTGACAATGAAAGTATACCGCTCAAAATGTTATTCATCTCTATTTAAAAATCAAGCTCTGGAACCTCTACAAATCCCTGCTTCCCTCTGCGAAGGGCCTATCTATTTACTTTTATGCAGAGTCATCATCCTCTTATCAAAGAGCACCAGTAGGAGAGCACCTCTATCATTACATGTATTACTATTAATTTCATTGAGTATGATGATGACTGGATCTCTTTTATCATGAATTACAATGTCTAGTCAGTCCTTGATCTCTAAAGGTGCTCTGTATTTATGTTTTGCGGTCTCAGAAAGGGCTAGCGAGATACCATCTTGTTATATCATATCATGATTGTTTTGAGAAAGTGTTGTCATCCGAGGTTTATTATTATTGCTCGCTAGTTGATTATGCCATTGATATGAGTAGACTTGAGACCTGAAAGTTATTATGAATGTGGTTAGTTCATGATCTTTTTGAAAACCTGAATGTTGGCTTACATATTTACAACAATAAGAGCAAACAGAGTTTGTCAAAGTTTTTCTTTATCACTTTTAGTTTATCAACTGAATTGCTTGAGGACAAGCAAAGGTTTAAGCTTGGGGGAGTTGATACGTCTCCAACGTATCTACTTTTCCAAACACTTTTGCCCTTGTTATGGACTCTAACTTGCATGATTTGAATGAAACTAACCCGGACTGACGCTGTTTTCAGCAGAATTGCCATGGTGTTGTTTTTGTGTAGAAATAAGAAGTTCTCGGAATGACCTGAAACTCCACGGAGATTTATGTTGGAAAATATAAAAAATATATGCAAGAAGATCCAGACCAGGGGGCCCACACCCTGTCCACGAAGGTGGGGGGCGCGCCCCCTAGGGCGCACCACCCTGCCTCGTGGCCCCCTAGTGCTCCACCGATGTATCCCCAGATCCTATATATTCACTTTCGGGGAGAAAAAAATCAAGGAGAAAAAAAATATCGTGTTTCACGATATGGAGCCGCCGCCAAGCCCTAATATCTCTCGGGAATGCTGATCTGGAGTCTGTTCGGGGCTCCCGAGAGTGGAGATCGTCGCCATCGTCATCATCAACCTTCCTCCATCACCAATTCCATGATGCTCACCGCCGTGCGTGAGTAATTCCATCATAGGCTTGTTGGACGGTGATGGGTTGGATGGGATCTATGATGTAATCGAGTTAGTTTTGTTAGGGTTTGATCCCTAGTATCCACTATGTTCCGAGATTGATGTTGCTATGACTATGCTATGCTTAATGCTTGTCACTAGGGCCTGAGTGCCATGATTTCAGATCTGAACCTATTATGTTTTCATGAATATGTGTGTGTTCTTGATCCTATCTTGCAAGTCTATATTCACCTACTATGTGTTATGATCCGGCAACCCCGAAGTGACAATAATCGGGACCACTCCCTGTGATGACCTTAGTTTGAGGAGTTCATGTATTCATTATGTGTTAATGCTTTGGTTCGGTACTCTATTAAAAGGAGGCCTTAATATCCCTTAGTTTCCAATAGGATCCTGCTGCCACGGGAGGGTAGGACAAAATATGTCATGCAAGTTCTTTTCCATAAACACGTATGACTATATTCGGAATACATGCCTACATTACATTGATGAACTGGAGCTAGTTCTGTGTCACCCTAGATTATAACTTCTATATGATGAATTGCATCCGACATAATTTCCCATCACCAATCCAATGCCTACGAGCTTTTCCTATATTGCTAGTTGCTTATTTACATTCTGTTGCTACTATTACAAAAACTACAAAACACTACCGTTACTTTTATTGCTGCTACCGCCACTATCATATTACTTTGCTACTAAACTATCTTGCTGCAGATACTAAGTTTCCAAGTGTGGTTGAATTGACAACTCAGATGCTAATACTTAAGAGTATTCTTTGGCTCCCCTTGTGTCGAATCAATAAATTTGGGTTGAATACTTTACCCTCTAAAACTATTGCGGTCCCCTACAGTTGTGGGTTATCAGCCCTCTTCAAAGCGGCAACATGGGAATCGATAGGGCATGTGAAAGTACGTGCGGTTCTCCCATGTGTGGTTTTGGTAATTGATGTCAAGCTCTATGGACTAATGGTTTCCTTGAGTTATATTTGAAGGATTTGTCCATAGGCTTTTCTTGGAGTCTATTTGTTGATTTCAAGGAGAGTTTGTGGTGACCAAGGTGCTATTCAAGGAATTACCTAAAGATTTGTCATGTGAGAGGTTGATCAAGACTAAGACAAAGAGTGAATCAAGTTGATCAACAAACAAAGTGTAGAAGATGTACCGAGAGGGATCAAGCGATCCCATAGCATGGTAAGCATTATCAATCACGCTTTGTGTACTAACACATGGTCTTCGTGAGAGTTCTTTGTGGGGTTAGGTTGCGGTGTGCAAGTTCAAGTGGATCATCACGAAGAGATCATATGATTGAAGCTTGCCGTCCATTGTGGTGGCAATGTCTTCATGAGAGTTCTTTGTGGGGTTAGGTTGCGGTGTGCAAGTTCAAGTGGATCATCACGAAGAGATCATATGCTTGAAGCTTGTGGTCCATTGTGGTGGCAATGGACTTATGAAGATGTTCCAGAGAGTGGCTCACCCATAGTGGAGTATGGGGGAGCAATCAACTAATCTTCACCGAGCCAACGCTATCACGAAAGGTGGTCCAACTTGAGGGAGTCAAGATCATCATCATCTAGCTCAAGTGGACTTCGTGCAAGGAAAAGGTTTGCCCTTGATAGGTTTTCTATTTTACTGGTCTCATGGTGATAGTTTGGAGACCGGGTTATATGATCGATAGCCGTACTATCAAGGGGGGCTCTCAAGTGAGTAGCTTGATCGTATCATTCGTCAAGAGCTCAAACCATTGCATCCTTGAATCATCTTTCTTGATTCTTATTTGTATTTTCTCTTGTTTAAGTTTTAGAGCTTGTGGTTATCTTCGTGAGAAGCTCTAGTGCATCGAAAACGGATTGCATGTGCTTCTTCTATTGCGTTTTTGATGTTGGAGGTTTTATCGATCTCTTTCGAGGAAGGGTTCTCACCATTTTATTATGGGCCTTTTATCATTTTCTTATTATTGTTATTTCTATCAAGATTGTGTTAGTCCATGTCGTTAGCTTTCAAACAAACTTGGTTTCATTGAATTTAGAGTCCGTTTGCAGAAGTAGTGTCAGTTTTGGTGTCCTCAAAAAGGCTGCAGCGGTACTACCACTTGGAGGGGATGTAATTTTTTTACTGCCGCGGCTACTTCCGTGCCTACTTCCGCTCCGGACCAAAAACTCATCATAAGTCCAGCGGTGGTAGGCACGGATGTAATTTTTTAGTACCGCTCGCAAGCAATAGTACCGCTACCCTTAGCGGTAGTACCGCTACCCCTAACGGTAGTACCGTGAGTACGAGCGGTAGTACCGCTCCGACGGTTCTTCTGGCTTTTTTGCCTCCTCACTATTGTTTTTCAAAAGGGCTGCTGCCGCCCTAGCAGTAGTACCGCTCCTTGGAGCGGTAGTACCATTCGGTGTGGGCTGTGAGCATAACGGTTGGATTTTTCCCCACCTATAAAAGGGGGTCTTCCCCAATGAACCTTATCTCTTGAGCTCGTGTTTTGCCCCCATTGTTGACCTTCTTCGAGGTTGCTATCTCTCATTCCCTCCATGGATTCTTGCTAGTTTATGGGGTAAAAGAGAGAGGAGATCTAGATCTATGATTCCACCAATCACTTTCTCCCCTATGTGGGGGGAACCCTTTGGATCTAGATCTTGGAGTTCTTCGTGTTCTTTTCTCCGTTCTTCCTCTCATTTTCTTCCCTAGCATTAGTTGCTTTGGTGGGATTTGGGAGAGAAGGACTTGGGCACTCCGTGTGCCCTTGCCATTGCATTTGGTGCATCGGTTTGAGTTCTCCATGGTGATACGTGGAAGTGAAGTTGAGAAGCTTAGTACTGTTAGGTGGTTGGTACCTTTGAGCTTGTTCCTCTTGGGTGCTTGGGTGCCCTAGATGGTTGAGGTCACCTCGGAGCCATATTCCATTGTGGTGAAGCTTCATGGTGGTCATTGGGAGCCTCCAATTAAGTTGTGGAGATAGCCCCAACCTTGGTGGTGTTCGGAGCTCAATCATTGTGGTGTAAAGCTCCGGGCAAGAGTCGGGGTCTCCAATTAGGTTGTGGAGATCGCCCCGAGCAATTCTACGGGTTCGTTGACCGCCCCCTGATATGTCTCCATCGTATCTATAATTTTTGATTGTTTCATGCCAATATTATACAACTTTCACATAGTTTTGGCAACTATTTATATGATTTATTGGTTTAACCTATTGATCCAGTACCCAGTGCCAGTTCCAGTTTTTTGTATCGCAGAAAATCCATATCAAACGAAGTCTAAGGGCAATAAATTTTTACGGAGAATTATTTTGGAATATATGTGATTTTGGGGAGTTGGAATCACCGCAAACGGAGGCCCACACATCCCACAAGACACCAGGGCGCGCCAGAGGCCCCTGGCGCGCGGTGGAGGGTTGTGCCCTCCTCGTACGTCGGTTGGAGCTCTACTTCGGGTGCAAGGAAGCTTATATCCGGAAAAAATCGTGTTAAATCTCCACGCAACCAGAGTTACGGATCTCCGTGAATATAAGAAAAGGTTTTCTGCCAGATCTGCGGGACACGAAACAGAAGAGGACAGAGAGATAGATCCAATATCGGAGGGGCTCTCGCCCCTCCACCGACACGGAGGCCATGGACCAGAGGGGGAACCCTCCTCCCTCCTAGGGAGGAGGCCAAGGAAGAAGAAGAAGGAGGGGGGCTCTCTCCACCTCGCTTCCGATGGCGCCGGAGTGCCGTCAGGGCAACGATCGGGACGGTGATCTACATCAACAATCTTGCTACCGTCAACACCAACTCTCTCCTCCTCATTGCAGCGGTGTAACACCTCTTTCCCCCGCTGTAATCTCTACTTAAACATGGTGCTCAACTCCATATATTATTCCCCAATGATCTATGGTTATCCTGTGATGTTTGAGTAGATCCGTTTTGTCCTGTGGGTTAATCGTGATCTTTGTTGGTATGATTGTATATTTTAGTTATGGTGTTGTCCTATGGTGCCCTTTCTTCTCGCGCAAATGTGAGGGGCCCCGCTGTAGGGTGTTGCAATATGTTCATGGTTCGCTTATGGTGGGTTGCGAGAGTGACATGATCTTAAACCCGAGTAAGGGGGGTATGATGTATGGGAGTAAAGAGGACTTGATACTTAATGCTATGGTTGGGTTTGACAACCTTAATGATCTTTAGTAGTTGCAGATGCTTGCTAGAGTTCCAATCATAAGTGCATACGATCCAAGTACGGAAAGTGTGTTAGCTCATGCCTCTCCCTCATGCAAAATTGCAAGAATGATTACCGGTACTTGTTATCAATTTCCTAGGGACAATTCCGAAAAACATACCACACTAATACACTCTCGCTATACTAATTTATTTGTACTTTTATCTAAACAGCCCCTACTTTGTATTTACGTGCTCTTTATTATCTTGCAAAACTATCACAAAGTACTTCTAGTTTCATACTTGTTCTAGGTAAAGCAAACGTTAAGTGTGCGCAGAGTTGTATCGGTGGTCGATAGAACTTGAGGGAGTATTTGTTCTACCTTTAGCTCCTCGTTGGGTTCGACACTCTTACTTATCGAAAAAGTCTAAAAACGATCCCCTCACTTGTGGGTTATCAAGACCTTTTTCTGGCGCCGTTGCTGGGGAGTTATAGCGTGGGGTGAATATTCTCGTGTGTGCTTCTTTGCTTTATCACTAAGTAGTTTTTATTTTCTGTTTTAAGTTGTTCTCTATCTTTAGTTATGGATATGGAACACGAAACACCAAAAAAATTAGTGGTACTCGCTGCTCATGGAGATGGGGAACCTCCTAAAACCCTCGATGCTCGTTATGTGAAGGATATTATGCACTACTTTGATAATCCTGAGAAAACCCCATTCAACTATATAATGGGAGGAACGTTGGATCAATGTGAATACTTTATGGATTATCACTTGACTCATAAAGGGAAATTGTTATGGGATCAAATTTATATGTTGCATTGGTATGTTTACTATTTATGCTTGAGATATGATTATACTTGTTGCTCTAGGATGAATGCTCCACACCTACCCTTTTCATGTGAATTTAATGACAATGAAACCTTAGCTTCTTATGCTAGAGGTATATATGATTACTATGATGTGGAAAGAATAGATGAAGTTGTTGCTTTTAAGGGTGCTTATGAAATTGAATCTTTGTTTGAAAAGTATGAAGCTTTTGATGATGATGTTTATATACATGAAAATTTTGCCATCCTTAAATACTGCTATGATAATTACAAATAAAATTCCAATATTGATATATTTATTGAGAAAGTCTCCGCTGTCCAGGAAGAGACTAATATTTTGCAGGAGTCTATGGAAGAAGGAATAGATGACATTGTGAGCTCATTGGATGAAAAAGATGAGGAGGAGAGCCAAGAACAAAAGGGCGAAGAACGGATTAGTTACCCGTGCCCACCTTTTGATGAGAGTAACCCCTTAACTCATACATTGTTTAATTTCCCTTCATGCTTACCGAAGGATGAATGCTATCTTAATTGCTATGATCTCGTTGGTTCTTTTGATATATCCCTTTTTGATGATGCTTGCTATGCTTGTGGCCAAGATGCCAATATGAATTATGCTTATGGAGATGAACTTGCTATAGTTCCTTATGTCAAGAATGAAATTGTTGCTATTGCACCCACACATGATAGTCCAATTATCTTTTTGAATTCTCCAAACTACACTATATCGGAGAAATTTGCATTTATTAAGGATTATATTGATGCGTTGCCTTTTACCGTTGCACAGGATGATTTGGATGAATATAATATGCATGTGCTTGCTGCTCCTACTTGCAATTATTATGAGAGAGGAACTACATCTCCACCTCTCTATGTTTCCAACACGATAGAATTGCAAGAAACTGCTTATACTATGCTTTGGTATTTACTTGATGTGCATGAATTATTCTCGTATGACATGCCGATGCATAGAAAGAGAGTTAGACTTCGTTGTTGCATGACACATATCACTTTGTGCTCACTACTAAGTGCCAAATCATTGCTAGTTAAAATTGGCTTTGATATACCTTGGGATCCGAGTGGATTCATTACTTGAGCACTTTATGCCTAGCTTAATGGCTTTCAAGAAAGCGCTGCCAGGGAGACAACCCGGAAGTTTTAAAAAAGTGTCATTTTTTTCTTTTGAGTGATTTTATAAAGTTTAAAAAAAATATAGAGGGGAACCTAAAACTTCTTCAAAAAAGAGAAGCGGTTGAAAGGTGATGCATTGCGGAAATAAGGGTCGTGTGACGCCCGAGACCGACGTCCCAGAAGATCCCAGAAGATTCCAGAAGATTCCAGATGTTCCGGGTTCTCCCGTGTGTTTTATTTTGCTTGTGTTATTTATTTTTGCATTGCATCATGTCATCATGCCATCATGTCATATTTATTTTTGCATCTCAACCTAAATAAATTGTGTGGACCTTCGGTCCATTTAAATCGAGGGAAGGTGACATCTATTTATAACATATAAAAGTCTCTCAATATTTAGGGAGCTATATAATAAATATTCCATTCGTTGGAATTAACCCAACACACTTGCATATTATTTTTCCCCATGTCTATTTCACTTCGAGCTTCTCCTTCCAAACCTTGCCAATAATTCTTTTCCCGTTTATCGGGGTTCTTCCAAAAAACCTCCAACCATTTTATTTAAATTCCTCACATTTTTGTGAGTCCAGTATATTTGACCTCATGTGCAAATTCTTGCCTAAGCTTCCTTTTCTTTTCTTCTCTCCTTTCTTTCTTTCCCTGTTTTTTTTCCTTTTCACTCTTAAAATAGGAGGGGCTCCCAGCCACTGGACTCCTCCTGGCCCATCTCCTCCTTTCCCAGCCAGGCCGGCCCATTCCACGGCCCAACTCACCCCGCCTAACCCTAGCTGCAGCCACACCGCATCGCTCCTCTCCCTTTCTCCCGCAAGCCGCCGCCGCACCCCCTCGCTCACAGCCTCGGTTTCCCTCTGTCGCCCGAGCCACTTGCCCTGATCCCATCGTCCTTTGCTCGACCCCGACCCATCTCCCCTCGATCTTCCCCATCGACCTCCCTCGCTCGCCTCGCCTCTTCCTCGGCCGCATCGTCAGGTCGCCTGACTCGCCCGCACCCAGGCCCGCGACCGCGCCCTTCCATCCGTCGCCAGGCGCCCGCGCCTCGCCCCAGCCTCCTCCCCGGCGCCGGCCAGGCCGCCGCGTTGGCCTTCCTCCCTCGCCAGAACCAGCAGCTGCAGCGCGCCGCGCCCCGCGAGCCGGCCCGGACCGCGCCAGAGCCCCGCGGCCAGGAGTGCCTCTCCGCATCGCCAGAGTCCCCGAGCGCCTCGTCCTTCCCTCCGGCCTCCGTCGCCAGGACCGCGTCCCCGAGCGACGAGCCTGCGGCTCCCTCCGTTCCAGTGCTTCCCCGTCGCCCTTGCTCTCCGCCTCGCCCGCGAGCCGTCCTCTCCAGCACGCCCGCACGCCATGGCCCCTCCAGCGCGGGAGCAGCCAGGTCAGCCAGGCCCCGCCTCCATGCTCCGTCCGCCAGCGACGATCCGGCCGCGTCGCCGTCCTGCTGCCTCCATGGTCCAGCACCGTTCCGCCCCCAAGGCAGCAGCCTCCTCGCGTGAGCGAGGCCTTGTGTTTTGTTGTGTGTTGCTGTTTTTGTCTATCGCAAGACCGCCCAGGTTTTCGACCAAGTTCCACTACGTCCACGACGACCTTATGACAAGTACCCCGACGACCGAACGGCTACGATGACAAGTACATCTACGAACGGGAACGCCTACACGACGACACTACACGACGCGTCAAGTACCCCTTCGGATGCGTCAAGTTCGACTACACATGGAGATCCCGTGTACCCCGACGTCACCAAGTACCACGACACGAACGTGAACAACTACCGTCGCCGGAACAACTACTTCCCACTACGGAACGAGTTCCACTACCGACGCCCCGAAGATGTTGGGTTCATGAAGTCCCTCTCCAAAAAACGAACGTGTACCACTACTTCCGCTATCGTCGCCCGAGTACAACTACCGCCTCGTGAACGGCTACTTCCTCTCCGAACGTGAACGCCTTCTTCCTCTACGTCTCGAACTGCCTCGAAACGCACGCTTCAAAGGTATAACGAGACGACCCCGTGGATGACTCGTGGAATGCTTGTTGTGTTGTATGGAATGTTTGTCCTTGTGTGCATCGTGCCCGTTTCATCTTTTGTCATGTTCCTTGGTTGCCTCGTCGCCGACCCGTGGGAACCCGGCAACGGGATCAACCCACTTTCATCTCGTTCAACTTGCTCACGTCATCTTCCTTTTGCTCCGGACTCTCAACGAGTTACCGGAACCGATATGATGCCGTTGCATCATTTTCGGATCGTTGCCGTGGCACCCTTTCTTTCCACCACGATGACAAATGCTTCATATCTCTCTTGTCAACCTTTTAATAAAACTTGCATAAACTTGATCATGTCATCCGCATCATATTAACAACATTAATATGTGTGAATTGTTGTTTGCTTATAATTACTAAAACATGCTCATGGGGATTTTCCGGATATGTTGTCGTTCTTCTGGCCTCATTTAAAAATGTCTTAATAGTGTAGGTTTATTATTGTTTCACCTCTTGCCATGTTAAAACATTTAACCTTGTCTTGTAAATAACGAGAGTCAACTAAATAATTAAAATGTGGTGTTTCGTCAATATGCAACTCGTTGCATATTGAGCTCCACTTAACTTGTAGTGTTGTTTGTGCACTTTGCCATGCCATGCATATTTAAACCGGACATGCATCATACTTGGATGTGCATCGTATGCCATGTTTATGCTTGTGTGTTTACCGTGTTGTTTCTTTCTTTCCGGTTGCTTCTCTTGTTAGCTTCGGTTTCGTTCCGGAGTTGTGAGGTTTTGCTCGTCTATGTTGCTCCGTCTACTTCATGGATCTGTTCTTCTCCCTTGTGGAATTCCAGGCAAGATGATCGAACCCCGATAACATTACTATCTTTGCCTATTGCTAGTAGTTTCGCTCTATAGTTTTGCCTCGATGCCCATGATCTTCTTGTCAGCCTCCTACTTGTAACCATTGCCATGTTTGACCACCCTACCTACGCAAACCGTTGCCTGGCTAAGTACGCTTCGCTCAACCCTTCTTATAGCATTGCTAGTTGCAGGTGAGATGCTTGCTTCATGTTGAAGTTTGGTTGGGTTATATCACACTATATAAATGCTTAAAATGAAATCATCTATATACTGGCAAGGGTGGAAGGCTAAGCCTTTTGCTTGGTGATTTGTTCCACTCATGCCGTTAGGAACCGTATAAACCGGTGTTATGTTCCTTGATTATGCGTTCCTAACACGGTTGGGGTGTATGTGACCCCCTTGATAAACCGCTAAGTGCTAAGTCTTTTCCAGCAAATCCCAACTTTGGTACTATTTGCCACATAATAACAACTTAATTAAATAATTAAATTTGCATAGGGGGTTGCGTCCCCGAGGATTCTTAATTCTACATAGCAGGGGGGGCCAGTGCTGATGGTGTTGGTCCCAAACGGGTGTTCTGCGGGGCCGCCTTGGGGAAACCTGAGGTATCTGGTATAACCTGTAGAATCGCCCATCCGGTCGTGGCCTGAGACGAGATACGCGCGGCTACTATCAGGGTGTCGGCACGCCGGGAGGATTTGCTAGATTAGCCTTACCTTAGTTCGGAGTATCTTGAGCACGGGATTCCGAGAATACTCGGGTCTTCCCACCTTGGAGTTGCGACTCCGCGGATCGTGGGCTTGTAATGGGTCAAGTTGGAACACCCCTGCAGGGTTATGAACTTTCGAAAGCCGTGCCCGCGGTTATGTGGCAGATGGGAGCTTGTTAATATACGGTTGTAGAAAACTTGACACAATGTTCTAATACACTACCAGCGTGTGTACCGTGACTGTCAATTTCCGAATAGGGATTCGGGAGTTGAACACGGTTGGGTTATGTTTGACCGGCTTTAGTTAGGATCACTTCGTGATCATCTCTCGACTGAGGCTTTCTCTTCTCGCTCTCTATCACGTAAGCTAGTTGCTAGTTGCTGCTGCAAACACTACTCTTTTCTTCAGCCTTATCCTCTCCCAAGGGTTAAATAGTCTTGTTACCCGGGAACGGGATTGCTGAGTCCTGTGTGGCTCACAGTTACTTCACCACACCAGATGCAGGTTCAGCCGAGTTTGATGCAGAAGCTGGTTCAAGTACTTCACTGGGAGCTCGATGAAGAGTGTTGCCATTTGCTTGTGACGTTTCGATGATCAGTAGTGGTTTCTACTAGGATTCGATCCTGACCTGTGGCTTTATGTTGTTTGGTATCCTTCTTTTGGATCTTACCCTTAGATGGGCTGTGATGTTTTTGAATGATGTTATTCTTATGTAATGTATTTTGTGAAGTGGCGAGTGTAAGCCAACTATCTTCTTTTGCAATTTAATCCCTCTTTTACATGAGTCATGCAAAGATACCAAACTTGAGATCATTCTTGGATGGGCTTATACCTTTAAGTCGTGCCTCGACACGTAGGAGGTATAGTCCGATCCTGGGCATTACAAGTTGGTATTCAGAGCCTTCTCCGACCTAGAAGCCCCCACTGATTGATCGAATTGTTGACGGTTGAGTCTAGGCACACACTTAAAATATTTTGAGTCCTATATTTATATCGGAGAGTAGGATTTCTTTGCTCCTCATCTCTTTTCACTCTGGTGAGGACTCCTGATGATTACTCTTGTCTCTTCTACTTTCAAAAATTGCACCAAAATTTTTTAGGATCTCGCGAGTATTGTTTGGATTGTTCCAATGTCTTTGTGACGAGAACATTGTTCTCGATGCCTCCTGTCATTTAGGGGTTGTGGCAGTGTCCCGGGGAGTTGAACTCCGAGGTGTTGTCGTCACAAATCCATCGCGGCAGTACTAGAATACTTAAGACGGCCGACATCGAAAACTCTCCTATGCGGTTAGTGGCAAGATAACCCCGACATCACCCAGTTTTGGGGAGGTAGTTCGGGAGTATTGCCATAGCTTGTATAGTGGATGCTTTTCGAAGGTCCGAGGTACACTGTTTACGAGAAAGACTGGTTATGTGTTGAAGGATGGATACACCTGGATGTAGGTTTAGAGTTGATTGCGCGGTGCTTCCCGTGTATCCCCAACACCTTATTGCATAACTGGAAACTTTCGGAAATTAATAGGTGGGTTCATCTAGTAGTTCTAGGTATTCTTCCAACGGATGCATGATATGAAGTTTGGGGTTCTACATTGAGTGAAGTGGTTTTATGGACTTGTTCTGATCGGGAGTTGCATCTTAAAGGGTCCTTGGCTATGCTGATCCGGGGATGACAAAACCCTTTTGTAACACGTTCCATGAGCTTTCAGCACGAAGATGTGGAATGAAGCTTCTATCTTGTATTTGTTCTATCTGTTCCTTGTTCCTTTTTATTTTCATTTTGCTCTCCAAGTGGCGTGTCGACCAGTTGATGTACCTACGGAATTCATTCGTTCAATTCTCTGTTCAGATGATATTGTGAAGACTAGGCTGCTACACATCTATCCTTTGTTTTTGTTTTGATTCTGGTATTCGAGTTGCTTCGATGTCAAATGTTGATTCCATACCTTTCTTAATCAGTGTTCTCATATTTCTATGGGAGTGCTAGTCCTTCTTGATCTTCGAGATGGTCATGTTAATCCTTTTCAACCGGTGTGCCTTCTCTTCAAGTTATTCCATACAGACGCCGTTGGGAAATCTGACGATTTGTCTGTTTCATTCATCCCAAGTTGTCCTTGTCTTCCCCACCCTCCCACCCTTCTTCTTCTTGGAGTCAGGAATTCTTAATGAAGTATCCATTTTATTCATGTGATATTTCTTCATTCTTTTCCTTCAATGTTCTTATCCGGTGATTTATCGTGAAGATGCTCAAGAGCTTCAAGTTCATCATTCTTTTGTTCTCAATTCTGCCGGTGGATGTAATTCAAGATTTCGATGTCGATCTTATCCTTTTCCTCATTTCACATTGCTTTCTTATTCCGGTGCACCAATTAATCATTCTCCTCTTTTTATTCATATCCGGAGTGCTGAAGATTCATAATTCCATTCTTAATCCGTTCAAGTTATTTTGAGGATTATCATCTTTATCTTATTCAAGCCATTCAATTCAATCGGTGCAATATCCCTTAAGCAATCTTTTTCAACGGTGATTTCTTTAGTGGGCCCTAACCCACAGGTCTTTTCCCAGGATCTTACCTAACTCTTCTAATTTTTCCGGAGTTATACTCAAATTCTTTTTAAAGTGTTACGTAAGAATGATTTCCATCAGTCACATGCCTTCTCCAAGATCGCTTTCAAATTCTTTTCATCGTTGTTTCAACCTTTTTAATTCTTCATTCCGGAGTGCTCAACAATTCTTATGGCATTTCTCGTCTTCATTCTCAACATTTCAAGATCGGAGAAATGTTTCTCTTAAATATTGGCCCGTTCTCTTGAAGATTCGTGGTTCTAGCTTCATGCCATCCTCATTATTGTTTAGATTGTGAGGAATTCTTCATACCCATCCAAAGCATTTCATGAATTCTTCTTATTGTGATCCTCCGAAGGCCATCATTTCAGAAGATTCTTCGTTCTCAGTTTTCAACTTCGTCCTCCAAATATTCTTCATTGATGTCTCTTCATTTGTCTCTATATTCTTACGGTGGTTCATTCAAGTTTTCTCTTCTGTTGTTATCGTTTTAATTCACTCGTTCTTTTCATAATCCTACCGGTGCTTTGTTGAAGATTTACCCAAGCTTGTGCGAGATCTCTCTTAATCCTTTCAACGAGAATAAGTTGTATGCCAAATCCTTTGGTTGTCATCAATTTAAATTGGTGAAGGATATGCATAACATAAATCTTATTCTTATTCCTTCAAGGTGATTTAATCCCTTCCTTCGGAGCTTGTTCATCATATCATATTCTCGGTTCTAAGTTGTTCATCTTGTTTTTCCGGACCTCCAAGTTATTTTCATTTATATCAGTTCAAGCTCCATCTAATTCATCGCAGGCCTTGAATCTTATTCTTTTCATCTTTCACTTCTCATGCTTTCATTACCGGAGTTCTCATGGTGGTTCATCATGTTTTAATTCATCCTCGAAGTCTTCATCAAGATTCTTGTCGGAGCTCAAGCATTCTTCATCATGCTTCCAATTGCAATTCTTTCTACCTTATCTTTTCAGGTGGTGTGATGTCATTCTTGTTAATTCCTTCATGTTTCATGATTCACAAGTTGTCAAGAATGAGATATTTAAAACCATCATTTCTTTCTCTTTAGGAGATCCTTTCAACCCCTCATTTTATCTCTTGGAGTTATCTTGGGTTGTATTTCACCAAAAAGCTTTCCCTAAGGATTGTTGCTAATTATGGTGCTTATAAATGACCCAAGTTCTTCATTTATCATTCCGGTGAAATAAGTTTTTCGTCTCCTTGTTGATCTCAATTCAATCAAATGTTTCCGTCAGTGGCTGGTTGTCACCTCTTAATTCTGAGATGTTTTCCATAAGCCCACATCAAGATTATTCGTTTTCGTTGTTGATCTTTCCAACAGCTCTGTTCAACCCATCTTGGTATAGATGCTCTTTCAATTCATTTGTGGGAGAAGTTGTCATTTTTTCTTCTCCATTCATTTCTTTCGTTGATCTATATGCTATTCTTTCATTCCGGAGGCACTGTAATATTGCTCTCTTCGTCCCATCATCTCGTTTTATCGAGATCATGTTCTTTCCCTTGCTTATCATTTAACCGGAGTGTTGTATTCTGTCGGGGGAAACTGTCCGCCACGAACACCTATGGGACCGGAGCCCCTTGTCTGTGCGGTACGAGGGCGGAGGGAGCACGAAGAGCAGATCGTGGCGAGCACGCGGGCAGTTTTACCCAGGTTCGGGCCGCGGTAGACGCGTAAAACCCTACTCCTGCTTAGTTGTGTATTGAGTTGGAGTGCTCGGGAGCTTGAAGAAGCAGCTACACCGAGCGTGAGAGTGATCTAAGTTCCGAACCCCCTCCACGTTGAGCATGGGCCTCCTTTTATAGTGCAAGGGGTCACCGACAGGTGTCAACGTAGGAGAAAGGGGTAGAAATGTAAAAGAGGTGGTAGTTGTAACAGTGCGGGAACAGTGGAGCTACAGTGCAGAACAGTGGTCTATACCAACTTTGACAGTGGGGGACAAGGGCATTTAATGCCCGTCGCCGTCGACCCCAAAAGCTCCCGCCCTTGCGTCTCCGTCTGCCACGGCGATGGATCCACCACCGTGGAGTGCCACCGTGTCCCCCAGGCTGCACAGCCGTCCGCCACGCGTCCCTGGATAGGCCCCAGGGCGACTCGTGGGCCGGTGAGCTGGAGCGCGGGCACACAGCGCAGCCTTCCCGGCAAGCACCTTGCCGGGGCTTTGATCTGGCCGGGCCCGGGAGCTTGCCGCTCCCCAGGCCCTTGCCGGGGCGCATATAGCGCCGAGGCGTGTCTTCTAGTCTTCCTGGCAAGCTCCTCTTGCCAGGGTCTTGTGCTAGTGGGGTAGTCCTGAGCCTGGTACGGCCTTCCCGGCAAGCTCCACTTGCCGGGGTCTCGATCTTCTGTCTTGTATACTTTGTTTTTGAATGGCTTAATAAAGGGGCAGAAAGGTCTCCGGCGAGCACGCGGTAAACCCTACCGCGGGAGGCTGCAACTGTCCGTGCACAAGTTGGGGTACTGAGGTACCCCTACCTTAGTACACCGACAGGAGCCCCCGGGCCTGGGCCAGACACGGTGCCGAGCGCTGTTGGGCCAGGCCCAAAACAGTGCACGGGCACCCGCGGCCCGCGGCGCGCCGAATCCACTTCCGTATCCGCCGCACCCCACCGTAACGGCACGCGTCGATTGCGGCGTCGTGGGATGGGACGTGCCCACGATCTCTTAATGGAAAGGGCGAAACGCCCCTCACTCCCCCATAAAAGCAGAGGAAGCAGGCGCGGTTCCCCTCCTTGCGCTTTCATTGCTTCTCCTTCTTCCTCCAGAGATCCCTCTTGTGCTCCGCTTCCACATCTCCGCCGCCGCCGTCTGCATCTCCGGCGTCGCCGAGTTCTTCGTTCCTCTTCTTCCGCCGCGTCCGCCATGGCCCCGAAGACCGACAAGGCGAAGGCGGAGAAGTCCAAGAGGGAGAAGTCGGAGCAAGCGGCGAAACTCGCCGCGTATCGGAAGCAGCATCTCGTCTTCCCGCCGAGGCTCGGCGCGCGGGAGCTCTGGAACAAGTAATACTTGTTCTGGTCCAAGGAAACCAAGGCGCACCCCCGCACGCGAGCGTATCCGGCCGCCGCCAAGGACAGCTACCCCGGCGGGTACTATTTCTTCGCAGCTTTCTTTCACTGCGGTCTTTGCCCTCCTTTCTCGAATTTCTTCTGCGATGTCATGCACACCTACGGCCTCCACCTCCTTGACTTCACCCCCAACGCCATCCTCACCATGGCGGTTTTCGCACACATGTGCGAAAACTTCATAGGGATACAGCCCAACGTAGCGTTGTTTAGGCACTTTTTCACTCCTAGAGCAGAGGCCGACGCCCCCCTCTCCGGAGGAATTTCTTGGGTTTTCCGTCTGAATAAGAAGGGATCTTACTTGCCGGGAGAGCTCCGCGGCAAGTGGGAGGAGTGGCGTGCGGAGTGGTGCTGGATCGTCGAAGACCAGCCGCAAGCTTTCACCGCGCCGCGCACAACGCCCATCGTGCGCGGCAGGGACTGGAGCGAGCTAGACTCGGACGACATCAAGCTCGACATCGCCCTCGTCCGGATTCTTCGTCTTCGGGTGGCACAGCTGTCCGTTGCTGAGGTGGGCGCAGACTTCCTTCGCCGCCGCATCGCCCCTCTCCAAGACAGGAAGAGGCCGGCCTGGGAGTACGGCGGCCCGGCGGACATAATGAGGCTGCGCCCCGGGCTCAACTTCAACTTCACGACGCTGGAGCTGAAGGGGATGGTCCGGGAACTCTTCAAGTATGACCCGGCACACCCTGAGTGGTTCCGAGCTCCCCGGGGGGTGGTGCCGCTCTGCAACAGCACCGTCCGGGACCGTCTCCTCGCCATGATGCCCGCATGCGATTCGCACGGCGTGGACCGCACGTGGATTGCGCCCAAGCCCATCGACGTCCTCAACTTCTACGACAACCTCGTGGAGGTGGCGAAGAACAAGAACGACGTCAAGGAGCACACGCGGGACACCACCGACCAGGAGATTGCCTATATGGCTTCTCGGGCTGAGGAGGCCGCTGCAGCCGCAGCGGCAGGAGATTTCGGGAACACGCCAGCTGAGGCGGAGGCTGCGGACGCGTCCAGCCAGGCGGAAGAGGCGGAGATCCGCAGACTGCTGCAGCTCCCTCCCGACGCGCTTGCCGGGGTCCCCTCGCTGAGGCACTCCGGGATCCACGGAATCGTGGCCGAGGCCGCGGCAATGGAGGGTGCCGCCGGAGGGAACAGAGGCGCCGCGAGGAGCGGAGGCGCCGGAGGGAGCGGAGGCGCCAAGGGAAAAGAGGCCGCAGCGCAGGGCGCTGGGCCCAGCGAGCCGGCCGGGGAAGAGGAGGAGGAGGAGGCCGAGGACTCCGGCGGATCTACGGAGCTCTACGCCGATGACCTCTCCTCGTCGGAGAGCTCCCCGCCCCCGGCAAGCCCAAGGCAGTCTCCACCGAAGCGTCTCCGCAAGACGGCGACGGGAGAGAGGGCGCAAGCGCCCCGGCAACAACCAGCTCGCCGGGCAGCTCCCCGGGGGAGCCAAGCCGCGCCAAGGGCGACCGGCGTACCAGCCACAGCAGAGGCGGCCCGCGCACGGGCCACGACGGAGGCGCCTCGCAGGCCGGCGCCGAGCCGACAGGGGTCTTCTCGGAGCGGAGCAGCGGCTCCGCCCGCTCCTCGGGCGCCGGCTACCACAGGGGCTGGGTCTTCGCAGCCCCCAGCCCCGGGGACCACCAAGCGCGCGAGGGAATCTTCGTCTTCCGCTCCTCGCGCCGACGCGCCCACGGTGGAGTACGACTTCTCCGCCCTGAGCGAGGACGACGAGGAGGACCAGGAGTAAGGATCCAGGATCTTACACCTTCTCGAGTTTTGTCTTGATTATTGTTGATGCTGACTTTGTTTGCTGCTTTGATTTCAGGACATTGGTTCAGCGCGCGGCGAAGAAGGCCAAGGCGCCGGTGGTCGAGGTTGCCGAAGGCTCGGTCATCGCGGCAACAGGGGACGTGCCGGAACCAACCCTGCCAGACCCAAGTGCTGCTCCGAGGAGCAGCCCCCAGCGCAGCCCCCAGCGCAGCCCCCAGCGTAAGTCTGGGGTCTATCCTTCCGCTTGTCGGGGTACGCCCGAGGATTTCGTCTTGTCTTAATATCCTGATGTTTCTTGTCTTGATTTGCGCAGAGGTGGAGCCACAGCGGGAAGAGCGCCCGGAGACCGTCATCGAGGAGCCGCAGGCCCCGCCGTCCCCGCCAAGGCCGAACTCTCCGGCAAGGGAGAGCGCTCCGCCAAGGGCGGGTACTCTGCCAAGGCAGAGTACCCCGCCAAGGGCGAGCAGCCCGGCGAGGGCGGCCACTCCGCCAAGGCAGAGCTCCCCGGCGAAGGAGCCCGCCGCCGAGGACGTCCGCCAAGGTATGTCTTGCATTTTGTCTTCTTGGCTTCGTCTCTTTTTGGATATTTGCTTGAACTTCTTTTTCTTCTTCTTCTTTTTAGATCCTCCTCCTCCCGAACCGATGGAGACGGAGGTCATCAACATCGAGGACGATGAGGGCGCGCAGGGCGGCGGCGGCGACGTCCCTGTCGTTGAGGACGCGGCGAGAGCCGCCGAGCCGGCCGCGCAGGAGACCGCTCCGGCTGCGGACGCAGCGGCCGGGGAGGGGGACGGCGACCGCACCGCCGACCCGGAGGCGGCGGGAGCATCAGATGCTGCACCGGCCGCCGACCCCTCCGCCAGCAAGGAGCAGGGCTACTACCTTGAGGCCCCCAACGGCGTCTTCATCCAGATGCCTTGGGGGTCTTCATCGCGAGCTCCCGCGGAGGGCGAGGCGTTTGACGGAGAAGTCCTCGCCTCCGCGGGCCTGAAGATTGTCGAGGCGCCCGGCGGGAGCGAAGGGCCCGAGGAGGAAAAGCTGCTCCACCAGCTCCTGGCCCTTTACCGGGCCAGGCAGGCGAAGCTCGCTTCCCGGGAAGCCCTTGCCGCCAAGGCCGCCGCGGAGATGGAGAAGCGCGCGGTGGAGCTCAGCGCCGCCAACCAGGCGGCCCTCCGCGAGGTGGCGGAGGAGCGTGAGCGGCTCGCCGGCGAATACCAAGAATGGGTGCTGGAGAAGGCCGAGGCTGAGGAACAGCAGCGGCTCGCCGGGGTGGAGCTGTCCCGGCGAGAAGGAGAACTCGCGCAGCGGAAGGTCGAGCTCGACTCCCATGACGAGGACCTTGCCGCCCGCGAGGCGGCCCTTGGCGGGGAATTGAAGGAGGCGAAAGCCGCCGCGGTTGCCGCGGAAAACGCCAAGAAGGAGCTCGCCGCCAAGGTCGTGCAGCTGGAGAAGGCGCTGAAGGTGAGTGCGGAGAAGGTTGCCGCGCTCATCACAGAGCGCGAGAAGGACGCCCACACAAATTCAGAGCTCCAGGTGAGTCTTTCTAAGAGGGGCGACGAGTTGAGGGCCGCCAAGGACTCCATCGAGGACTTGGAGTTGAAGGTCACGACACTGAAGGATTCACTCGACGTTGCCCGGGCTCGGGAGACCAAGCTGAAGGAGGAGCTCCGCAAGGAGCGGACCTTGGTGGACAGCGTCAACAAAGCGTCCGAGCTCTTCCGCCATACCATTGAGGTATGGACCGAAGACTTGGTATCTTCTGCGTCCAACATCGACCAGGAGCTGCTGGCGCTGAAAGTTGAACATCTCATCTACTCCCCGGATCCGGATCTCCCGCACAGCGCCAAGCTCAGCCTCTTCTTCAGAGGGATCGCGCTGGCCCTGGCAGGTCTCCGGAACCAAATCCCCGCGCAGCTGGCCGAGGAGTCGCGCCTGCTCTGCGCGGGAACTCTGGAGCGCGTGCTGACGAAGATCGTGTACCGCAATCCGGGCATCAATCTCACCAACGTTCTTCGCAGCTTGCCGGCTGATGTGAACACGGAGGCCCTGAAGGAGCAGGTCGCCCACATCATCGCCAAGGTGGCTAAGATCTCCAGGAAGGAGGGCGACCGCGTAGATTAGGCCTCCATTATCTTTATCTTTTTGTTGCTGCACATTATGTCATGAACTCATTAGTCCATCGCGACAAGTTATCCTTTGTAAGATATTTATCTCATTTTGATCAATCAGTGCAATGTTATCTTCCTTGTTCCAACCCTTGACTTTGTATGTTCTTCACCCTACGCTCCCGGGGAGCTTGCCGGCAAGGGGCCTTTGCCGCGAGCGCTGAGTGCTGGACTCTGAGCAGCCTGCTGGCCAAGGTCTCACCGGCAAGCAACCTTGCCGCAGCTAGTCGCAACGCACTTAGCTTGCTGAGCGTACTCGGAAACGAAGCAAGGGCGCGACACTTGTCGCAGCTCACTTAAATCGTTGAGCGAACTCGAAAACAAGATAAGGGTGCGGCGAGCTACGGGTAGGTTCCTCCGCGCACAGGTTTTCCATACAAAGTGTGATTGTTCAAGGAAGACAACTAAAATTTTAAAAATTTGAACTAGTCAAATTCTAACAACTTAGCTTTCATATATTGCTTGCTTCCCGGTAAGGTTTCTCTTTCTTGAACAACACTTGGTTCCTCCCCCATCTTCTTCCCCCCCGGCAAACTTGTGTGCGAGGAACATTCCTTCTGCTTAAGAGGCAAAGGAAAAGAAGAGGAAAACAAGATATGGCCTTTCGGCGTTGTAATGCTTACCGGATGTGTGTATCGCACAAGTTGCCAAATAACACATGCAAATAGCAAAGAAAAGCATGCAAAAGGCAAATAGCGCAAAACACGGAAACTTTACTGATGCACGGGGTCTGCGCCCGGCTTTGTACAAAGGGTTACATGCAACAACGGCAAAGCTTGTACAAAAGGTGGTTGCCGGAGCGGGCCACGGCAACCGCGCCTTATGGGTGAAACTTGCGAAGATGCTCTATGTTCCAGGAGTTGCTCACCGGTAAGCCTTCTTCGGTCTCGAGGCGGACAGCGCCGGGCCTCGTAACTTGTCTCACCCGATAAGGGCCTTCCCACTTCGGCGTCAACTTGTTGGAATTCTTGGCGGACTGAACACGCCGAAGAACAAGGTCGCCTTCCTCGAGACTCCTGGCCTTGACCTTGCGGCTATGATAGCGACGCAAGGCCTGCTGGTATCGAGCAGCTCGTACAGCAGCCTGGAGACGTCCCTCCTCGAGGAGCAACGCGTCGTCTTGCCGCAGTTGCTCTTGCTCGAGCTCATCATAAGCGAGCACTCGAGGAGATCCGTATACGAGTTCCGTGGGGAGAACTGCCTCTGCTCCATAGACTAGAGCAAAGGGTGTCTGTCCGGTGGCTCGACTTGGTGTCGTTCTGATTGACCAAAGAGCCGCCGGTAGCTCCTCTATCCAATTTCTTCCGCACTTGCGCAGCCTGTCAAAGGTCCTTGTCTTGAGTCCGCGCAGCACTTCAGCATTTGCCCTCTCCGCTTGACCGTTGCTCCTCGGGTGAGCAACAGAAGCGAAACAGACCTTGGCGCCAAGGTCTTGGACGTACTGCATGAAGGTGCGACTAGTGAATTGCGTACCGTTGTCGGTGATGATCCTGTTAGGGATCCCGAAACGGTAGACAATCGACCTGAAGAACCTGACTGCTGACTGTGCTGTCACCTTTCTCACTGGCTCCACTTCTGGCCACTTTGTGAACTTGTCGATTGCAACGTACAAGTACTCAAAGCCCCCGACAGCACGAGGGAAAGGGCCGAGGATATCGAGTCCCCAGACCGAGAAGGGCCAGGACAAAGGGATTGTTTGGAGAGCTTGAGCTGGCTGATGGATCTGCTTTGCATGGAACTGGCACGCTTCACACTTGGTTACTAGTGCAGTTGCATGTTGGAGGGCTTCTTGCCAAAAGAACCCTTGCCGGAAAGCTTTCCCGGCAAGCGCCCTTGCGCCAATGTGGTGGCCGCATATGCCTCCGTGTATTTCCGCCAACAGCTTCTGTCCATCTTCCCTGGAGATGCACTTCAGTCTGACACCATTGAGTCTTCTTCTGTACAGCTCGTTATCCACGAACTGGTACATACTTGACTGCCTGGTTATCTTCTCTATTTCTTCTGGGTCGTCGGGAAGTTCTCCAGTTTGAAGGAAACGGACGATCTGCTGCGCCCATGCCGGAGCCTGAGGCTCAACGGCAAGGACTAAAGGCTCGAGGGCCGCTGCGGGGACCTCAGCTTCTACGGCAAGAACCTCTGGCTCTGCCGGAGCTGATGGTCCCCCGGTAAGCTCGCCGGGGCGAGGCTTGTCGGGAACGCTTGCTTCAACTGTACAGACCCGAGGATCTGCAGGAGCAAACTGTTCCTTAGCGTTGTGGTCGTTGATGTTAGGGACCTTGGCGGCGGTTTCAGGAAGATCCGCCGGCAAGTAGTCGCCGGAGACCAACTTTCTCTTCTTGGACTGCCCAATTGATGGTGTAACGGATGGTTGAGTCAGCTTGAGCAGGAAGGTCCCTGGTTCCACAGGTAACTTCATCGAAGCACACTTTGAAAGGCCATCTGCAATTTCATTTTGAGCTCTCGGGACATGCTCCATCTACAGACCTTCAAAGTGTTCTTCAAGCTTTCTCACTTCATCGACATAAGCTTCCATCAAAGGGCTCTGATAGCTCTTATTAACTTGTCGGACCACCAACTGAGAATCTCCCCGCACAATCAGCTTCCTAATCCCAAGTTCGGCCGCAATCCTGAGGCCGGCAAGCAAGCCTTCATATTCAGCAGTGTTGTTTGTCGCTTGCTCCCTAGGAAAGTGCATCCGGATAACGTATTTGAGGTGCTCTCCGGTCGGCGCGATGAGTACTACGCCAGCACCGGCGCCTTGCAGCGAGAAGGCACCGTCAAAATACATTACCCATTCGCTTGTCGCTTCTTGTACGGGTGTACTTGTTTCTTGAACTTCTTCATCGGGCGTTGGGGTCCACTCAGCTATGAATTCTGCGAAAGCTCGGCTCTGGATGGTTGAAGTACTTTCAAACTTGAGTCCAAAGCTTGACAGCTCCAGTGCCCACTCAACGATCCTGCCTGTTGCTTCTGGGTTGTGCAATATCCTCTTCAGCGGAAAGCGAGTGACCACTGTTATCTCATGGGCTTGGAAGTAATGGCGCAGCTTTCTCGAGGCCATGAGGAGGCCGAAAAGCAACTTTTGCACACCAGAGTACCTTGATCTAGCCCCCTGGAGAAGGGAACTCACAAAATACACTGGGCGCTGCACCATCTTCTTCCGCACCTCATCCTGTTCCTGCGCAGAGTTATCCTTGTCGGGGCCAGAGCTTGCCGGAGCAGCCCCCTGCTTGTCGCTGGATTCGCTTGCCGGTGGTGCTGACTCCTCGTCGGACTCCCTCTCCGCTACTAACGCAGCACTAACCACCTGGTTGGTTGCCGCTAGGTATAGCAACAACTTTTCCTGTGGTCTAGGTGCGACAAGTATTGGAGTGGAGGACAGGTACCGTTTCAAATCCTGCAGCGCCGCCTCCGCTTCCGGAGTCCACTTCATGGGACCCGCCTTCTTCAAGATTTTGAAGAAAGGTAGGGCGCGTTCTGCAGATTTTGAAATGAACCTACTGAGGGCAGCTACGCAACCTGCAAGCCTCCTGACATCCTTGACGCGCTTTGGGGCCTCTATCTGCTCAATGGCTTTAATCTTGTCGGGGTTGGCTTCAATCCCCCTCTGTGACACAAAGAACCCGAGAAGCTTGCCGGAAGGGACTCCAAAGACGCACTTCTCGGGGTTCAACTTGAGCTGTATTCTGCGCAGGTTCTGAAATGTCTCCTCCAAATCTTGGATCAGGGTTTCCTTGCTCTTGCTCTTCACCACGATGTCATCCATGTAAGCTTCCACATTTCTGTGGATCTGTGGCTCAAAAGCAGTGTATACTACCCTTGCAAAGGTTGAGCCTGCATTCTTCAACCCAAATGGCATGCGTATGAAGCAATAAGTGCCACACGGGGTGATAAATGCAGTCTTCTCTTCATCCTCCTTGGCCATGAAAATCTGATGATAGCCTGAGTATGCATCAAGAAAACAGAGTAGCTCACACCCGGCAGTGGAGTCAACGATCTGGTCAATGTGCGGCAAAGGGAATGGATCCTTGGGACATGCTTTATTCACATCGGTGAAGTCTATACACAGTCTCCATTTCCCATTGGCCTTGCGCACGACGACCGGATTTGCCAACCACGTCGGATGGATCACACCTCTAACTAGGCCTGCTGCCTCTAGCTTCTTGATTTCTTCGTTGATGAATTCTTGGCGCTCTACGGCTTGCTTCCTCACTTTCTGCTTGATGGGCCGCGCATGAGGACAAACAGCAAGCTTGTGCTCAATTACCTTCCTGGGAACACCGGGGATGTCAGATGGTTGCCAGGCAAACACATCGACATTCGCCCGCAGGAAGGCAACGAGCGCGCTTTCCTATTTGCTGTCAAGGGTGGCACTGATGGTGAAGGTACCACCAGTGCCGTCCTCCTTGGCGGACACTTTCTTGGTTGCCGGAGGAGCAGCCATTCCTTTCTTACTCTTGCCGGTGGAGCTCGATGGAACGTCCTCGACGGCAGCGCAGCACTCCGAAGAGGTGCGGTTGCCGGAGTGGGTCCCAGAGCACTTGCCGGACTTGGTCTTCGTCTTCTTCCCCCCGGGAGCTTCAGCGGCAAGAGTATCCTTCTCGGCTGCAGCTGCCGCATCCCGGTAGATCTTGTCGGCGCAAACAAGCGCATCCTTCTTGTCGCCGTGGACAGTGATGACGCTTATCGGCCCCGGCATCTTGAGTACGTTGTAGGCATAATGGGAAGCTGCCATGAACTTGGCGAGGGCAGGACGGGCGAGTATTCCATTGTAGGGCAACGGAATATTGGCGACGTCGAAAGTGATGCGCTCAGTTCTGAAGTTGAGCTCCCCGCCAAAGGTCACCGGCAGAGTGATCTTTCCCTTGGGCTTGCTCCTTCCCGGGTTGATTCCTTGGAATGAACCGGTCTCTTCGAGCTCGCCATCTGGAATCTGGAGTTTCTTGATCACAGCAGAGGAGATCAAGTTCAGCCTGGCCCCGCCGTCAACCAACATTTTGGTGACCTTGAGGTTGCGGATGGTGGGAGAAACCAGCATTGGCAAGCACCCGACCGCAGTAGTGCGGTCAGGGTAATCCTCAAGATCAAAAACGATGGGCGTGCTGGACCATTTGAGGAGCCTGCGCGACTCCACGGGCGGCTCTGCTGCGTTCACCTCACGCACCCACTGCTTTAGTTGGCGGTGGGAGGTGTGCAGAGAGGCGCCACCGTCGACGCACAGGACCTCCGTGGCCTTCTGGAACTCCTGTTCGCTGTTATCCTCGTCCTCCATGTCTTCGTCGTCGTCCTCTTCGTCCTTGTCGCGGCCCCGGGGAGGTCGATCCCCTTGCCGCTGCTTGGCCTTGCCGCGGCGTCCTCCCCGGCCGTTGAACGGCCGCTTCTTGCTTGTCTCCTTCCCGCCACCTTGGGCCTTCTCCTTGTCGCGCCTATCGTACTCAGCTTTCTGCTGCTCGACGAGATACTCGACGCGCTTGCAGTTGGAGAGATCGTGACCCTTGGTGCGGTGGATCTTACAGTATTGCTTGTCGGAGCTTCCCGGCTTGTCGGCCGCCGCTACAGGGGCAGGCTCCTTGCCGGAGCCGCCAGCCTGCGCTTGCTTGGCGGGGGCTTCCTTGCCGGTCTTCTCGACGGCAAGCACCTCCTTCTTGCCCTTCCTTCTGTTATTCCGCCGCCGGCTCTTCTTTGCCGGGGCGGCGTCGTCGCTGTCGCTTCCTCCTGCGCCAGCATCTTCCCCGGGGAGTCTCCTCCCCTCTTCCGCGCGTGCGCACTTGTCAGCCAGAGCATAGAGCTCGCTGACATCCCGAATCTTCGTCATCGCCATTTCTTCACGCATGCGGCGGTTACGCACGTTCTGGTGGAACGCGCTGATAACCGCGGCAGGGTGGACATCAGGGATGTTGTGCTGCACACGGCTGAAGCGTTGGATGTACTTGCGCAGGGTTTCGCCTTCCTTCTGGGCCAGAATGTGGAGATCGCTCTCCTGGCCGTGGGGTTTGTGGCCGCCGGTGAAGGCGCCAACAAACTGGTGGCAAAGGTCGGCCCAAGAAGAGATGGAACCTTCCGGCAAGTGCATTAGCCACGAACGGACGTTCGGTTTTAGCACGAGCGGGAAGTAGTTCGCCAAGATCTTCTCGTCGCGCCCCCCGGCAGCTTGCACTGCGATGGTGTAGACGCTGAGGAATTCCGAGGGGTGCGTCTTGCCGTCGTACTTCTCCGGTACGTCGGGCTTGAAATTCTTCATGCTGGGCCACTGGACGTGCCGCAGCTCGCGGGTGAATGCAGGGCAGCCTGCCGCGTACGGCAAGTCGCCTGGTTCACCGGGCGCGTGCGCGTCGACAGTGTTCCCAGCTCTCTGGTCTGATTGTCGCCGAGCTTCTCGGCGGCGCTCGATTCTTGTCCGAGCGTCTTCCTGTTGCCGGTCGTCGAGGACCTGGCGCTGGTCCCGACGTGCCCGCGGGTCCGACGAGGCTGTGGAGCCGTCGTCGGCGTTGTTCCGGCGGGGCGGCGTCTTCTGCTTCTGCCACGGGGAATGCACGCTTGTCGCACCCCCGGCGGTCTTGTCGCCGTCGGCCTTCGTCTTCTCAGCTTGCCACGGCCGCGAGGCCGACGGCTGCTGTGGAGAATCGTTGTTGGCGAAGTCTATCAGGCTCTGGATGGTGGCCCTCCAGTCTTCGGCCTTGTCTGCCGCTGGAGGGAAGTCGAGGAGCAGTTGTGCTCTTGCGAGCGCTTCTGCCGGAGTGGAGGGGAACGCGGGCGAGCGGTGCGAGGAGCGGGATACGCTCGGACTCCTAACAGCGTTAGAAGGAGCGGGGTCCCGCGCCGGCGCCTTCGCTTTGCTTGTGCCCGGACGGGGGTCCGGGGCGTCCCGCGAGCCTCCGGTCTGGCCTTGCCCCAGCAAGCGGATGCCACCTCCCGTGACATGGTGCTGCTGGGTCGTTGTGTGCTGAGAGGGACGCGGTGCGTCCACGGAGACCGAGGTTCGGTCGTCCGTCCTGTTCTTGGATCTAGTGGCGCCGTGAGTGTCCTCGCCGGCGGCCACTCTTCCGACGGCGTCTCCCCCGCCCACCGTTGGCTCCGGTGGCGGCGGGTGAGACGCAGACGGGCCTCCGACCTCCGAAGCCTTCTTCTTCGGGGCCATGGAGTTGTTGCTGGTGAAGTTGACGAATTCGGAGAGGTTGATGAAGAATGCGCCCGCGCGAACGCCGGATCAGGTTCGCACAACCTCGACGCCCCCTACCTGGCGCGCCAAAGATGTCGGGGGAAACTGTCCGCCACGAACACCTATGGGACCGGAGCCCCTTGTCTGTGCGGTACGAGGGCGGAGGGAGCACGAAGAGCAGATCGTGGCGAGCACGCGGGCAGTTTTACCCAGGTTCGGGCCGCGGTAGACGCGTAAAACCCTACTCCTGCTTAGTTGTGTATTGAGTTGGAGTGCTCGGGAGCTTGAAGAAGCAGCTACACCGAGCGTGAGAGTGATCTAAGTTCCGAACCCCCTCCACGTTGAGCATGGGCCTCCTTTTATAGTGCAAGGGGTCACCGACAGGTGTCAACGTAGGAGAAAGGGGTAGAAATGTAAAAGAGGTGGTAGTTGTAACAGTGCGGGAACAGTGGAGCTACAGTGCAGAACAGTGGTCTATACCAACTTTGACAGTGGGGGACAAGGGCATTTAATGCCCGTCGCCGTCGACCCCAAAAGCTCCCGCCCTTGCGTCTCCGTCTGCCACGGCGATGGATCCACCACCGTGGAGTGCCACCGTGTCCCCCAGGCTGCACAGCCGTCCGCCACGCGTCCCTGGATAGGCCCCAGGGCGACGCGTGGGCCGGTGAGCTGGAGCGCGGGCACACAGCGCAGCCTTCCCGGCAAGCACCTTGCCGGGGCTTTGATCTTGCCGGGCCCGGGAGCTTGCCGCTCCCCAGGCCCTTGCCGGGGCGCATATAGCGCCGAGGCGTGTCTTCTAGTCTTCCTGGCAAGCTCCTCTTGCCAGGGTCTTGTGCTAGTGGGGTAGTCCTGAGCCTGGTACGGCCTTCCCGGCAAGCTCCACTTGCCGGGGTCTCGATCTTCTGTCTTGTATACTTTGTTTTTGAATGGCTTAATAAAGGGGCAGAAAGGTCTCCGGCGAGCACGCGGTAAACCCTGCCGCGGGAGGCTGCAACTGTCCGTGCACAAGTTGGGGTACTGAGGTACCCCTACCTTAGTACACCGACATATTCTTCATACAAGTAACCTCATCTTATCAAGTTTTGCCTGTCTTTTAACCGGAGTGCTGTCTGAGTCCGTCTTACCATTTGTGCCTTTCTTTCAATTGTTTCGGAGGCAATATGTTGTTGTTTTCATCAAGTATCATCTAAACTTGGCAAGTTCTTGTTAATTCCTTCCATTTTCAGTCGGAGTGCTGCCCAAATTCTGTCATTCTTATGCCTTGGCTATACCATTGCGGTTTCTTATTCTTTTGGTCCGTGAGCTCTTGTTTCATGTCTTTCAACCTTCAAGGTTCTCATAATGCTCCTTGTCCCTCTTTTCTAACGGAGTAGTGTATTCTTTCTTTCAAGATTGTTCAACCTCTCAAGGTTCTTTGGTTTCACTCGTCTGTCAAAGAAGCAACTTTGTTTTACCTCTTCTTTTTTTCGTTTCTACCCGGTGATATCTCTAGGATCTCGGGTCGAGATCCTCTGTTAGTGTGGGAGAGTTGTGACGCCCGAGACCGACGTCCCAGAAGATCCCAGAAGATTCCAGAAGATTCCAGATGTTCCGGGTTCTCCCGTGTGTTTTATTTTGCTTGTGTTATTTATTTTTGCATTGCATCATGTCATCATGCCATCATGTCATATTTATTTTTGCATCTCAACCTAAATAAATTGTGTGGACCTTCGGTCCATTTAAATCGAGGGAAGGTGACTTCTCTTTATAACATGTAAAAGTCTCTCAATATTTAGGGAGCTATATAATAAATATTCCATTCGTTGGAATTAACCCAACACACTTGCATATTATTTTTCCCCATGTCTATTTCACTTCGAGCTTCTCCTTCCAAACCTTGCCAATAATTCTTTTCCCGTTTATCGGGGTTCTTCCAAAAAACCTCCAACCATTTTATTTAAATTCCTCACATTTTTGTGAGTCCAGTATATTTGACCTCATGTGCAAATTCTTGCCTAAGCTTCCTTTTCTTTTCTTCTCTCCTTTCTTTCTTTCTCTGTTTTTTTTCTTTTCACTCTTAAAATAGGAGGGGCTCCCAGCCACTGGACTCCTCCTGGCCCATCTCCTCCTTTCCCAGCCAGGCCGGCCCATTCCGCGGCCCAACTCACCCCGCCTAACCCTAGCTGCAGCCGCACCGCATCGCTCCTCTCCCTTTCTCCCGCAAGCCGCCGCCGCACCCCCTCGCTCACAGCCTCGGTTTCCCTCTGTCGCCCGAGCCACTTGCCCTGATCCCATCGTCCTTTGCTCGACCCCGACCCATCTCCCCTCGATCTTCCCCATCGACCTCCCTCGCTCGCCTCGCCTCTTCCTCGGCCGCATCGTCAGGTCGCCTGACTCGCCCGCACCCAGGCCCGCGACCGCGCCCTTCCATCCGTCGCCAGGCGCCCGCGCCTCGCCCCAGCCTCCTCCCCGACGCCGGCCAGGCCGCCGCGTTGGCCTTCCTCCCTCGCCAGAACCAGCAGCTGCAGCGCGCCGCGCCCTGCGAGCCGGCCCGGACCGCGCCAGAGCTCCGCGGCCAGGAGTGCCTCTCCGCATCGCCAGAGTCCCCGAGCGCCTCGTCCTTCCCTCCGGCCTCCGTCGCCAGGACCGCGTCCCCGAGCGACGAGCCTGCGGCTCCCTCCGTTCCAGCGCTTCCCCGTCGCCCTTGCTCTCCGCCTCGCCCGCAAGCCGTCCTCTCCAGCACGCCCGCACGCCATGGCCCCTCCAGCGCGGGAGCAGCCAGGTCGGCCAGGCCCCGCCTCCATGCTCCGTCCGCCAGCGACGATCCGGCCGCGTCGCCGTCCTGCTGCCTCCATGGTCCAGCACCGTTCCGCCCCCAAGGCAGCAGCCTCCTCGCGTGACCGAGGCCTTGTGTTTTGTTGTGTGTTGCTGTTTTTGTCTATCGCAAGACCGCCCAGGTTTTCGACCAAGTTCCACTACGTCCACGACGACCTTATGACAAGTACCCCGACGACCGAACGGCTACGATGACAAGTACATCTACGAACGGGAACGCCTACACGACGACACTACACGACGCGTCAAGTACCCCTTCGGATGCGTCAAGTTCGACTACACATGGAGATCCCGTGTACCCCGACGTCACCAAGTACCACGACATGAACGTGAACAACTACCGTCTCCGGAACAACTACTTCCCACTACGGAATGAGTTCCACTACCGACGCCCCGAAGATGTTGGGTTCATCAAGTCCCTCTCCAAAAAACGAACGTGTACCACTACTTCCGCTATCGTCGCCCGAGTACAACTACCGCCTCGTGAACGGCTACTTCCTCTCCGAACGTGAACGCCTTCTTCCTCTACGTCTCGAACCGCCTCGAAACGCACGCTTCAAAGGTATAACAAGACGACCCCGTGGATGACTCGTGGAATGCTTGTTGTGTTGTATGGAATGTTTGTCCTTGTGTGCACCGTGCCCGTTTCATCTTTTGTCATGTTTCTTGGTTGCCTCGTCGCCGACCCGTGGGAACCCGGCAACGGGATCAACCCACTTTCATCTCGTTCAACTTGCTCACATCATCTTCCTTTTGCTCCGGACTCTCAGCGAGTTACCGGAACCGATATGACGTCGTTGCATCATTTTCGGATCGTTGCCGTGGCACCCTTTCTTTCCACCATGATGACAAATGCTTCATATATCTCTTGTCAACCTTTTAATAAAACTTGCATAAACTTGATCATGCCATCCGCATCATATTAACAACATTAATATGTGTGAATTGTTGTTTGCTTATAATTACTAAAACATGCTCATGGGGATTTTCCGGATATGTTGTCGTTCTTCCGGCCTCATTTAAAAATGTCTTAATAGTGTAGGTTTATTATTGTTTCACCTCTTGCCATGTTAAAACATTTAACCTTGTCTTGTAAATAACGAGAGTCAACTAAATAATTAAAATGTGGTGTTTCGTCAATATGCAACTCGTTGCATATTGAGCTCCACTTAACTTGTAGTGTTGTTTGTGCACTTTGCCATGCCATGCATATTTAAACCGGACATGCATCATACTTGGATGTGCATCGTATGCCATGTTTATGCTTGTGTGTTTACCGTGTTGTTTCTTTCTTTCCGGTTGCTTCTCTTGTTAGCTTCGGTTTCGTTCCGGAGTTGTGAGGTTTCGCTCGTCTATGTTGCTCCGTCTACTTCATGAATCTGTTCTTCTCCCTTGTGGAATTCCAAGCAAGATGACCGAACCCCGATAACATTACTATCTTTGCCTATTGCTAGTAGTTTCGCTCTATAGTTTTGCCTCGATGCCCATGATCTTCTTGTCAGCCTCCTACTTGTAACCATTGCCATGTTTAACCACCCTACCTACGCAAACCGTTGCCTGGCTAAGTACGCTTCGCTCAGCCCTTCTTATAGCATTGCTAGTTGCAGGTGAAGATCGAAGATGCTTGCTTCACGTTGAAGTTTGGTTGGGTTATATTACACTATATAAATGCTTAAAATGAAATCATCTATATACTGGCAAGGGTGGAAGGCTAAGCCTTTTGCTTGGTGATTTGTTCCACTCATGCCGTTAGGAACCGTATAAACCGGTGTTATGTTCCTTGATTATGCGTTCCTAACACGGTTGGGGTGTATGTGACCCCCTTGATAAACCGCTAAGTGCTAAGTCTTTTCCAGCAAATCCCAACTTTGGTACTATTTGCCTCATCATAACAACTTAATTAAATAATTAAATTTGCATAGGGGGTCGCGTCCCCGAGGATTCTTAATTCTACATAGCAGGGGGGGCCAGTGCTGATGGCGTTGGTCCCAAACGGGGGTTCTGCGGGGCCGCCTTGGGGAAACCTGAGGTATCTGGTATAACCTGTAGAATCGCCCATCCGGTCGTGGCCTGAGACGAGATACGCGCGGCTACTATCAGGGTGTCGGCACGCCGGGAGGATTTGCTGGATTAGCCTTACCTTAGTTCGGAGTATCTTGAGCACGGGATTCCGAGAATACTCGGGTCTTCCCACCTTGGAGTTGCGACTCCGCGGATCGTGGGCTTGTAATGGGTCAAGTTGGAACACCCCTGCAGGGTTATGAACTTTCGAAAGACGTGCCCGCGGTTATGTGGCAGATGGGAGCTTGTTAATATCCAGTTGTAGAAAACTTGACACAATGTTCTAATACACTACCAGCGTGTGTACCGTGACTGTCAATTTCCGAATAGGGATTCGGGAGTTGAACACGGTGGGGTTATGTTTGACCGGCTTTAGTTAGGATCACTTCGTGATCATCTCTCGACCGAGGCTTTCTCTTCTCGCTCTCTATCACGTAAGCTAGTTGCTAGTTGCTGCTGCAGACACTACTCTTTTCTTCAGCCTTATCCTCTCCCAAGGCTTAAATAGTCTTGTTACCCGGGAACGGGATTGCTGAGTCCTCTGTGGCTCACAGTTACTTCACCACACCAGATGCAGGTTCAGCCGAGTTTGATGCAGAAGCTGGTTCAAGTACTTCACTGGGAGCTCGATGAAGAGAGTTGCCGTTTGCTTGTGACGTTTCGATGATCAGTAGTGGTTTCTACTAGGATTCGATCCTGACCTGTGGCTTTATGTTGTTTGGTATCTTTCTTTTGGATCTTACCCTTAGATGGGCTGTGATGTTTTTGAATGATGTTATGCTTATGTAATGTATTGTGTGAAGTGGCGAGTGTAAGCCAACTATCTTCTTTTGCAATTTAATCCCTCTTTTACATGAGTCGTGCAAAGATACCAAACTTGAGATCATTCTAGGATGGGCTTATACCTTTAAGTCGTGCCTCGAAACGAAGGAGGTATAGTCCCATCCTGGGCATTACAGGTCGACCTTGAACACTTGTGTTAATGCTTATGGAAACAATGTAGAATATTTCATGGAAGTTTCTTGCAAAAATAATTATCCCCTTGTACAATTCCATTGTATTATAAAAATAAGGTGCCAAGAGTTTCCTTTAGGACGATTAGATTGCTTGTTGGTTTGTGCGGTGCAAAACAGAAACTTCGGCTACAGTGCATGATTTTTCATTTTTTACTGGAAAATCAAACGGTTCTGAAACTTTTTGTACAATCTTGCTATGAAAATG
Source organism: Secale cereale (assembly GCA_902687465.1). Classification (NCBI taxonomy): domain Eukaryota; kingdom Viridiplantae; phylum Streptophyta; class Magnoliopsida; order Poales; family Poaceae; genus Secale; species Secale cereale. Next base: position 352,583,115 of record LR738713.1, read on the forward strand.
TTTTATTTTTCCTAAAATTTTCAGAATTTTTAGAGTTACAGAAGTATGGTGGATGTTTAAATCTTTACAGACTGTCATGTTTTCACACATTGCTGTTATAGCTTCATTATTTGCTTATGTTTGAATTCTTGTTGAACCTTCCTTGACTTGGGGCCATATAATTGTGATAACATATAGTGGGTAATGTTTTTTATAATTATACAATAATATTAGAGCAGTACATGATGAAATTTCATTTATTATATGCACTAACCCCGCCACTAAAAGTTCGGCTAAGTTTTGTGTGGATGAAGTGTTCGAAGATCGAGGATGTCTCGGTGTGAGGAGAAGGAGGAGATGCAAGACCTCAAGCTTGGGGATGCCCAAGGCACCCAAAGTAAATATTCAAGGAGACTCAACCGTCTAAGCTTGGGGATGCCCCGGAAGGCATCCCATCTTTCTTCAACAAGCATCGGTATGTTTTCGGATTCGTTTCATTCACATGATATGCGTAAATTCTTGGAGTGTCGTGTGCCTTTTATTTTTCTTTTAATAATGCACCATGCTGGTATGATATAGTCCTTGGAAAATTGGTAGAATGCTCATTGCCACTACTGCAGGATGCTGCTAACGCGACACTACGATCAGAGACCCTTCGAGAAACTGTGTGCAATGCAATCGTCGCAAACGGTGCTGTATGAAAACCGTCAGAAATGTGTAAAACGTTTGCGATGACGGATGCATCAAACACGGTTCATGTTATAGTTGCGATGGGCAAAGGGTTTGGGGTCGGGAGGAGCGGCAGAGCGAAGGGAGAGAGATGGATCGAGGGGAGGGAGTCGAGGGGAGATATGGGTGCGGCGCGGGGGAGGACGAGAGGAGAAGCGTTCGGTCGGGGCTAGGGGTTTATGTATAGTGGGCTGCGGGGAAGGATGGGCCTAGGTGGTGGGCTGCGGCTGGTCTGAGGCCCAGCTGGGCTGACTGCGGCTGGGCCTGGGGCTCCTCTTCTCTTCTTTCTTCTAAAAGAAAAAGAGAAAAGAAGGAAAAAAACAAAGAAGAAAGGAAAAGAGAAGAAGGAAAGAGTTAGGGGTAGAATTTGGGCATGGGGGTTAATTTCTCTGGACTAGCAAAAATGCGCTAGTTCCAAGAAAAATAGAAAAGGGCATGATTGGAAAATAAATTCAAATTCCTTTGAATTTATTTCAAATGGTGTGAACAAGTCTATGATTTAGAAGTGTCCAAAAATGCTCGGGTTTTTGGAGGATCCTCGATAAAATGGATAATAATTGTTGGCAAGGTTTGGGAGTCAAAACTTGGAGTTGAAAAGGCATGGGGAAATTATGCAAGTGTGTTATGGTTACTTCCAACAAATAGAATATTTTTATAATAGCTCCATAAATATTAGGAGGATATGTTATAAAGAGACGTCATCCTTCCCTCGATTTAAATAGATCGAAGATCCATGCAATTTATTTACTTGAGATTTTTGAAATTAAAGACATGATGGCATGATGACATGATGCAATGCAAAAATAAATAGAGCAAGCACAAATGAAGCACACGGCGAAACCCGGAACACATGGAAGTCTTCTCGAGCGTCAGTCTTGGGGTGTCATAACTCTCCCACACTAATAGAGGATCTCGACCCGAGATCCTGGAGATGGCACCGGATAGGAACGAAAAAGAAGAGGCAAACAAAGTTGCTTCTTCGACAAACGTGTGAAACCACGAATTTGAGAGGTTGACCAAATTGAAAGAAAGAAAACAACAGAGATGAACGAGATTACAAACAGTTCGTTGGACAAGAGGAACAAGTAATACGACAAGAACCGAGGGCTCAAGGAACAATATAGACTTTGAAACCACTCTGGCTGAAGAGAAGCAAGGAAAGCAGAATTCAGCAGCACTCCGACTGAAAATGGAAGGATTTCAACATGAACTTGAGGAGATGGGATGATACTTGATGAAATCAACAACACACTGCCTCCGAAATAATTGAAAGAATGGCACAAGGGGTAAGAAAGATTTCAGACAGCACTCCGGTTGAAATGAGAGGAAAAACTTGATAGAATGAGAGAACTTGAACGGAGGACACAACACTCCAGTTGAATGGATAAGCAAAAGAAAGAACATGATGTCCATAAAACAAGATGATGGTTTGGAGAGAGCAACATCACAATACCTCCGGAATGAAAGAATAGATGCTAGATCGTTGGAAAGAAAAGAACGAAGAAGAAAATGACAACTTCTCCCACAAATGAATTAGAAAGAGCATCCTTACAAAGATGGATTGAATAAAGTTGTTGGAAGAATCAACAAGCAAAAGATAGGCTTGATGTGGGCTTATGGAAAACATCTCAAAATTATGAAGTGACAACCCGCCACTAACGGAAACCAATTGTTGCTAGAGATCAACAAAGAGATGAAAACTCTTTCACCAAGAGGATAGATGAAGAATTTGGGTCATTTATAAGCACCACAATAGCAACAATCATTAGGGAAAGCTTTAGGTGAATTATAACCCAAGATTACTCCAACGAATAAATTGAAGGGTTTGAAAGATCTCCTAAACAAAGAAAATGATGGGTTTGAATACCTCGTTCCTGACAACTTGTGAATCATGAAACATGAAGGGAAATTGTCAAGAATGACATAACACCATCTGAAAAGATAAGGTAGAAAGAATTACACTTCAACCGCACGAAGAAGAATACTTGAGCTCCAACAAGAATCTTGAAGAACCCTTGAAGAATGATTTAGATCACGACGAACTACCAAGAAGAACTCCGGTCACAAAAGGATGATGAGGTAGGAACAAAGGACAAAAAGAACAATATTAAAGCCTAGCAATGAATTAGACGAAGCTCTGTGATGAGATAATTATTATAGCTTGGACCTCCGGAAAAGAAGATGAACAACTTGGAACCGAGAATATTATATGATGAATAAGCTCCGTAAATAAGAGAATAACCACTTCGAGAAAAATAAGAATAAGATTTACTGTATGATTATCCTTCACCAAATTAAATTGATGACAAGCAACGGATTTGGTCTACTACTTATTCTTCTTGAAAAGGATTGGAGAGAGACATAGCACAATTCAACGGACCATCGATAAGATTTGGAAAGAACGAATGAATTGACATGATAAGAATGAAAGAGTAATCTTGAATGAACCACCGTAAGAATATGGAGACGAACGAAGAGGCATCACTTAAGAATAGTTGGAGGACGAAGTTGAAAACTGAGAATGAAGAATTCTTCTGAAATTATGGCCTTCGGAGAATCACAATGTGAAGAATTCATGAAATGCTTCGGATGGGTATAAAAAGAATTCCTCACAATCGGAACAATAATGAGGATGTCATGAAGCTAGAACCACGAATATTCAAGAGAACGGGACAAGATTTAAGAGGAACTCTTCTTCGGTCTTCAAACTGAGAATGACGATGAGGCACCACCCAAAATTGTTGAGACACTCCAGAACAATGGAGAATAGGAAAGATGAACCAAAGATGACAAGAATTTGAGAACGATCTTGGAGAAGGCATATGACTGATGGAATACATTCTTACGTCACACTTGAAAAGAAATTGAGAATAACTCCGGAAAAATAGAAGAGTGAGGTAAGATCCTGGGAAAAGACCCGTGGTTTAGGGCCCACTCAAAAGAAACATTGTTGGAAAAGATTGCTTAAGAGATTGCACTAGTTGAATTAAATGACTTGGACGAGATAACAACCTCGAAAAAGCTTGAACGGATTAAGAATGGAAACGTGAATCTTCTGAGATACCTTATACACTTCGGATATGAATAGAGAGAGTTGAATAAATAAGAGAGCCTTGGGTAAGAAATTCCAACATGGGAAAACATGTGAAACAAGAGGAACAGATATGATCAACACCAAGGTTGAATTACATCCACCGGCATAATTTGAGAACAAAAGATTGATGAACTTGAAGTTTCCTGAGCATCTTCATGAAAAAATACCAGATGAAACATTGCAGGAAAGAATGAAGAACTTCACATGAATATAATGGATACTTGATTAAGAATTCTGGCTCCATAATGAATGGGTGGGAGGGTGGGGAAAAACAAAGACAACTTGGGACGAATGAAACAGACACCGTTGAGAAAACTGAGAATTGATATAGCAGACGATGAAGAGATCGGACTAACTTGAAGAGAAGCACGCCGGTTGAAAAGAATTTTCATGACTGATACGTCTCCGACGTATCTATAATTTTTTACTGTTCCATGCTATTATATTATCCTTCTAGGATGTATTATGGGCTTTTATATACACTTTTATATGATTTTTGGGACTAACCAATTAACCCAGAGCCCAGTGCCAGTTTCTGTTTTTCTCCTGTTTTAGGGTTTTATAGAAAAGGAATATCAAACGGAGTCCAATTGACGAGCCAATTTTTTATGATTTTTTCTGGACCAAAAGAAGCCCTCGAAACAAAAGTGTTGGGCCAGGAGAGCCACGGGCTGCCCACGAGGGTGGAGGGTGCGCCCTGGGAAGGTGGTGGCGCCCTCCTATCTCGTGGACAGCCCAAAAGCCCCCTGACGTGGGACCTACACCAAAAATTCCTATAAATACTGAAACCTTCGGAAATTAACCTAGATCGGGAGTTCCTCCGCTGAAAGCCTCTGTAGCCACCAAAAACCAATTTAGACCTAGTTCCGGCACCCTGCGGAGGGGGGGAATCCCTCTTCGGTGGCTATCTTCATCACCCCGACGCTCTCCATGACGAGGATGGAGTAGTCCACCCTCGGGGCTGAGGGTATGTATCAGTAGCTATGTGTTTGATCTCTCTTTCTCTCTCTTGTGTTCTTGAGATGTCATGATCTTGATGTACCACGAGCTTTGCTATTCTAGTTGGATCTTATAATGCTTCTCCCCCTCTACTCTCTTGTAATGGATTGAGTTTTCCCTTTCAAGTTATCTTATCGGATTGAGTCTTTAAGGATTTGAGAACACTTGATGTATGTCTTGCACGTGTTTATCTGTGGTGACAATGGGATATCATGTGATCTACTTGATGTACTTTTTGGTGATCAACTTGCGGGTTCCGTGACCTTGGGAATCTATGCATAGGGGTTGGCACACATTTTCGTCTTGACTTTCCGGTAGAAACTTTGGGGCACTCTTTGAAGTTCTATGCATTGGTTGAATAGATGTTTCTAA
>LR738713.1:352588297-352607819 GCA_902687465.1 Secale cereale
ACTAACTTGAAGAGAAGCACGCCGGTTGAAAAGAATTTTCATGACTGATACGTCTCCGACGTATCTATAATTTTTTACTGTTCCATGCTATTATATTATCCTTCTAGGATGTATTATGGGCTTTTATATACACTTTTATATGATTTTTGGGACTAACCAATTAACCCAGAGCCCAGTGCCAGTTTCTGTTTCTCTCCTGTTTTAGGGTTTTATAGAAACGGAATATCAAACGGAGTCCAATTGACGAGCCAATTTTTTATGATTTTTTCTGGACCAAAAGAAGCCCTCGAAACAAAAGTGTTGGGCCAGGAGAGCCACGGGCTGCCCACGAGGGTGGAGGGTGCGCCCTGGGAAGGTGGTGGCGCCCTCCTATCTCGTGGACAGCCCAAAAGCCCCCTGACGTGGGACCTACACCAAAAATTCCTATAAATACTGAAACCTTCGGAAATTAACCTAGATCGGGAGTTCCTCCGCTGAAAGCCTCTGTAGCCACCAAAAACCAATTTAGACCTAGTTCCGGCACCCTGCAGAGGGGGGGAATCCCTCTTCGGTGGCTATCTTCATCACCCCGACGCTCTCCATGACGAGGAGGGAGTAGTCCACCCTCGGGGCTGAGGGTATGTATCAGTAGCTATGTGTTTGATCTCTCTCTCTCTCTCTTGTGTTCTTGAGATGTCATGATCTTGATGTACCACGAGCTTTGCTATTCTAGTTGGATCTTATAATGCTTCTCCCCCTCTACTCTCTTGTAATGGATTGAGTTTTCCCTTTCAAGTTATCTTATCGGATTGAGTCTTTAAGGATTTGAGAACACTTGATGTATGTCTTGCACGTGTTTATCTGTGGTGACAATGGGATATCATGTGATCTACTTGATGTACTTTTTGGTGATCAACTTGCGGGTTCCGTGACCTTGGGAATCTATGCATAGGGGTTGGCACACATTTTCGTCTTGACTTTCCGGTAGAAACTTTGGGGCACTCTTTGAAGTTCTATGCATTGGTTGAATAGATGTTTCTAATATTGTGTGATGCATATCGTATAATCATGCCCACAGATACTTGAGGTGACAATGGAGTATCTAGGTGACATTAGGGTTTTGGTTGATTTGTGTCTTAAGGTGTTATTCTAGTACGAACTCTATGATAGATTGAATGTTACTACGAACTCTTGAATAGATCGATCATAAAGAATAACTTTGAGGTGGTTTCGTACCCTACCATAATCTCTTCGTTTGTTCTCCGCTATTAGTGACTTTGGAGTGACTCTTTGTTGCACGTTGAGGGATATTAATATGATCCAATTATGTTATCCTTGTTGAGAGAACTTTCACTAGTGAAAGTATGAACCCTAGGCCTTGTTTCCTATCATTGCAACACCGTTTATGCTCACGTTTACCACTTGCTACCTTGCTGTTTTTATATTTTCAGTTTACAAAAACCTATATCTACCATCCATATTGCACTTGTATCACCATCTCTTCGCCGAACTAGTGCACCTATACAATTTACCATTGTATTGGGTGTGTTGGGGACACAAGAGACTCTTTGTTATTTGGTTGCATGGTTGTTTTAGAGAGACCATCTTCATCCTACGCCTCCCACAGATTGATAAACCTTAGGTCATCCACTTGAGGGAAATTTTCTACTATCCTACAAACCTCTGCACTTGGAGGCCCAACAACGTCTACTAGAAGAAGGTTGTGTAGTAGACATCAAGCTCTTTTCTGGCGCCGTTGCCGGGGAGGTTAGTTCTTGAAGGTATATCTTTAGATCTTGCGATCGAATCTTTTAGTTTCTTGTTTTATCAGTAGTTTAGTTTATAAAAGAAAACTACAAAAAAATGGAATTAAGGTTACCTCATATGCTTCATCTTTTTAATATCTTTCGTGAAAATGATGGGAAGGAAAATTGTGCTCAAGTACTAGAAGAAGAATTACATAGAATGCTTGGCATGAAATATGTGAATGATGAGCATGATTGCAATGTTGTTAGTGTGAATCCTTTGAATATCCATGATGCTAATGATATGCAAAGCCACAAGCTTGGGGATGCTATGTTTGATGAAGATGATATGTTTAGTCCCCCAAGTTTTGATGAGCAAATTTATTATGATGAAAGCATGCCTCCTATTTATGATGATTATTGTGATGACACGTATGCTATAAAGAATAAAGATAACCATGAAACTTGTCATCATGATTATGCTTCACATGATAGTTATTTTGTTGAATTTGCTCCTCCCACTACTATGAATGAGAAGAATTTTGCTTATGTGGAGAATAGTAAAATTTCTATGCAAGTAGATCATGAAAAGAATGCTTTATGTGCTGGTTATATGTTGAATTCATTCATGATACTACTGAAAATTATTATGAGAGAGGATCATATGCTTGTAGGAATTGCAATAATATCAAGTTTCCTCTCTATGTGCTTGAAGTTTTGAAGTTATGCTTGTTTTGCCTTCCTATGATAGTTGATTATTGTCCCCATAAGTTGTTTTCTCACAAAATCCCTATGCATAGGAAGTGGTTTAGACTTAAATGTGCTAGTCATATTCTTCATGATGCTCTCTTTATGTTTCAATTCTTATCTTTTATGCGAGCATCATTGAGATCATCATGCCTAGCTAGGGGCGTAAAACGATAGCGCTTGTTGGGAGGCAACCCAACTTTATTTTTTTTGTTTTTGTTGCTGTTAGGGAATAAATATTGCATCTAGCCTATTATTAGATGTTGTTTCATGTTTTGTTTAGTGTTTGTGCCAAGTAGAACCTTTGGGAAGACTTGTGTGAAGTTTATGTGATCTTGCTGTGAAAAACAGAATCGTTAGCGCTCGCTAAAGTAGTCTTAAGATTTTACTGGAGCGTGCTATTTAGTTGATTATTTTTGAATATGATTGGTAGACAAATTCCGCAAATTTAACAATTTAGTTTGAATTTTTTGGAGTTCCAGAAGTAGGCGAAACCTGCATATTACTACAGACTGTTCTGTTTTTGACACATTCTGTTTTTCGTGTGTTGTTTGCTTATTTCAATGCATCTATGAGTAGTATTGGGAAGTATGAACTATAGAGAAGTTGGAATATAGTAGGTTTAACACCAATATAAATAAAGAATGAGTTCATTACAGTACCTTTGAGTAGTGGTTTGTTTTCTTATACTAACGGAGCTCACGAGATTTTTGTCTAAGTTTTGTGTTGTGAAGTTTTCAAGTTTTGAGTATTGCTTTGATGGACCATGGAACAAAGAGTGGCAAGAGCCTAAGCTTGGGGATTCCCATGGCACCCCAAGGTAAAATTCAAGGAAAACCAAAAGCCTAAGCTTGGGGATGCCCCGGGAAGGCATCCCCTCTTTCGTCTTCATCCATTGGTAACTATACTCGGAGCTATATTTTTATTCACCACATGATATGTGTTTTGCTTGGAGCGTCAATTTAGTTTATTTTGTTTTGCTTGCTGTTTGAATAATATCCCAAGTTCTAAAGTTCTTAAATGTTAGAGAGTCTTCACATAGTTACATAATTATTCAACTACTCATTGATCTTCACTTATATCTTTCGGAGTAGTTTCTTGTTTGCTCTAGTGTTTCACTTATATCTGTTAGAGCACGGCGGTGGTTTTATTTTGAAGAAATAGATGAACTCTCATGATTCACTTATATCCATTTGAGAGTCTATTAAAATAGCATGGTAATGTTCTTAGGCTATAAAACTAGTCTTGACATGATAGACATCCAATATCAATGTAGTAAAAACTTTCACACTAAGTGCATTGAATATGATGAGAAGTTGGATGCTTGATAATTGTTTTGAGATATGAGGATAGTGATATTAGAGTCATGCTAGTGGAGTTATTATGAAATTGAGAAATACTTGTGTTAAGGTTAGTGATTCCTGTAGCATGCACGTATGGTGAACCGCTATGTGACGAAGTTAGAGCATGAGGTATTTGTAAAGTGTCAACCTTTGTGTGGAGGTCGGGGGCGCGCGATGGTTAACTCCTGCCAACCTCCCCCCTAGGAGCATGCGTTGATTGATTTGTTTTGATGCTCGTAGATTTTTGCAATAAGTATATGAGTTCATATGACTAATGTTGAGTCCTTGGATTATACGCACTCTCACCCTTCCACCATTGCTAGCCTCTCTTGTACCGCGCAACTTTCGCCGGTACCATACACCCACTATATATCTTTCCTAAAAATAGCCACCATATTATTCCTCAAAACAGCCACCATACCTACCTATCATGGCATTTCCATAGCCATTCCGAGATATATTGCCATGCAACTTTCCACCGTTCCGTTAATATGACACGCATCATATTGTCATATTGCCATGCATGATCGTGTAGTTGACATTGTATTTGTGGCAAAGCCACCATGCATAATTTTTCATACATGTCACTCTTGATTCATTGCACATCCCGGAACACCGCCGGAGGCATTCATATAGAGTCATACTTAGTTCTATATCGAGTTGTAATGAAAGTGTGATGATCATCATTATTAGAGCATTGTCCCATGGGAGGAAAGGCTAAATCAATAAAGCCCCTCCACAAAAAAAAAGAAAAAAGAGAAAAAAATAAAGGCCAAAGAAAAAAGAAAGGCCCAAAAAAAGAAAAAAAAGAAAAAGGGACAATTACTACTATCTTTTTCCACACTTGTGCTTCAAAGTAGCACCATGTTCTTCATGATAGAGAGTCTCATGTTTAGTCACTTTCATATACTAGTGGGAATTTTCATTATAGAACTCGGCTTGCCCTAGGTCTTCGTGAGCAAGCAAGTTGGATGCACACCCACTAGTTTCTTTTGTTGAGCTTTCATACATACTTAGCTCTAGTGCATCCGTTGCATGGCAATCCCTACTCACTCACATTGATATCTATTGATGGGCATCTCTGTAGCCCGTTGGTACGCCTAGTCGATGTGAGACTATCTTCCTCCTTTTTTGACTTCTCCACAACCACCTCTCTATTCCACATAGTGCTATGTCCATGGCTCACGCTCATGTATTGCGTGAAAGTCGAAAGGTTTGAAAGAATAGAGTAAGAAAACAAGTGCTTGGCTGAAATCGGGGTTGTGCATGATATGAATATTTTGTGTGATGAAGAGGGAGCATAGCCAGACTATATGATTTTGTAGGGATAACTTTCTTTAGCCATAGTATTTTGAGAAGACATAATTGCTTTGTTAGTATGCTTGAAGTATTATTATTTCTTATGTCAATATAGACTTTTATCTTGAATCTTTCAGATCTGAACATTCATGACACAATTAATAAAATTACAATGAAAAACTATGTTGGTTAGCATTCCACATAAAAAATTCTATTTTTATCATTTACCTACTCGATGACGAGCAGGAATTAAGCTTGGGGATGCTGATACGTCTCCAACGTATCTATAATTTTTTATTGTTCCATGCTATTATATTATCCTTCTAGGATGTCTTATGGGATTTTATATACACTTTTATATGATTTTTGGGATTAACCTATTAACCCAGAGCCCAGTGACAGTTTCTGTTTTTCTCCTGTTTTAGGGTTTTACAGAAAAGGAATATCAAACGGAGTCCAATTGACGAGCCATTTTTTTATGATTTTTTCTGGACCAAAAGAAGCCCCCAAAGCAAAAGAGTTGGGCAGGAGAGCCACAGGCTGCCCACGAGGGTGGATGGCGCGCCCTGGGAAGGTGGTGGCACCCTCCTATCTCGTGGACAACCCAGAAGCCCCCCCTGACGTGGGACCTACGCCAAAAATTCCTATAAATACTAAAACCTTCGGAAATTAATCTAGATCGGGAGTTCCACCGCCGAAAGCCTCTGTAGCCACCAAAAACCAATTTAGACCCTGTTCCGGCACCCTGCCGGAGGGGGGGATCCCTCTTTGGTGGTTATCTTCATCATCCCGACGCTCTCCATGACGAGGAGGGAGTAGTCCACCCTCGGGGCTGAGGGTATGTATTAGTAGCTATGTGTTTGATCTCTCTCTCTCTCTCTCTCTCTCTCTCTCTCTCTCTCGTGTTCTTGAGAGGGCACGATCTTGATGTATCACAAGCTTTTCTATTCTAGTTGGATCTTATAATGCTTCTCCCCCTTTACTCTCTTGTAATGGATTGAGTTTTCCCTTTGAAGTTATCTTATCGGATTGAGTCTTTAAGGATTTGAGAACACTTGATGTATGTCTTGCACGTGTTTATCTGTGGTGACAATGGGATATCATGTGATCTACTTGATGTATGTTTTGGTGATCAACTTGCGGGTTCCGTGACCTTGGGAATCTATGCATAGGGGTTGGCACACATTTTCGTCTTGACTTTCCGGTAGAAACTTTGGGGCACTCTTTGAAGTTCTATGCATTGGTTAAATAGATGTTTCTAAGATTGTGTGATGCATATCGTATAATCATGCCCACGGATACTTGAGGTGACAATGGAGTATCTAGGTGACATTAGGGTTTTGGTTGATTTTTGTCTTAAGGTGTTATTCTAGTACGAACTCTATGATAGATTGAACATTACTACGGACTCTTGAATAGATCGATCAGAAAGAATAACTTTGAGGTGGTTTCGTACCCTACCATAATCTCTTCGTTTGTTCTCCGCTATTAGTGACTTTGGAGTGACTCTTTGTTGCATGTTGAGGGATAGTAATATGATCCAATTATGTTATCCTTGTTGAGATAACTTGCACTAGTGAAAGTATGAGCCCTAGGCCTTGTTTCTTATCATTGCAACACCGTTTATGCTCATGTTTACCACTTGCTACCTTGCTGTTTTTATATTTTCAGTTTACAAAAACCTATATCTACCATCCATATTGCACTTGTATGACCATTGTATTGGGTGTGTTAGGTACACAAGAGACTCTTTGTTATTTGGTTGCAGGGTTGTTTGAGAGAGACCATCTTCATCCTTCGCCTCCCACGGATTGATAAACCTTAGGTCATCCACTTGAGGGAAATTTTCTACTGTCCTACAAACCTCTGCACTTAGAGGCCCAACAACGTCTACAAGAAGAAGGTTGTGTAGTAGACATCAATGACAATCTTGATGATCAAGAAAAACTAGCACTCCCATAGAAATATGAGAACACCGATTAGGAAAGGTATGGAATCAACACTTGACATCGAAGCAACTCGAATGCCACAACAAAACAAAGGATTGATATGTTGCAACGTAATGTTCACAATATCATTCAAACAGAGAATTGAACGAATGAATTCCATAGCTTAATGGTACATCAACTTGTCGAGAAGCCACTTGAGAGAACAAAATGATTAAATAAAACAACAAGGTACAGATGGAACAAATACATAATAGAGGTTTCGTCCCACATGTTCATGTTGAATGCCCCATGGTACGTGTTACAAAGGGTCTTGCAATCCCCGGATCAGCATAGCCAAGGATCCTCTAAGATGCAACTCCCAATTGGAACAGCGCCCATGAAACGTCTTCACTAGATGTTGAACCCCAAACCTCATACCATGCACTCATTGTAAGATTACCTACGAGCTACTTGAAACCCACCTATTAATTCCCGAAGCTTTCCGGTTATGCAATCTGGTGTTGGGGATACAGGGGAAGCACCGCGTACTCAACTCTAAACCTACATCCAGCTGTATACATCCGTCAACACATAACCAGTCATCTTCGGAAACCATTTACCTCGGACCTTCGAAATGCATCCGCTATACAAGCTGTGGGAATACTCCCGAACTATCCCGCCAGTACTAGGTAACGTCGGGGTTATCTCACCACCGCATAGAAGAGTTTTCGATGTCGACCGCCTCTAGTATTCTAGAACCGCTACGATACATTTGTGATGATAACAGCTCGGAGCTCAACTCCCCGGGACACTGCCACAACCCCTAAATGACAGGAGGCATCGAGAACAATGTTCTTGTCACAAAGATATCGGAACAATCCAAACAATACCCGCGTGATCCTAAAAAAAATTGGTGAAATTTTTGAGAATAGAGGAGATAGAACAACTTCAGGAGTCCTCACCAGAGCGATGAAGGGGATGAGGAGTAAAAAGAAATCCTACTCTCCGATATATATAGGACTCAAAATATTTTGTGTGTGTGCCTAGACTCAACCGTCAGCGATTCGATCAATCAGGGGGCTCCTAGGTCGAAGAAGGCTCTGACACCAACTTGTAATGCCCAGTATGCGACTATGTCTCCCAGGTGTCGAGGCACGACTTAAAGACATAAGCGCATATTAGAATGATCTCAAGTATGGTACCTTTGCACATCTCATGTAAAATTTAGGGATGAAATTGAAAAAGATAGTTGGGTTACACTCGCCACGTCACACAATGAATACAATAACATACATTCATCCAAATAACACAGGGTCCAGCTACGGACGAAAACCAAACGAGAAAGATACCATAAACACAAGGCCTGATGGCCCCTAGTAGGAACCACTACTGATCATTGGGATACGAAACATAGTAACGACCACGCTCTTCGTCGAACTTCCAATGAAGTTCTGAACCATCTCCTGCACTGTTCTCAGCGGTACCTGCATCTGGTGTGTGTTGAATCTGTGAGCCACGAGGACTCAGCAATCTCGTTCCCGGGTATCAAAACTACCAAACCTTAGGTGAGGAAAGGCTATAAAAGTGTCTGCAGCAAGCACTAAGCGTCTAGCTTATGAGTTTAGAGCGAGAAGAGAACAAGTGCCAACGGTCGCCAAGTTGATCAAGAAGTGATCCTAGCTACTCACGATCAAACATAACCCCACCGTGTTCACTTCCCGAAGCCCTTCGAAAAGAGACCGTCACGGTTACTCACACAGGTAGTGTATTCTTATGAATATGGTGTCAAGTTATCTACTACCGGATATTAACAAATTCCCATCTGCCACATAACCGCGGGCACGACTTTCGAAAGTTCATAACCCTGCAGGTGAAGGAAATATGCCCTAGAGGCAATAATAAAGTTGTTATTTATATTTCCTTATATCATGATAAATGTTTATTATTCATGCTAGAATTGTATTAACCGGAAACTTAGTACATGTGTGAATACATAGACAAAACAGAGTGTCCCTAGTATGCCTCTACTAGACTAGCTCATTGATCAAAGATGGTTATGTTTCCTAACCATAGACATGAGTTGTCATTTGATCAACGGGATCACATCATTAGGAGAATGATGTGATGGACAAGACCCATCTGTTAGCTTAGCACTATGATCATTTAGTTTTACTGCTATTGCTTTCTCCATGACTTATACATGTTCCTATGACTATGAGATTATGCAACTCCCAAATACTGTAGGCACCTTGGGTGCTATCAAACGTCACAACGTAACTGGGTGATCATAAAGATGCTCTACAGGTGTCTCCAAAAGTGTTCGTGGTGTTGGCATAGATCAAGACTAGGATTTGTCACTCCGAGTGTCGGAGAGGTATCTCTGGGCCCTCTCGGTAATGCACATCATAATAAGCCTTGCAAGCAAAAGACTGATGAGTTAGTCACGAGATGATGTATTACGGAATGAGTAAAGAGACTTGCCGGTAATGAGATTGAACTAGGTATAGAGATACCGACGATAGGATCTCGGACAATTAACATACCAATGACAAAAGCAACAACGTATGTTGTTATGCGGTTTGACCGATAAAGATCTTCGTAGAATATGTAGGAGCCAATATGAGCATCCAGGTTCCGCTATTGGTTATTGACCGGAGATGAGTCTCGGTCATGTCTACATAGTTCTCGAACCCGTAGGGTCCGCACGCTTAACGTTTGATGACGATCGGTATTATGAGTTTATGAGTTTTGATGTACCGAAGGAGTTCGGAGTCCCGGATGAGACCGGGGACATGACGAGGAGTCTCTAAATGGTCGAGACGTAAAGATCGATATATTAGACGACTATATTCGGACATCGGAAAGGTTCCGAGTGATTCGGGTATTTTTCGGAGTATATGGGCCTTATTGGGCCATACGGGAATAGAGGAGAAAGGCCAAAAGGAATGAGGCGCGCGCCCCCCCTCTGGTCCGAATTGGACAAGGGGTGCAGCCCCCTTTTCCTTCTCCCTCTCCACCTCTTTCCTTCTCTCCTACTCTGGAAAGGAAAGGGGAATCCTACTTGGACTTGGGAGTCCTAGTAGGACTCCCCACACTTGGCGCGCCCCCTCTAGGGCCGGCCTCTCCCTTGCTCCTTTATATACGGGGGCACGGGGGCATCCTAGGACACACAAGTTGAATTGTTTTAGCCGTGTGCGGTGCCCCCCTCCACAGAAACACACCTCGGTCATACCGTTGCAGTGCTTAGGCGAAGCCCTGCGTCGGTAGATACATCATATCCGTCACCACGTCGTAGTGCTGACGAAACTCTCCCGTGAAGCTCAACTGGATCAAGAGCTCGTGGGACGTCATCAAGCTGAACGCGTGCTGAACGCAGAGGTGCCGTACGTTCGGTGCTTGATCGGTTAGATCGCGAAGAAGTTCGACTACATCAACCGCGTCACTTGACGCTTCCGCTCCCGGTCTACGAGGGTACGTAGACACACTCTTCCCCTCGTTGCTATACATCTGGTAGATAGATCTTGCGTGATCATAGGAATTTTTTTAAAATACTACGTTCCCCAACAGTGGCATCATGAGCCAGGTCTATGCGTAGATGATATGCACGAGTAGAACACAATGAGTTGTGGGCGATACTAGTCATACTGCTTACCAGCATGTCATACTTTGCTTCGGAGGTATTGTGTGATGAAGCGGCCCGGACCGACATTACGTGTACGCTTACGCGAGACTGGTTTCACCGTTATGAGCACTCGTTGCTTAAAGGTGACTGGCGGGTGTCTGTCTCTCTCACTTTAGCTGAATCAAGTGTGCCTACGCCCGGTCCTTGTGAAGGTTAAAACAACACATACTTGACAAAACATCGTTGTGGTTTTGTATGCGTAGGTAAGAACGGTTCTTGCTAAAGCCCGTAGCAGCCATATAAAACTTGCAACAACAAAGTAGAGGACGTCTAACTTTTTTTTGCAGGGCATGTTGTGATGTGATATGGTCAAGACATGATGAGTTATACGGTTTTGTATGAGTTGATCATGTTTTGTAAAGTTATCGGCAACTGGCAGGAGCCATATGGTTGTCGCTTTATTGTATGAAATGCAATCGCCATGTAATTGCTTTACTTTATCACTAAGCAGTAGCGATAGTCGTAGAAGCAATAGTTGGCGAGACGACAATGATGCTACGATGGAGATCAAGGTGTCGCGCCGGTGACTGATACGTCCAAAACGTATCTATAATTTCTGCTTGCTCCATGCCTCTTTTGTGAGATATTGCTATGATATTTATGCACTTCCATACACTTTTGATCATATTTGGACTAACCTATTAACTCAGTGCACCACAGTGCCAGTTCCTGTTTTCTGCTGTTTTTCTATTTCAGGTTTCCCCCATATTAAAAGTGCTCCAAAAATTCCGGGAAAAATACAGGAAAAATCACCGTACAGGAAGCTTCGAGAAAAACCAAAGCGGGGCCAGAGGGGAGCCAGGGGTGGCCCAGGCGGCCACCCAGCGCGGCCCCACCCCTGGACGCGCCAGGGGGCTCTTGGGGCCCCGGCTCCGCCTCTGGTGACCCCCTTCGCATATATATATTCCTCTCGTCCCGAAACCCTCGAGGACGGAACCCTTTTTCGCGATCTCGCCTCTGTTCCGCCGCCGCCGCGCTTCCAAGATCGGGAGCATCAGGAGAACTCTTCCCGGCACCCTGCCGGAGGGGAGAACCACCACCGGGAGCTTCTCCACCACCATGGACGCTTCCCGGATGAGTCGTGAGTAGTCCACCTTGGACCATGGGTCCATGATCAGTAGCTATGTGATGTTCTCCTCCCCTCTTTGTTCTTCATGGTTTAGACCTCGTGAGCTGCCCTACATGATCGATGCACATATGTAATCTTTATGCTGTTGCTCTGCTGAGTTTGCTGGGATCCGATGGATTATGAGATTATGTTCAAATTGTGTGTGAGTAATATATTTGATTCACCTCTTTTATATTTATGTTCTTGAGTAATTCTTGCATGTTCTCCGTTGCTGTTTATTGCTTTGGCCAAGTAGTAGGTAGTAACTCCAAGAGGGAGCGTTATGCTTGATTGTGGGTTCATGCCCCTTGATGACTAGCTTGAGTGACAGAAACATGAGTCTAGGGGATGTGCTGTTGCCACAAGGGGGAAAACAACGGTGCTTGTACTTGCGGGTGCAAGGATTGTTTACTTTATGCAAAGCTCTTTTAATGCAGTTGTCTGTTGCTTTGAGTTTACACTTTGGGTGGGATTCGCAACTTAATACCAGCGAGATGTTCTGGATAGATATCTCAAGGTGGATGATTAGTAGTAGATGCAGATGGATTTCGGTCTACTTGCCTTGGCGTACCGCCCATGCTTTTGAGCCTCTACCTTTCTTTGCAGCATAGTTAGCATTGGTTTGCGCACATAATCCTATCAATTGCCCAGCTGTAATTTGTTTACCTCGCTTTGCTGTTTTATCGTCTTTTGGGAGAGAGACATCACTAGTGAACATCATGGGACCCCGGTCCATATTACCACCACTGATCACACCTTCTATTTACTTCCTGTCTTTATTTCCTAGTTGCAGTCATAGCTATCATTATTATCTCTTGTGTTTGATCCTTTGTAAACGACAAGGCCGGAGGGATTGACAAACTCTCTGTACTCGTTGGGAGCAAAGTTATTTGTATTTGTGTGCAGGTCCTGTCAATCGCTAAGTTTCTGGCGCCATTGACACCTTCTTGCCGACCCTCGGAGTCTCACGGGATTCGATCCTTAATATCTTTGCCAAGGGAAACTTGCTGCTACGCTACATCTCAAACCTTCCACTTGGGGTAACCAACGAGGGGCGAGAAGCCATCAAGCAAAGTTTCTGGCGCCGTTGCCGGGGACTCCACTCTTCGAGATAGGGGAGTTGCACGCTATCTTTTATCTTTGCTTTTTAGTCTTGTTAGTTTACCTTTTAGTTTTTGCTTTAGTGTCCCTTACCAAAAATCACAAAAATAGTTATCTTGCTTTTAGTTGGCATTATGTCTGGTCCTTTTGCCTTTGGTGAGGCAGAAGTGCTCACCTTTAAACAAAGAGGTGGTGAAAGTCTAAAAGATGCTTGGTATATAATTAATGATTCTCAAAAAAGAGCCACCAAGAAGCAATCTACTACTATCCTGCTTAGAAATTTTTATGTTGGAATTACTTCTTAGAATAGGTTTATTCTAGATTCTGCTATCAATGGAAATTTCCTAGAATCCCCAGTTTGGGAATCTCTTAGTATTATGGAAAATCTTGTTGGAAATCCCCCTGTTGTTAGCATTCAAGAGGACATTACCCTAGCTCACATTATGAAAAAACTTGAAAAGATAGAGCTAGAGATGCCAAGCATTAATAATATAAATGAGTTGGACCGTAAGATCCAAGGGAATTTGAATAGGCTTGATAGCTCCATGCATAAAATTCTCAAAACTTTGGAGACCATCAAATCCCATGACTTGGATTCTTCTAGGATAGACAAGATTGAGGAAATCTTTGACACTTTAGGAACTACTTTCTCGTCAATCAAAGCCAAAAAGGTAGAAACTCCGGCAAAGAAGGAAACTAAGTTCGTTTACGTTCCAAAGGCTCCTCATTCCAAAAGTAATCCATCTATTGCCAAAGGGGTTGAAAATGTGAAAACTTTGGAAGAAATACCTCTCTTTGATAAATTTATAAATGAATCTCCCATTGACTTTCCACCTTTTGGTTTTCTCCCTAGAAGTATCTTTACTAGGCCATTATTTGAAAGCCCTCTTAAGACTAGTTGTACTATTGAAGAGCTTTTTGATGATCTTGATGATGGTTCAATTGAAACAACTTGATCTTTTTGCATCATGCCTAGCTTAAAGGCATAAAAGAAAGCGCTTTTGGGAGGCAGCCCACAACAAATTAGGTTTTATTTTGCTTTTGTTGTGTCTTGATGTTTGTTACTACTGTAGCATCATCATTGTATCTTTTCTTTTCAGCTTTGTGCCAAGTTTAGCCTCCGATTGCAAGAAAGTTCAAAAGTTGTGACGTGCAGTCCAGAAAATAGATTCTGTCCTTGGGCAGAAAAATTCGAATAAAATCACCAGATCATCTTTTTAATCTGAGTTATTTTGACAGCGTGCTCTATACAATTGGCTTTCGGGCGTCTGTTCTAATTTTTTTGATTTGAGTTGCAGAAGTGCCCCGAAAAAATTATTTACTACCTGCTGGTCTGTTTTTCACAGATTCTGTCATGTTTTGCCTTTTCTTCGTTTTGCAAACCTTGAGCTTGTTTTTTTCTTTGCAAAAACCTTTTGGCAATCTTGAGAAACCGTAGCTCTTCAAGATTATCTTTATTTCTAGTAGGGAAAAATTATTTTATTGTGGGTACTAACCTCACTAATAAGATTATGATGAGTTATGTATGAAGGGATTTTTCAAGTGTGCGAGGGAAGATGATAAAAGAAGATTCAGGAGGGTCAAACGCTCAAGCTTGGGGATGCCCCCGTGCACCCCCAAGAAATATTCAAGAGGACTCAAGCGTCTAAGCTTGGGGATGCCCCCATGCATCCCCTTCTCCATCAACAATTATCAGTTCATCTTTCGTTCCACTATAATTATCACTTCATGTGTTATGTGCTATGCTTGGAGCGTCTTGCTCTTAGTTTCCTTTTTAATTTTCTTTAGCTTTGCTTGCTGTTCATAACAAGTTAAAACCCAGCTTTCTTTGTGTGGGAGAGAAACACGCTCCACTTTAACCTAGAACACAACATAGGATTTTCATGCTTATCTTTGCTGTGTGTGTTCTTTGTCTTTCCATAGCTGTTGTCATGTTTAGCTCTTAGTTTTCATGCTTTTCTTTTTAAAGAGCTTTTGTTTAGTTGGTTGCTGAACTCTCTTGAGTTTTCATGTTTATCTTGTTAAGAGAGTTTGCCTGTTGCACTGAGTTGTGTGTCTTAACTTAAAGTAGGTAATTGAGGTTGCTATTTAATTTTAGTAGTAACTTGCAATAGTTTTGAGGTATTGCCATGAGTAATGTCTGAACTTTTGGTGTCAAGAGCTTTAGCCTATTAGTGATAGATGTCGTATTTTGGGCAATCCGTGTTTATTTTCGAAAACCTACAAATAGTTGAGAACTTTAGCTACTAAATGGATCACTAATCTTTGGAGGGATCGAATATTAGAGTACACTCACGTACCATGAGCTGAGGATGCGCAAGGATAACCAAACCCCCATACACTCCTCCTCGGGGTACTTGTCTCTTTGTGAACCTCCTAATTAGATTGAGAGTTACCGATAATAAGTGCATGAGTTCTTCGGACTAATGTGAGTATTCGAAAGTTGACACTTCCACCTAGCCATATTTTTCTAGCCTCTACGGTACCGTGCATTGCCCTTTCTCACCTCGAGAGTTGGCGCATACTTCGCCGGTGCATCCAAATCCTTGGCACTATACGCTCTGTCATCATAAGCCTCATTATATCCTTCCTCAAAACAGCCACCATACCTACCTATCAAGGCATTTCCATAGCCTTTCCGAGATACATTGCCATGCAACATCCATCTTCTCATGACTTGATCTTCATGTCATACATGCTTTTTGCTTGATCGATGAGCCGCATGCTAGTTGGGCCTTGCCCTAATCATTGCTACATGACGCGCTAGTATCATTGCATATCCTGCTACACTGGCAGAGGCATACATTTGCATACATCATGATAGTTTCATTTTCTTTATGTTGAGTACTTTTGTAAAGTGTGAAAGATCTTCTATACTTCTTGTAATTTGTAGAGTGTTGCCCCTAAAGTGAGGAAAAGATCCCAAAGAGGACAAATCAAAAGATCCCAAATAGGACAAATGAGAGTTAAATAGAAAGAGCCATTGAGGCCACAAAAAAATAAAAAAAAAATAGAAAAAAAGAGAAAAAGAAATAAAAAGAGAGAAGGGGGCACACTACTATTCCTTTTGAGAGATCCACACTCGTACTCCATCTTATACCTTGTACTCCATAGATATTATCATTCATGTATATAGCTATGTGGGGACCTTCACACTATAGAACTTGGCTTGTATATTCCAATAATGAGCCTCCACAAAAGAGCTCTAGGTCTTCTTGAGCAAGCAAGTTGGATGCACCCCCACTAGTTCCATTGGAGAGCTTATCTTAGCTCATATGTGCATCCGTTGCATGGCAATCCCTACTCCTCACATCATATATATCATTTGGCTTTCTCTCGCCTATGATTGTCCTCATTGATGTGAGCCTTTCACACCTTTTTTGTCTCCCCACTTCATCATTTTTCTCTCTTTGCCATCCTAAGTGTCAATGTTCTTGCTTACGCTCATCCATTGCATGAGTGCTCAAAATATCGAAAGGGAGTGGATCATTTTGACTTGTACCTGGCCGGTGGTCTGGGGATGAGTCAAGATAAGATTCCAAAGAAGACCAAGTGTGAAACTTTAGTAGATTAAGTTCTCAACAATACAAAAACTATGTTTTACTCTCTCGTATATCCCTATCCCCTTTCTTGCACGCAAACACCATTTGGAGACATTCGAGTCACGGACAGCGAGAGCTCTTGCACCTTTATGTTCTTATGTTGCTTGTTACAATGCTAATATAGACTCTTGCTTGTTATGACTTGAATTGAATTACATGCCTTGATTGCTTTACTTAAAAAGTTCTTATATGGTTGATAGCATGTCACCACTGAAATTATGCTTGTTATCATTTACCTACTCGAGGACGAGCAGGAATTAAGCTTGGGGATGTTGATACGTCCAAAACGTATCTATAATTTCTGCTTGCTCCATGCCTCTTTTGTATGATATTGCTATGATATTTATGCACTTCCATACAATTTTGATCATATTTGGACTAACCTATTAACTCAGTGCACCACAGTGCCAGTTCCTGTTTTCTGCTGTTTTTCTATTTCAGGTTTCCCCCATATTAAAAGTGCTCCAAAAATTCCGGGAAAAATACAGGAAAAATCAGCGTACAGGAAGCTTCGAGAAAAACCAAAGCGGGGCCAGAGGGGAGCTAGGGGTGGCCCAGGCGGCCACCCGGCGCGGCCCCACCCCTGGACGCGCCAGGGGGGCGCCTGGGGCCCCGGCTCCGCCTCTGGTGACCCCCCTTCGCATATATATTCCTCGCGTCCCGAAACCCTCGAGGACTGAACCCTTTTTCGCGATCTCGCCTCTGTTCCGCCGCCGCCGCGCTTCCAAGATCGGGAGCATCAGGAGAACTCTTCCCGACACCCTGCCGGAGGGGAGAACCACCACCGGGAGCTTCTCCACCACCATGGACACTTCCCGGATGAGTCGTGAGTAGTCCACCTTGGACCATGGGTCCATGATCAGTAGCTATGTGATGTTCTCCTCCCCTCTTTGTTCTTCATGGTTTAGACCTCGTGAGCTGCCCTACATGATCGAGGCACATATGTAATCTTTATGCTGTTGCTCTGCCGAGTTTGCTGGGATCCGATGGATTATGAGATTATGTTCAAATTGTGTGTGAGTAATATATTTGATTCACCTCTTTTATATTTATGTTCTTGAGTAATTCTTGCATGTTCTCCGTTGCTGTTTATTGCTTTGGCCAAGTAGTAGGTAGTAACTCCAAGAGGGAGCGTTATGCTTGATTGTGGGTTCATGCCCCTTGATGACTAGCTTGAGTGACAGAAACATGAGTCTAGGGGATGTGCTGTTGCCACAAGGGGGAAAACAATGGTGCTTGTACTTGCGGGTGCAAGGATTGTTTACTTTACGCAAAGCTCTTTTAATGCAGTTGTCTGTTGCTTTGAGTTTACACTTTGGGTGGGATTCGCAACTTAATACCAGCGAGATGTTCTGGATAGATATCTCAAGGTGGATGATTAGTAGTAGATGCAGATGGATTTCGGTCTACTTGCCTTGGCGTACCGCCCATGCTTTTGAGCCTCTACCTTTCTTTGCAGCATAGTTAGCATTGGTTTGCGCACATAATCCTGTCAATTGCCCAGCTGTAATTTGTTTACCTCGCTTTGCTGTTTTATCGTCTTTTGGGAGAGAGACATCACTAGTGAACATCATGGGACCCCGGTCCATATTACCACCACTGATCACACCTTCTATTTACTTCCTGTCTTTATTTCCTAGTTGTAGTCATAGCTATCATTATTATCTCTTGTGTTTGATCCTTTGTAAACGACAAGGCCGGAGGGATTGACAACCTTTTTGTACTCGTTGGGAGCAAAGTTATTTGTATCTGTGTGCAGGTCCTGTCAACCGCTAAGTTTCTGGCGCCGTTGACACCTTCTTGTCGACCCTCGGAGTCTCACGGGATTCGATCCTTGGTATCTTTGCTAAGGGAAACTTGCTGCTACGCTACATCTCAAACCTTCCACTTGGGGTAACCAACGAGGGGCGAGAAGCCATCAGTGACAAAGGTGATCATGACGGTGCTTTGGAGATGGAGATCAAAAGCACAAGATGATGATGGCCATATCATGTCACATATTTTGATTTGCATGTGATGTTTATATTATTATGCTTCTTATTTTGCTTAGAACGACGGTAGCATTATAAGATGATCCCTTACAAAATTTCAAGGTACAAGTGTTCTCCCTGAGTATGCACCGTTGCGAAAGTTCTTCGTGCCGAGACACCACGTGATGATCGGCTGTGATAAGCTCTACGTTCAAATACAATGGGTGTAAGACAATTTTGCACACGTAGAATACTCGGGTTAAACTTGACGAGCCTAGCATATGCAGATATGGCCTCGGAACACTGGAGACCGAAAGGTCGAGCGTGAATCATATAGTAGATATGATCAACATAAGATGTTCACCATTGAAACTACTCCATCTCACGTGATGATCGGACATGGTTTAGTTGATTTGGATCACGTGATCATTTAGATGACTAGAGGGATGTCTATCTAAGTGAGAGTTCTTAAGTAATATGATTAAATTGAACTTTAATTTATCATGAACTTAGTCCACATAGTTTTTGCATATCTATGTTGTAGATCAATAGCTCACGATGTTGGTCCCCGTTTATTTTTTATATGTTCCTAGAGAAAACTTAGTTGAAAGATGTTAGTAGCAATGATGCGGAATTGTTCCGTGATATGAGGATTATCCTCATTGTTGCACAGAGAATTATGTCCTTGATGCACCGCTAGGTGACAGACCTATTGCAGGAGCAGATGTAGACGTTATGAATGTTTTGACAAAAGCTAGGTATGATGACTACTTGATAGTTTAAGTGCACCATGCTTTACGGCTTAGAACTGGGACTTCAAAAACGTTTTGAACGCCACGGAGCATATAAGATGTTCCAAGAGTTGAAATTAGTATTTAATACTCATGCCCGTGTCGAGAGGTATAAGACTTCTGACAGTACTTTGCCTACAAGATGGAGGAGAATAGCTCAACCAGTGAGCATGTGCTCAGATTGTCTGGGTACTACAATTACTTGAATCAAGTGGGAGTTAATCTTC
>LR738713.1:352609471-352619999 GCA_902687465.1 Secale cereale
GAAGTCGGCGAAGGTAGAAATCATGAAAAAGCATCAAGTGTTGATGGTTAACAAGACCACTTGTTTCAAGTAAAGGGCAAAGGGATAGAAGGGGAACTTCAAGAAGAATGACAAGCAAGTTGTCACTCCCGTGAAGAAACCCAAAGCTAAAACTCAAGCCTGAAACTAAGTGCTTCTACTGCAAAGGAAATGGTCACTGGAAGTGGAACTGCCCTAGATACTTGGCGGATAAGAAGGATGGCAAAGTGAACAAAGGTATATTTTGATATACAGATTATTGATGTGTACTTTACTAGTGTTCATAGCAACCCCTGGGTATTTGATACCGGTTCAGTTGCTAAAATTAGTAACTCGAAACGAGAATTGCAGAATGAACATAGACTAGTTAAAGGTGAAGTGACGATGTGTGTTGGAAGTGGTTCCAAGATTGATATGATCATCATCGCACACTCCCTATACTTTCGGGATTAGTGTAAAATCTAAATAAATGTTATTTGGCATTTGCATTGAGCATGAATATGATTTGATCATATTTGTTGCAATACGGTTATTCATTTAAAGTCATAGAATAATTGTTATTCTGTTTACATGAATAAAACCTTCAATGGCCATACACCCAATGAAAATAGTTTGTTGGATCTCGATCGTGGTGATACACAAATTCATAATATTGAAGCCAAAAGATGCAAGGTTAATAATGATAGTGCAACTTATTTGTGGCACTGCCGTTTAGGTCATAATGGTGTAAAGCGCATGAAGAAACTCCATAGTGATGGACTTTTGGAATCACTTGATTATGAATCACTTGGTGCTTGCGAACCATGCCTCATGGGCAAGATGACTAAAACTCCGTTCTCCGGAACAATGGAGCGAGCAACATATGTGTTGGAGATCATACATACAGATGTATGTGGACCAATGAGTGTTGAAGCTCGCGGCGGCTATCGTTATTTTCTGACCTTCACGGATGATTTGAGCAGATATGGGTATATCTACTTAATGAAGCACAAGTCTGAAACATTTGAAAAGTTCAAAGAATTTCAGAGTGAAGTGGAGAATCATCGTAACAAGAAAATAAGAGTTTCTACGATATGATCGTAGAGGTAAAATATTTGAATTAGCGAGTTTGGCCTTCAGTAAAAACAATGTGAAATAGTTTCACTACTCACGCCACCTGTAACACCACAGTGTAATGGTGTGTCCGAACGTCATAACCATACTTTATTAGACATGGTGCGATCGATGATGTCTCTTACTGATCTACCACTATCGCTTTTGGGTTATGCATTAGAGACAGCTACATTCACGTTAAATAGGGCACCATCTATATCTGTGGAGATGACACTGTATGAATTGTGGTTTGACGAGAAACCTAAGCTGTCATTTCTTTAAGTTTGGGACTGCGATGCTTATGTGAAAAAGTTTCAACATGATAAGCTCGAACCCAAATCGGAGAAGTAAATCTTCATAGGATACCCAAAAGAAACTGTTGGGTACACCTTCTATCACAGATCCGAAGGCAAGGTCTTTGTTGCTAAGAGTGGATCCTTTCTAGAGAAGGAGTTTCTCTCAAAAGAAGTGAGTGGGAGGAAAGTAGAACTTGATGAGGTAATTATACCTTCTCCCGAATTGGAAAGTGGAACATCACAGAAACTAGTTCCAGTGATTCCTACACCAATTAGTGAGGAAGCTAATGATGATGATCATGAACCTTCAGATCAAGTTTCTGCTGAACTTCGTAGATCAACCAGAGTTCGTTCCGCATCAGAGTGGTACGGCAACCCGGTTCTGGAAGTCATGTTACTGGACCATGATGAACCTACGAACTATGAGGAAGCGATGATGAGCCCAGATTCCGCAAAAAGGCTTGAGGCCATGAAATCTGAGATGGGATCCATGTATGAGAACAAAGTGTGGACTTTGGTTGACTTGCCCGATGATCGGCAAGCCATCGAAAATAAATGGATCTTCAAGAGGAAGACTGACGCTGACGGTAATGTTACTTTTTACAAAGCTCGACTTGTTGCGAAAGTTTTTCAACAAGTTCAAGGAGTTGACTACGATGATACTTTCTCACCCGTAGCGATGCTTAAGTCTGTCCGAATCATGTTAGCAATTGCCGCATTTTATGAAATCTGGCAAATAGATGACAAAACTGCATTCTTTAATGAATTTATTAAAGAAGACTTGTATATGATGCAACGAGAAGGTTTTGTCAATCCTAAAGGTGCTAACAAAATGTGCAAGCTCCAGCGATCCATCTATGTACTGGTGCAAGCATCTCGGAGTTGGAATATACGCTTTGATAAGTTGATCAAAGCATATAGATTTTTACAGACTTGCTGTGAAGCCTGTATTTACAAGAAGTGAGTGGGAGCACTACAAC
Organism: Secale cereale; assembly: GCA_902687465.1. Lineage (NCBI taxonomy): Eukaryota > Viridiplantae > Streptophyta > Magnoliopsida > Poales > Poaceae > Secale > Secale cereale. Next base: position 352,611,858 of record LR738713.1, read on the forward strand.
CTTTCTGATAAGTATATGTGAATGACATTTTGTCGATCGGAAATGATGTATAATTTTCTGGAAAGCATAAAGGAGTGTTTGAAAGGAGTTTTTCAAAGAAAGACCTTGGTGAAGCTGCTTACATATTGGGCATCAAGATCTATAGAGATAGATCAAGACGCTTGATAAGACTTTTGATGAGTACATACCTTGATAAGATTTTGAAGTAGTTCAAAATGGATCAGTCAAAGAAGGAGTTCTTGCCTGACTTGTAAGGTGTGGAGTTGAGTAAGACTCAAAGCCAGACCACGGTAGAAAAATAAAGAGAGAATGAAAGTCATTCCCTATGCCTCAGCCATAGGTTCTATAAAGTATGCCATGTTGTGTACCAAACATGTTGTGTACCTTGCCATGAGTTTGTCAAGGGGTTACAATAGTGATCCAGGAGTAGATCACTGTACAACGGTCAAAATTATCCTTAGTAACTGGATGACTAAGGAAATGTTTCTCGATTATGGAGGTGATAAAGAGTTCGTCGTAAAGGGTTACGCCGATGCAAGCTTTGACACTAAATCCAGATGACTCTAAGTATCAATCTGGATGCGTATTGAAAGTGGGAGCAATTAGCTAGAGTAGCTCTATACAGAGCATTGTAGACATAGAAATTTGCGAAATACATACGGATCTGAATGTGACAGACCCGTTGACTAAACTTCTCTCACAAGCAAAACATGATCACACCTTATTACTCTTGGGTATTAATCACATAGCGATGTGAACTACATTATTGACTCTAGTAAACCCTTTGGGTGTTGGTCACATGGTGATGTGAACTATGGGTGTTATTCACATAACGATGTGAACTATCGGTATTAAATCACATGGCGATGTGAGCTAGATTATTGACTCTAGTGCAAGTGGGAGACTGAAGGAAATATGCCCTAGAGGCAATAATAAAGTTGTTATTTATATTTCCTTATATCATGATAAATGTTTATTATTCATGCTAGAATTGTATTAACCGGAAACTTAGTACATGTGTGAATACATAGACAAAACAGAGTGTCCCTAGTATGCTTCTACTAGACTAGCTCATTGATCAAAGATGGTTATGTTTCCTAACCATAGACATGAGTTGTCATTTGATCAACGGGATCACATCATTAGGAGAATGATGTGATGGACAAGACCCATCCGTTAGCTTAGCACTATGATCGTTTAGTTTTATTGTTATTGCTTTCTTCATGACTTATACATGTTCCTATGACTATGAGATTATGCAACTCCCGAATACCGTAGGAACACCTTGTGTGCTATCAAACGTCACAACGTAACCGCGTGATCATAAAGATGCTCTACAGGTGTCTCCGAAAGTGTTTGTGGTGTTGGCATAGATCAAGACTAGGATTTGTCACTCCGAGTGTCGGAGAGGTATCTCTGGGCCCTCTCGGTAATGCACATCATAATAAGCCTTGCAAGCAAAAGACTAATGATTTAGTCACGAGATGACGTATTACGAAACGAGTAAAGAGACTTGCCGGTAACGAGATTGAACTAGGTATAGAGATACCAACGATCGGATCTCGGACAATTAACATACCAATGACAAAAGGAACAACGTATGTTGTTATGCGGTTTGACCGATAAAGATCTTCGTAGAATATGTAGGAGCCAACATGAGCATCCAGGTTCCGCTATTGGTTATTGACCGGAGATGAGTCTCGGTCATGTCTACATAGTTCTCGAACCCGTAGGGTCCGCACGCTTAACGTTTGATGACGATCGGTATTATGAGTTTATGAGTTTTGATGTACCGAAGGAGTTCGGAGTCCCGGATGAGACAGGGGACATGACGAGGAGTCTCGAAATGGTCGAGACATAAAGATCGATATATTGGACGACTATATTCGGACATCGGAAAGGTTCCGAGTGATTCGGGTATTTTTCGGAGTATATGGGCCTTATTGGGCCATACGGGAATAGAGGAGAAAGGCCAAATGGAAGGAGGCGCGCGCCCGCCCTCTGGTCCGAATTGGACAAGGGGTGCATCCCCCTTTTCCTTCTCCCTCTCCACCTCTTTCCTTCTCTCCTACTCCGGAAAGGAAAGGGGAATCCTACTAGGACTTGGGAGTCCTAGTAGGACTCCCCACACTTGGCGCGCCCCCTCTAGGGCCGGCCTCTCCCTTGCTCCTTTATATACGGGGGCAGGGGGCACCCTAGGACACACAAGTTGAATTGTTTTAGCCATGTGCGGTGCCCTCCTCCATAGAAACACACCTCGGTCATACCGTTGCAGTGCTTAGGCGAAGCCTTGCGTCGGTAGATACATCATATCCGTCACCACGCCGTCGTGCTGACGAAACTCTCCCGTGAAGCTCAACTAGATCAAGAGCTCGTGGGACGTCATCAAGCTGAACGTGTGCTGAACGCGGAGGTGCCGTACGTTCTGTGCTTGATCGGTTGGATTGCGAAGAAGTTTGACTACATCAACCGCGTCACTTGACGCTTCCGCTCCCGGTCTACGAGGGTACGTAGACACACTCTTCCCCTCGTTGCTATACATCTGGTAGATAGATCTTGCGTGATCGTAGGATTTTTTTTTTAAATACTACGTTCCCCAACAGCAGGGGTGTCCCAACTTAGCCCATCACAAGCTCACGATCTATGGAGTCGCAACTCCATATTGGGAAGACCCGAGTATTCTTGTAATCCCGTGCTCAAGATATTTGGACAAAGGTAAAACTAATCCAGCAAGACCTCCCAGCGTACCGACACCTTGATAGTAGCCGCGCGTATCTCGTCTCAGGCCACGACCGGATGGGCGATTCTACAGGAGCCAAACCTTGAGTTTCCCCGTGGTGGCCCCGCATAACCCCCGTTTGGGACCAACACCATCAACACTGGCCCCCCTGTTATGTAGAAATAAGAACCCGGGGACGCGACCCCCTATGCAATTTGATTAATTAATTAAGTTTTATTATGAGGCAAATTAAAACCAAGGTTGGACCTTGCTGGAAAAGCTTTAATCAGTGCGAATTATCAAGGGGGGCCCATAAACCCTAACTGTGTTAGGAACGCAAAATCAAGGAATATAACACCGGTTTATCGGGTCCTAAGGTGGCCTGAGTGGAACAAAACACCAAGCAGAGGGCCAAGGCTTCCACCCATTACCAATATATATAGGTGCATTAATTTAAATAGAGATATATTGTGTTATCCCAATAAACAAGTTCGAACGTGGAGCAATCATCAAAAGCTTCACCTGCAACTAACAATGCTATAAGAGGGGCTGAGAAAAAGCGTACTTAGACAATCAACAGTTTGCTAGGAGGGCGGTTAGAGTGTTTCATGGCAACATAAGGATGACAAAACAGGAATAGGCATTGAGGCATATCTAAAGAGCAAGACAACTAGCATAGGCAAATATAGAGGTGATATCGGGGAACGTTCATCTTGCCTGAGATTCCGCAAGGAAGAAGAACGAGTCCATGAAGTAGACGAACAACTCCTCACAACTCCGGAACGAAACCGAAGATAACGAGAGAAGCAAATCGGAAAGAAGCAAACAACATGGTAAACACACAAGCATAAACATGGCATATGATGCACAACCAAGTATGATGCATGTTCGGTTTAAATATGCATGGCATGGCAAAGTGCACAAACAACACTACAAATTAAGTCGAGCTCAATATGCAACGAGTTGCATATTGACGAAACACCACATTAGATTATTTAGTTTGATCTCGTTATGAACCCAACAAGTTTAAATGTTTTTCTTAAACATGGCAAGAGGTGAAGCATGAGCAAAACTACACTATCTAGTCATTTTAAATGAGGCCGGAAATAACAAAAACAATTCCGGAAAATCCCCACATGTCATTTAGCAATTTTAAAGCAAAGAAAAATTTGAACCATTTAAATGTTGTTATCATGATGCGGATGACATTTGCAAGTTTTATGCAATTTTTGTGAAAAGTTGACATAAGAGATATGAAGTATTTGTCACCTTGCTGGAAAGGGGTGCCACGGCGACGATAACCGAAAATGATGCCACGGCAACATATCGGTTCCGGTAACTTGTCGGAAGACCGGTGCAAAAGAAGGATCGGCGTGAGCGTGTCATGCAAGAGATAGGTGGGGTGATCCCGTTACCGTGTTCCCACGGGTTGGTGACAAGGCAAACGAGGGTCATCGCAAGCGACACTTCGGGCACGGTGCAAACAAGGGGAACATCTCATACAACACAAGAATTCATCCACAGGGTCATTGGCTCGGCGGTTATACCTTCGGAACGTGCATTCGGGATGGATCGGGTTCAACGAGGGAAGTAGTCGTTCTCGCGAGGGTAGTGGAAGTAGCCGTTCACATTTCATAGTCGTAGTAGTCATTGTCGGACGTCGTGGAAGTAGTGGTACACGTTTCGGTAGTGGAAGTAGTGGTACACGGAGACGGTAGTTGTACACGGGTCTTCGGCGATGGTAGTGGTACACATTTTCGTAGATGTTCGGGGTCGACGGTAGTGGTACACGGCAACCATGGTCGAACTTGAAGGGCCGTCGATGTCGTGGTACTTGGCATCCATGTGGTCTCCAAGAAACTTGACGGATCGGTTCTTGGCAATTTCGTAGATGGTAGAAGAGGTACTCGATAGTGTCGCCGTGTAGTTGTTCTAGGCGTCCTTGGGGCATCGGCCTTGGCGGTCAAACGTGTAGTCATACACGTTCAGCTTGATGGAACTTGTCGAAAACACAGACACGGACTTGGCGATGGTGTACTTGACAGTGTAGACGTTCAGGGACATGGCCATGTAGCTGCTCGGGTCCGGACCTGGTGGGTCTTGGCGCTCCTGGTTTGAGGAGGTCTTCCAAAGAGAACTTGGTGTCCCGGACATGAAGCTGGTCTTGGACGACAGGCAGTGCAGCAGCTAGCGGAAGATGGCCGGACGATGGTTGATGGAGGCAGGCCAGGAAGCGACTCGCTGGCACGAGAGGGCACGCGACCATGTCGAGTACGCGGCGACGATGCTGTCGCGGTGGCCGATGGCGGCTTTTGCTCGCCGGCGTGGAGGAAGAGGCGGCTGGAGGGGCGCGGTGCTGACGCTGGTGGGAGTTGGGGTCGAGGGCGGCGAGCGGAGAGCTTGGGGCACCGGCGGCGATTGGATCGGCGCGTCGGGCGAGCTCGACAGGGCCGGCCAGCGAGGAGAATGGGAGGAGCGTCGCACGACGGACCACGCGAACTCGCTGCTGCCGGAGAGCTTGGTGAGTCCGAGGCGGGGCTCGGTGTTGGGACGGCGGTGGGCGACGAGGAGGAGGAAGGAGGTCCGGCGGGTGGGGCGCGGCTGCCATGGAGGCGATGGGCAGAGGGGTTCGGGGTCGGGAGGAGCGGCGGAGCGAAGGGAGAGAAATGGATCGAGGGAAGGGAGTCGAGGGGAGATACAGGTGCATCGCAGGGGAGGACGAGAGGAGAAGCGTACGGTCGGGGCTAGGGTTTAGGTATAGTGGGCTGCGGGGGAAGGATGGGCCTAGGTGGTGGGCTGCGGCTCGTCTGAGGCCCAGCTGGGCTGACTGTGGCTGGGCCTGGGCTCCTCTTCTCTTCTTTCTTTTAAAAGAAAAAGAGAAAAGAAGGAAAAAAACAAAGAAGAAAGGAAAAGAGAAGAAGGAAAGAGTTAGGGGTAGAATTTGGGCACGGGGGTTAATTTCTCTGGACTCGCAAAATACGCTGGTTCCAAGAAAAGTAGAAAAGGGCATGATTGGAAAATAAATTCAAATTCCTTTGAATTTATTTCAAATGGTGTGAACAAGTCTATGATTTAGAAGTGTCCAAAAATGCTCGGGGTTTTTGGAGGATCCTTGATAAAATGGATAAGAATTGTTGGCAAGGTTTGGGAGTCAAAACTTGGAGTGAAAGGGCAAGGGGAAATTATGCAAGTGTGTTATGGTTACTTCCAACAAATGGAATATTTTTTATAATAGCTCCATAATTATTAGGAGGATATGTTATAAAGAGAAGTCATCCTTCCCTCGATTTAAATAGATCAAAGATCCATGCAATTTATTTAGTTGAGATTTTAAAATTAAAGACATGATGGCATGATGACATGAAGCAATACAAAAATAAATAGAGCAAGCACAAATGAAGCACACGGCGAAACCCGGAACACATGGAAGTCTTCTCGAGCATCGGTCTTGGTGCGTCACAAGGAGCTCAACCATCGAGGTCGGAGGCGGCGTGATTCGAGCACATCCATCGCGGTCGATGGCAGGATAGTGGAGGTCGAACTTCTGGAGGCAGCCGCAGTAAGCTTTGCTCCTTGACCTTGCTGTCTCGGCGTGCCGCCGCATCGCGCTTGTCTTTCTGCTGGGTGGAGGTCGCCGCGTGGCTAATTAATTAAGGTATTCTTTTCATGAGTGGCTTAATTAAGGTATTCAATTCTTAAGTGTAGTGTTGTACTAGTACTCTGCGTGTAAATTGACTCGCCATTAATTTTTATCATTGCACGTCTGGATAACAACATGGAGCGCCCTCAGTAATTATTAAAATAAAACCTTGTGATTTATGCACGCATCTCTGGGCAGCAGTTAATCTGTGTATTAATGTTGTTGTTTTGTTTTTAATTACCATTCGTCTGCTGCAGATGGAACGATCTCGATGGATGAAGAATCGGAAAACCGCAGATTTTATCAGTGGCATGACAGAGTTGATGAATTTGGCTGCAAGTACAAAGAGGAGAATTGGTGATGCGGATTACATTATGTGTCCATGTACTGATTATGCCAATACAGAGTCACATGAAGTTGCAGATGTCCGGATGCACTTAGTCTCAAGGGGATTCATGGATGGATATACACGTTGGACCAGACACGGTGAAGAGGAGGTCATGGATGAAGATACCCATGGCAGCGAGATGCCAAGCCCCGATCAGTGTCACATGGATGTTGAATATAACATCCGGGCAGAGGAATCAAGCTACCAATGGAACACCGGAAAGCTGAAATGCCCACTAGAAAACCAAGACGTCCACGCAGATGACGACAATCTCGATATGCTATATTTTGCTGCTATGATTGCAGATTTCGAGGGCCCAGAAAAGGATATGATTGGGTACAAGGATCTGCCAACCATTGATGCTGACTCTAAGAAAGAATTGTATCCAGGTTGCAAAAAGAAATATTCTAGGTTGAGTTCCACCCTGGCGCTTCTCAGATTTAAAGCAGCAAACGATCTATCAAACAAGGGCTTCACAGAGATCTTAGGTATTTTCAAAGATATTCTTCTGGAATATAATGTGCTCCCCAGAAGCACGAATGAAGCGAAGAAAATTCTTTGCCCATTGGAATTTGAAGTACATAAGATACACGCTTGTGTGAATGATTGTATATTGTAACATGGTGAGTACAAAGATTTTCTTGCATGTCCCACATGCAAGCGTGCACGATACAAGTGCAGGAGAGCAAAGGACAAGTACAAATTGGATGATGAGATCAAGACAGGAATCCCGTTCAAGGTTGTTTGGTACTTGCCTTTAATTCCAAGGTTGAGGCGTTTGTTTGCAAACCCTAGAGAGGCAAAGAGGTTGCGGTGGCATCATGATGAGCGAATTGCAGATAGGTTTATGAGGCACCCAAAAGATGGGGCTCAGTGGGAATTTATCAACAAAAAGTTTGAAAAATTTGCCAAGGATCCTAGAAGTTTAAGGCTCGGGAAGTGTACTAACGGGATGAATCCTTTTGGCGATATGAGCACCAATCACAGCACATGGCCGGTGCTTCTGTGCATATATAACCTAGTGTGACGCCCGAAGACCGACGCTCCAGAAGATTCCAGATGTTCCGGGTTTTGCCGTGTGTTTCTTGTGCTTGCTTTATTTATTTTGCATTGCATCATGTCATCATTCCTTCATGTCATTAATCTTTTTCATCTCAACTAAATAAACTCTATGGGTCTTCGATCCATTTAAATTGAGGGAAACGCACATGGTGATTTCTCTTTATAACATATCCTCCTAATAATTATGGAGCTATTATAAATATTCCATTCTTTGGAATTTACCTCAACACACTTGCAAAATAATTCCGTGCCTTTCCGCTTCAAGTTTGGTCCCCAAACTTTGTCCATAAATTCTTTCGTCTTTTCCTCGAGCTCCACCAAAATTTTCATCAT
>LR738713.1:352620009-352638688 GCA_902687465.1 Secale cereale
GATCTGCCAACCATTGATGCTGACTCTAAGAAAGAATTGTATCCAGGTTGCAAAAAGAAATATTCTAGGTTGAGTTCCACCCTGGCGCTTCTCAGATTTAAAGCAGCAAACGATCTATCAAACAAGGGCTTCACAGAGATCTTAGGTATTTTCAAAGATATTCTTCTGGAATATAATGTGCTCCCCAGAAGGACGAATGAAGCGAAGAAAATTCTTTGCCCATTGGAATTTGAAGTACATAAGATACACGCTTGTGTGAATGATTGTATATTGTAACATGGTGAGTACAAAGATTTTCTTGCATGTCCCACATGCAAGCGTGCACGATACAAGTGCAGGAGAGCAAAGGACAAGTACAAATTGGATGATGAGATCAAGACAGGAATCCCGTTCAAGGTTGTTTGGTACTTGCCTTTAATTCCAAGGTTGAGGCGTTTGTTTGCAAACCCTAGAGAGGCAAAGAGGTTGCGGTGGCATCATGATGAGCGAATTGCAGATAGGTTTATGAGGCACCCAAAAGATGGGGCTCAGTGGCAATTTATCAACAAAAAGTTTGAAAATTTTGCCAAGGATCCTAGAAGTTTAAGGCTCGGGAAGTGTACTAACGGGATGAATCCTTTTGGCGATATGAGCACCAATCACAGCACATGGCCGGTGCTTCTGTGCATATATAACCTAGTGTGACGCCCGAAGACCGACGCTCCAGAAGATTCCAGATGTTCCGGGTTTTGCCGTGTGTTTCTTGTGCTTGCTTTATTTATTTTGCATTGCATCATGTCATCATTCCTTCATGTCATTAATCTTTTTCATCTCAACTAAATAAACCCTATGGGTCTTCGATCCATTTAAATTGAGGGAAATGCACATGGTGATTTCTCTTTATAACATATCCTCCTAATAATTATGGAGCTATTATAAATATTCCATTCTTTGGAATTTACCTCAACACACTTGCAAAATAATTCCGTGCCTTTCCGCTTCAAGTTTGGTCCCCAAACTTTGTCCATAAATTCTTTCGTCTTTTCCTCGAGCTCCACCAAAATTTTCATCATTTATGGGCACTTCGAAATCCGAGTCTTTGTTCAAACCTTTTGAATTAAATTCAAAGGATTTTGAATTTAATTTTTCTATCATGATCACCTTATTTTCTTGGGTCACCCTCATTTTTGCGAGTCCAAGAAAATTGCCCTCATGCCCAAACTCTACTCCTAACCCCCTCTTTCTTTTCCTTTATTTCTCTGTTTTTTTCTTCTTCTTTTCACTCTTTATATTAGAGCGAGCAGCCCAGCCCCCCACAGGCCGGCCCATCGGCCTCCCTAGGCCAAGCCCACCTAACCCACACCTAAATCCTAACGCCGAGCCCCCGACCGACTTCTCTCGCTTGTCCCTCCGTCCCTCCCGAGCCGCTGCCAGCCTCCCTCTCCCTCTCGATCTCTCACTCTCTCCCTCAAGCGCTCTGCCTCAGCCGCCCACCTCAGCAGCTCTACGCCGCCGTCTCCCTCCGTCGTCGTGCGCCTCGCACCCCGTCGGCCGCAGCTCCCCGCTGAGCCCGGCAGCACCGCCTCGCCTCCATCCACCTCCTCTACTCCGCCGCCTTGCCATGGCCCCAGCGCCGCCACACCTTCCTCGCCGTGCGCCTCGCACCCTGCCGGCCGCAGCTCCCCGCCGAGTATGCAGCCGCCGCCGGTCGATCTGGCCTCGTTGCTGGCCCCTCCACCTCGCCTCGCCGTTGTCTGCGCCAAGTTCGGCCGCCGTGACACCTGCTCCAGTGCCATGGATGGCCACCGAGGGAGCCCGCCCCGGCCTCCTCCCGATGACCGGCCCCGTCACCGACGACCACCTCGTCTCATTGCTACCCTGCACCAGCGCCTCGAAATGCACCTCCTCTGCCTTGTGTGTGACCGCTCGTCGCACCTCTCGGCCATCTTCTGTTGCTGCCTCGAACAACCCCTCCACGCCATGTCTCTGTCCAACACCGCAAGTCCGATGCCAAGTCCACCTCAAGTTCGTCTACCACCGCCAAGCGAACGACTACACCACCATCAGCGCTTATGGATTCGCCAAGTCCGTCGACAAGTGTACCACTACCGTCGCATTGAGACCGGCAAGTCCGAAGACGCCAAGTACCTTGACTACCGACGCCCGAATGGTTACGACGACACATACACCTATGGAACATGTACAACTACATGATGATACGCCAAGTACCCCTTCGAATCTCCAAGTTCGACTACCCCGTGTTCCCCAACCGTCGCAAGAAACGAGTAACGCTACGCCCGAACGACTACGGACCGAAACGTCAAGTACGTCTTTGACCCGTGTACCCCTACGTCAACGACGATCCCGACAAGTACCACTACCGTCGGGCATGTACATCTACGAACGGAACGACTACTTCCTCTATGACCCTTGAACGACTACTTCCCTCGATGTCTAGAATCCCTCCGAAAATGCACGCTTCAAAGGTATACCACCGAGTCGACCACCCGCGGACCGAATGCTTGTGTTGTATGAGATGCATCCCTTGTTGCACCATGTCTGTTGTGCCCCTCTTTTGTCGCCGACCCGTGGGAACCCGGAAACCGGGAGCACCCCATCTCTTTTTGTTTGTCATGCCTCCCTTCATCTTTTGCACCGGTCTCTCAACTAGTTACCGGAACCGATATGTTGTGTGGCATCATTTTCGGATTCGTCGCCGTGGCACCCTTTCTTTCCACCATGGTGACAAATGCTTCTTATCTCTTATGTCAACTTTTAACTAAAATTTGCATGAAACTGGAAAATGTCATCCGCATCATGATAACAACATTTAAATACTTAAAAAAATAGTTGTTTTCTTTAATAATTGCTAAATATGCAGATGGGGAGTTTCCGGGATTTGTTGTTGTCATTTTCGGCCTCATTTAAAATGACTAGATAGTGTAGTTTTGCTCATGCTTCACCTCTTGCCATGTTTATTAAAAACATTTAATCTTGTCTTGTAAATAAATAAGAGTCAACTAAATAAATATAATGTGGTGTTTTGTCAATATGCAACTCGTTGCATATTGAGCTCCACTTAAATTGTAGTATTGTTTGTGCACTTTGCCATGCCATGCATATTTAAACCGGACATGCATCATACTTGGTTGTGCATCATATGTCATGTTTGTGCTTGTGTGTTTACCGTGTTGTTTCTTCTTTCCGGTTGCTTCTCTTGTTAGCTTCGGTTCCGTTCCGGAGTTGTGAGGATTCGCTCGAGTATGTTGCTCCGTCTACTTCTTGGACTTGTTCTTCTTCCTTGCGGAATCCCAGGCAAGATGACCTTTCCCAGATATCACTACTATCTTTGCCTATGCTAGATGTTTCGCTCTTTAGATATTGCCTCGATGCCTATGTCTGTTTGTCAGCCTCCTATTGTTACCATGAAACCTCTAACCTTTGACACATTCTCAGCAAACCGTTGTTTGGCTATGTTACACGCTTGCTCAGCCCCTCTTATAGCGTTGTTAGTTGCAGATGAAGATGAATATTGCTCCATGTTGGAACTTGTTGTTGGAATATCACAATATCTCTGAAATATATTAACACACCTATATACTTGGCAATGGGTGTAAGAAGACTTGGCCTTTTGCTTGGTGTTTTGTTCCACTCATGCCACCTTAGGACCCGATAAACCGGTGTTATGTTCCCGGATTTTGCGTTCCTAACACAGTTGGGGTTTATGGGCCCCCCTCGATAACCCGCTTAGCGCTAAAGCTTTTCCAGCAAGGCCCAACTTTGGTTCTACATTTGCCTAACAACTAAAACTTGCATAGGGAGAAATTGACCCTTTTCTTAATCTACAACCCGGGCCAGTGCTCCACATGTGTGTTGGTCCAAACTGGGGGTTCTGCGGGGCCACCTCGGGGAAACTCAAGGGATGGTAAAAACCTGTAGAATTGCCCATCCGGTCGTGGCCTGAGACGAGATACGTGCGGCTACTATCAGGGTATCGGCACGCCGGGAGGTCTTGCTGGATTAGTTTTACCTTTGTCGGAATATCTTGAGCACGGGATTCCGAGAATACTTGGGTCTTCCCACTTTGAAGTTGCGACACTGCAGATCGTGAGCTTGTGATGGGCTAAGTTGGGACACCCCTGCAGGGTTTGATCTTTCGAAAGCCATGCCCGAGGTAATGTGGCAGATTGGAATTTGTTAATATCCGGTTGTAGAAAACTTGACACCATATTCATGAGAATACACTACCAGCGTGAGTAACCATGACGGTCGTTTTCCAAAGGGGTTCGGGAAGTGAACACGGTGGGGTTATGTTTGACCATGAGTAGTTAGGATCACTTCGTGATCACCTGGCGATCGTTGGCACTTAATCTCTTCTCGCTCTAAACTTGTAAGCTAGTTGTATAGTGCTTGCTGCAGACACTTTTATAGCCTTTCCTCACCTAAGGCTTTGGTAGTTTTGATACCCGGGAACGGGATTGCTGAGTCCTCTGTGGCTCACAGATTCAACACACACCAGATGCATGTACCGCTGAGACTAATGCAGGAGATCGAAAAGAACTTTACTGAGAGTTCGATGAAGAGCTTGGTCGTATGTATGTGACATTTTCAACAACCAGTAGTGGTTCCTACTAGGGGCGATCGGGACTTTGTGTTGTTTTATTTATGGTATCTTTCATTTGGATCTTCGTTCGTAGTCGGACTCTGATGTTATTTGACTGATGAATGTTTATGTAATGCATTGTGTGATGTGGCGAGTGTAAGCCAACTACTCTTTTGCAATTTCATCCCTCTTTTACATGAGTCGTGCAAAGATACCATACTTGAGATCATTCTAGTATGAGCTTATACCTTTAAGTTGTGCCTCGACACGTAGGAGGTATAATCTCATACTGGGCATTACAAGTTGGTAATCAGAGCCTTCTTCGACCTAGGAGCCCCCACTGATTGATCGAATCATTGACGGTTGAGTCTAGGCACACACTTGAAAATGTTTTGAGTCCTATATATATATATAGGAGAGTAGGAATTCTCTTTTACTTCTCAACCCTTTTCACTCTGGTGAGGATTCCTGACGATTACTTATCTCTTCTACTCTAAAAAATTCACTAAATTTTTTTAGGATCACGCATGTATTGTTTGGATTGTTCCGATGTCTTTGTGACGAGAACATTGTTCTCGATGCCTCCTGTCATTTAGGGGTTGTGGCAGTGTCCCGGGGAGTTGAGCTCCGAGGTGTTGTCGTCACAATCTATCGCAACAGTTCTGGAATACTTAAGACGACCGACATCGAAAACTCTTCTATGCGGTTAGTGGCAAGATAACCCCGACATCACCCAGTACTGGGGAGGTAGTTCGGGAGTATTGCCATAGCTTGTATAGCAGATGCGTTTCGATGGTCCGAGGTAAACGGTTTCCGGAAATAACTGGTTATGTGTTGAAGGATGGATACAACTGCATGTAGGATTAGAGTTGAGTGCGCGATGCTTCCCCTGTATCCCCAACACCTGATTGCATAACTGGAAACTTTCGGAAATTAATAGGTGGGTTCATCTAGTAGCTCGTAGGCATTCTTCCAACGAATGCATGATATGGAGTTCGGGGTTCTACATTGAGTGAAGTGGTTTTATGGGCGTTGTTCCAATCGGGAGTTGCATCTTAAAGGGTCCTTGGCTATGCTGATCCGGGGATTGCATAACCCTTTTGTAACACGTTCCATGAGCTTTTAGCACGAATATGTGGAACGAAACTTCTATCTTGTATTTGTTCTATCCGCTCCTTGTTGTTTTTATTTACCTGTTGTTCTCCCAAGTGGCTTCTCGACAAGTTGATGTACATACGGAATTCATTCGTTCAATTCTCTGTTCGAATGATATCGTGAAGATTATGTTGCAACATATCTATTCTTTGTTTTTGTTTTGATTCTGGTATTCGAGTTGCTTCGATGTCAAGTGTTGATTCCATACCTTTCCTAATCGGTATTCTCATATTTCTATGGGAGTGCTAGTCCTTCTTGATCATCGAGATTGTCATGTTAAATTCTTTCAACCGGCGTGCTTCGCTTCAAGTTAATCCAATCTCTTCATCATTTGCAAGATTAACTCTCAATCTTTTCTCAACGGTGTCTGTTTCATTCATCCCAAGTTGTCTTTGTTTTCCCCACCCTCCCACCATTCTTCTTCTCGTAGCCAAAAATCTCAAATCAAGTATCCTTTTATTAATGTGATGTTTCTTCATTCTTTCGTTCAATTTCGTTATCCGATGATTTCTCAGGAAGATGCTAAGGAAGCTTCAAGTTTTTCATTCTCCATTCTCGTTTCTTCTCCGGTGGATTAATTCAAGCTTCGGTGTTGATCATATCTCTTCCTTTTTGTTTCACATGTTTTCACATGTTGAAATTTCTTATTTGAAGTCTCTCTTGCTTATTCAACTCTCTAATTCTTATCCGGAGTGTTCAAGATAGCTCAGAAGATTCGTGTTTCAATTCTTAATCCGTTCAGCTATTTTGAGGATTGTCATCTTACTCAAGCCATTTAATTCAGCCGGTGCAATATCTCTTAAGCAATCTTTTTCAACGGTGAATTCTTTTGAGTGGGCCCTAACCCACATGTCTTTTTCCAGGATCTTACCTGACTCTTCCAATTTTTCCGGAGTTATTCTAAAATTCTTTTCAACGTGTTACGTAAGTATGGATTCCATCAGTCATATGCCTTCTCCCAGATCGCTTTGAAATTCTTTTCACCTTTGGTTCAACCTTTTAATTCTTCATTCCGGAGTGCCTCAACAATTCATGGGGGTGTATCTCATCGTCTTCTCGGATTTGAAGACATGAGAAGAGTTCCTTTTAAATCTTGGCCCGTTCGCTGGAAGATTCGTGGTTCTAGCTTCATGCCATCCTCATAATTATTTTCGATTGTGGGAATTGTTTTCATGCCCTTCAGAGCATTTCATGAATTCTTCCCATTGTGATCCTCCGAAGGCCATCATTTCAGAAGATTTCCTTGTTCTCAGTTTGCAACTTCGTCCTCCAACTATTCTTAATTGATGCGCCTTCGTTCGTCTCCATATTATTACGGTGGTTCATTCAAGATTACTCTTCCGTCGTTATCGTATAAATTCATTTGTTCTTTTCCTAATCCTACCGGTGGTTCGTTGAAGATTTACCCAAGTTTGTGCGAGATCTCTCTTTAATTCTTTTCAACAAGAATAAGTAGTATGCAAAATCCATTGGTTGTCATCAATTTAAATTGGTGAAGGATACTCATCACATAATTCTTATTCTTGTTCCTACCAAGTTTTTAATTCCTTTGTTTGGAGTTCGTTCATGATATCAAATTATTGGTTGTTCATCTTTTCTTCCGGAGTTCCAAATTCTCTCAATTATCTTGTCACGAAGCTCTATCTGAATCATTGCATGCCTTGAATCTTATTCTTTTCATCTTTCACTTCTCATCCTTTTATTACCGGAGTTCTTCATAGTGGTTCATCATGATTTAATTCATCCTCGAAGTGTTCTTCAAGATTCTTGTTGGAGCTCAAGCATTCTTCATCATGCATTCCGAAGAGCAATTCTTTCTACCTTATCTTTTGAGGTGGTGTTATGTCATTCTCGACAATTTACTTCAGGTCTCATGATTCACAAGTTTGTCAGGAATGAGATATTTAAACCCATCGTTTTCTTCGTTCAAGAGATCCTTCTAGCCCTTCAATTTATTCATTGGAGTTTTCGTGGTTTATAATTCACCTAAAAGCTTTCTCTAAGAATTGTTGCTATTATGGAGCTTATAAATGACCCAAGTTCTTCATTTATCATTCCAGTGAAATAAGTTTTTCGTCTCCTTGCTGATCTCAATCCAATCAAATGTTTTCGTAAGTGGCTGGTTGTCGCCTCATAATTTTGAGATGTTTTCCATAAGCCAACGACAAGCTTATTCTGTGCTTGTTGATTCTTCCAACAACTCTGTTCAATCCATATTGGTCACGATTCTCTTTCAAATTCAATTTTGGGAGAAGTTGTCATATTTTTTCTCCGTTCATTTCTTTCATTGATCTATATTCTATTCTTTCATTCCGTAGACATTGTGATATTACTCTCTTTGACCATCATCTCGTTTTGATCAAGATCATATTCTTCCCTTGCTTGTCTATTTAACCGGAGTGTTGTGTCCTCCATTCAAGTTCTGCCATCTTATCTAGATTTTCCTCTGTTTTCAACCGGAGTGCTCTCTGAATCCTTCTTACCCCTTGTGCCATTCTTTCAATTATTTCGAAGGCAATATGCTGTTGATTTCAACAAGATCATCCAATCTTCTCAAGCTCATGTTAATTCCTTCCATTTTCAGTCGGAGTGCTGTCCAAATTATGTCATTCTTTTTCCTTGGATATACCGTTGCAGTTTCATATTCTTTTGGTTCGTAAGCTCTTGTTTCATGTCTTTCAACCTACAAGGTTCTCATAATGATCCTTGTTCCTCTTTTCTAACGGAGTGTTTTCACCTTCATTCATCTCCGTTGTATTCTTTTTTTCAATTTGTTCAACCCTCCAAGGTTCGTGGTTTCACCAGTTTGTCGAAGAAGCAACTTTGTTTTACCTCTTCCTTTTCCGTTTTATCTGGTGCCATCTCTAGGATCTCGGGTCGAGATCCTCTGTTATTGTGGGAGAGTTGTGACGCCCGAAGACCGACGCTCCAGAAGATTCCAGATGTTCCGGGTTTTGCCGTGTGTTTCTTGTGCTTGCTTTATTTATTTTGCATTGCATCATGTCATCATTCCTTCATGTCATTAATCTTTTGCATCTCAACTAAATAAACCCTATGGGTCTTCGATCCATTTAAATTGAGGGAAATGCACATGGTGATTTCTCTTTATAACATATCCTCCTAATAATTATGGAGCTATTATAAATATTCCATTCTTTGGAATTTACCTCAACACACTTGCAAAATAATTCCATGCCTTTCCGCTTCAAGTTTGGTCCCCAAACTTTGTCCATAAATTCTTTCGTCTTTTCCTCGAGCTCCACCAAAATTCTCATCATTTATGGGCACTTCGAAGTCCGAGTCTTTGTTCTAACCTTTTGAATTAAATTCAAAGGATTTTGAATTTAATTTTTCTATCATGATCACCTTATTTTCTTGGGTCACCCTCATTTTTGCGAGTCCAAGAAAATTGCCATCATGCCCAAACTCTACTCCTAACCCCCTCTTTCTTTTCCTTTATTTCTCTATTTTTTTCCTTCTTCTTTTCACTCTTTATATTAGAGAGAGCAGCCCAGCCCCCCCAAAGGCCGGCCCATCTGTCAGGCCCAAGATGCGATTCTATCCCGATCACATGACACATACGTGATTGGGGAACAACCGCATTTGAGGCGCTTAGCAAGATGGATATCATTACATCGTACCATTACATACATACATGGGGGATACAACAATACATACAAGTCACATGAATACCACAACATCAATACAAGGCACCCGACTACAGATGCAAACATGAAAAGCACAACGACATCCATCTACTATACCAGGCTGCCAACCCGGAACCTAACCCAAGACTGAAGAAGAAGAAGAAGAAGAAGAACTTCAACAAAAGAACATCGCTCTCACGTCAAGACATCGGAAACCTGCACCTGCAACTGTTGTTGTAGTATCTGTGAGCCACGAGGACTCAGCAATCCCATAACCATGGGTAACAAGACTAGCAAAGCTTAATGGGTAGGAAGAGGTAAAGTGGTGAGGTTGCAGCAGAGGCTAAGCAAAAGTATGGTGGCTAACTTACGAGTACAAGAATAAGATGATCATCTACGCAAACGGTCGCAACTAGTAGCGATCGCTAAAGATCATGAACTACCTACGAGTCAAACACAACCCCACCGTGTTCTCTTCTCAAAGTGAAAAGAGACAGTCATGGTTAATTACACCGTTGTGTGTTTTACTTCGAATCCTCTGTCAAGTTTTCTACAACCGGACATTAACAAATTCCAATCTGCCACATAACCACGGGCACGGCTTTCGAAAGATCATAACCCTGTAGGGGTATCCCAACTTAGCCCATCACAAGCTCTCACGATCAACAGAAGTAATAATAATATTATCACCCCTTATCTTAGGGACAATTCGATCAGGCTCGGTATCCCGGTGCACAAGACATTTCGACGATGGTAAAACAAGTCCAGCAAGACCTCCCGGTGTGTCGACACCCTGATAGTAGCCGCGCGTATCTCGTCTCAGGCCACAACCGGATAGGTGAGCCTAAGGGAGCCAATCCTCTAGTTTCCCCGTGGTGGCCCCGTAGTCTCCCCGTTTGGGACCAACACCATCAGCACTGGCTCCCCTGCTATGTAGAAGAATCCTCGGGTAGCGCTAACTGCCTATGCAATTAATTAATTAATTAAGTTGTTATTATGAGCAAATTAACACCAATGTTGGGCCTTGCTGGAGGAGTTTTATTCAAAGACGAAGTGTCAAGGGGTCCCCATATACCCAACCATGTAAGGAACGAAAAATCAAGGAACATAATGCCGGTTTATCGGCTCCTGAGGTGGCATGAGTGGAACAAAACACCGAGCAAAAGGCCAAGCCTTCCACCCATGCCCAGTATATAGCTGTTTTAATAATAATAATAGATATTGTGATATTCCAACAACAAGTTCCAACATGGAACGATCTTCATCTTCACCTGCAACTAACAATGCTATAAGAGGGGCTGAGCAAGCGGGTAACATAGCCAAACAATGGTTTGCTAGGAAGGTGTCAAAGGTTAGAGGTTTCATGGCAACAAAGAGAGGGGTTGACAATAATGATTGGTAGCGCGACATATAACGATAGCATTGAGACAACTAAGCATGGCAATGATAGTAAAGGTATCCAAGGGTATGGTCATCTTGCCTGAGATCCCGCAAGGAAGAAGAACGGTTCCATGAAGTAGACGAAGAAGAAGCCTTGAAGACGAACCACGAGAAGTCAAACGAATCCTCACGAACGCAACGGAATATGAACTAGCGAGAATAAGCACACAACACGGTAAACACACAACACAAGAACACGATAAGATGCTCAAACAAGTATGAAGCAAGACAAGTCTATATGATGCAAAACATGGCAAGAGATGAAGCACACAAGAACAACACAAGCCAACAAGTTTAAATGAGGCCGGAATCAACATATAACAAATCCGTAAGTCCTCATATGCATAATTTCAAATTAGTCCAGATCTGAACAAACCTTAAGTTAAAGTTGTTAAACAGAAAATTAACATGCACCATGATGATCAACTCGAAATTCTAGTCAAGTTTCATATAAAGTTTGTTTAATTCGGAGCTACGGCCTAGAAGATATGAGCAAAACAAGACAAGCAAGGCAACGGTGCAAGATGCACCCAAACATCAAGCAAACACACTCCAAACATGAAAACAACTTGATATTATGCTTCTACATACAAAATCACACAAGTTTCATATAGGGCACGCTCAAAACGGAGCAACGGTTCAAGACATACACACGAAACAAGATACAATGCAAAGCTGAAGTTAATAGCCACATAGCAACTTTGGAGCAAGGTAAATATATGCTACAACACCCAAGCATGATAACAAGGAGCATGGATGTGAAGTAGACATGTTACTTAACAAGCATGAACTTAGAACACACCCAACAGCTTGCTGGAACACATTTAAACAAGCATGGCAAGTTGCAATAAAATTATCCAGACTTAGTCAAAATCTGGGAAGGCAAAAACATCATCATGATGCTGTCATCGGAGGCACAAAACAACATGCATATCAACTCCACTAAGTATATAAAGAGCATGGACATGTAGTAGACATATCCTACTGCAAACAACTCCATTGGAGCAACTCCATAGGAGGTATGGATCAATAGCATCAAGCTATACCAAATTGATCATGCTGATAAGATCCTGACAGGTATAATTTATAGTAACTTGAGAGCAAGAAATAAATAAGCTACAACAGGCCATATGAGCAAGTAAGGGCATGAATGGATAGACAATAACATGGAAAACAATACATGATCATTGGCCACTCCAAAACAAGCATGGATTTGAGTGGGGCATCACGCAAACATAGCATCAGGTTATAACAGATTCCAGACTTGGCAGTTTTTTTACTAAGTATAAAACAGCAACAACAACATGGCATGTTTACAAGCTTGTTTAAGTCACCTCAAGGCATATCATGGAAAATGAATTGCACCACAGCAAAGACCATATGATTGTGCTTCTATAACATATAGACATGTGGCATGAAGACAAACACATCAATAGCAATGAGCAAGTGAAATCAGCATCTCATAACAAGTTTCAGCACTTAACAGCCACATGCACTTTTGCAACAGAGATTAACATGGCCATTGGAACTCAAACAAGCATGCTACAGCAACCATCATGTAGATCACTTCACGATGACCATTTTGACATATCATATGCTCCATTTGGATAAACATGCACCAAGTTATCATATCTCAAACATGGCATCAAATTAACAAGTAACATCAGTTTATAGCAAGTAGCACTCTTGCAACAGAGATTAGGGCATCTAGATGAACTCAAACAACCATGGCACAATGGAAGAAAGTGAAGATCATATCACCACGATCATTTTGACATATTATACACTCAATTTGGATCAGCACACAAAAAGTCACAACCATCACAACATGCAACATTATTTACAGATCTCAGGGACTTAGTCATATCAGGAAAAAAACAGGTGGGTGCAGTTTTGTTAACAAGCGCACGGGCGAGAATTGTCAGGCTCACCATAGTGGGCCGAGCCCAGGACGAGGAGGAGGCAGGCCGGATCTGGCTGGGCCGAAGCTGGAGAAGTGGGCCGCGGAGGGGAGGAGGAGGCCCGGAGCTGGGCCAGCTCGAGCGAGGCCGTGGCCCGAGCGTGCGCTAGGCGTCGTCCTCCTTCTGCCCTCGTGCGTGAGCACGGGCAGGATGCAGCGGCGGCGGCCATGCTGGCTCCGGCGAGGCTCCTCTGAGGCAGGGACCGGCGGGGATGGACGGGACGGGCAGATCCGAGCGTGGGGAGCTCGGATCCGGCGTTGGACGAGAATGAGAAGGCCGGCGACGAGCTCGGGCGTGGCTCCTGCAGAAATGGTGGCGGCGCAGGGCTTAGAGGAGAGGGAGAGCACGGGGAAAAGGAGGAGACGAGGAGGCGCGGGCACTGGGACGTGGGGGCACCGGCGAGGCTCGCCGGCGGCGCGTGCGGCACATCCGGTGGCCGGCCGGCGCGACTCCGACGAGGCAGGGCTGCTGTGCTGGTCGAGGGAGAGAGGCACGGGGGCCTCGGACGCGGTTGACGGCGGGGGCTGCTCGGGCCCGATTCACCCCACGGTGATTTGGATCCGGGCCCCGACGGGCCTGGCGGCTGGGAAGGTGCTGGAGGGGCGACGTGGCAGCCAAGTGGCACCGCAGAATTGGAGGAGCAAGGCGCTGGGTGGCGGCTGTCCACTCAGGGGCTGTCTTTTGGTGGCTGTGAGGTGGCGGCGGCGCTGGAGGCGACAAGTGGCGGCGGCAGACCGCACCGGCGCTGAAAACGAGGAGGGAGTGGCGGCTGGGGGCTAGGGCTAGGTTTTAGGCCATTTTTGGCAGGATGGAGGGGTATAAATAGGGAAGGGGAGCTATGGATTAGGATTAGGAGGGTTTTTAGGCCGTTTTGAATGCTCGGATCGCGATCGGACGGTCCGGAGCGAAGGGGGAGTTAGGCAGGCCTAGTGGGCTGTGTAGGAAAGGCCTCGGGCTTAGAGAAGAGAAGACAGGTAGAGCCCCGCGGGGTTTTCGGAGACCGAAAACGTCCGACGTTTTAACCGGCTACTAGTGTCGCTATATATATCCGTTGAGCTATCAAACGGACTCCGAATGCAATGAAATTTGGCAGGCGGCCTGTCTACACTATAGTAAGACCACACGCCAAGTTTCAACCCATTCCGAGAACATTTATCGGCCACTCATAAAATAAATATTCAGAGGCACCGCGGGCGCGTGTGAGTGTGTCTGGGCTCAGAACGGACAACGGAGAGGATGGGCGGACTCAGACGGATGCAAGTTTTGAAAACATGCTGATGCAACACACATTATGGCATGGCAAGATGCAACACGCAAGCAGATGACATGGTAACGACGATGAATAAATGGCTGACACCTGGCGCACCGGTCTCGGGGTGTCACAACACTCCCCTACTAACAAGAGATCTCGTCCCGAGATCTTGGGAACGAGACAGAAGGAAAAAAGGAAGAACAAGGTTCTTCGAGGGAGAAAGAGTGGAGCAAAGAACCTTGAGAGGTTGAACAATATGAAAGAAGGATATAACGGAGAAGAATGAAGTTGCAAGACTTCGTTAAACAAGAGGAGCAAGTAATACGACGAGAATCGAGGAGGTTGAAAGGCACAAAACAAGAGCTGAAGGAACAAGAATGAATTCGAAACCACTCCGGTTAAAAGAGATAGAAAAGAATTCGAATGAAGGAATCCGGGCAGCACTCCGGCTGAAAATGGAAGAAATAGCACACTGGTTGAACATGAATGGAATAGGACAAGAACCTGAGGAGATGGAATGATACTTGACGAGAGTAACAACACAAGGCCTCCGGAAGAATTGAAATAATGGAATTAAAAGAACGGAGAAGAAGATGACAACTTTCACGACGAGTGAATTGAAAGAACATCTTTAGGATAAGGTTTGAACGGATTTGTTGAGAAAATCAACAACAAAAGAATAAGCTTGTCGTGGACTTATGAAAACATCTCAAAACTTGAGGTGAATTATGCCACAACCAAAATATTGAATAGATGAGAATGAAGAAAGAAATGCAAAATTCCACTTCAAAAGAATACGGAGGATTGTTTGCATCTCGGGACACAAAAGAATAATGCTTGAGCTACTCAACAAGAATTATGATGACCATATAAAGATTGATTAAATGATGAACCACCAAGAAGAACTCCGGTAACAAAAGGATGATAATATAGAAATGAAGGACGAAAAGAATAAGATTAAAGCCTTGCGATGATTAGTCGGGGTTCCGATGAGAAGGCCGCGAAACTATGATCTCTGGGAAGAAAAGAATAAGACACTTGGGATTAGAATTTATTCCTCAAGAATAAACTCTGAAGGACGGAATTATTCAACTTGATGAAAAGAATAAGAATTATGTTATGCTTATCCTCCACCAATTAAATTGGTGCGAAGCAATGGATTCGCATACTACTTATTCATGTTGACTTGAATAAAGAGGGATATATCGCGAACTTGCGAAAATCTTCATGAGCCACCGGTAGAATTGGAAAGAATGAATGAATTGATATGATAACACCAGGAAAGAACACTGAGCGAATCACCGTAAAGAATTAAAGCCGAGTGAAGAAAAGAACAAACCACCGGGCAGAATTAAATCGATTGATGAAAAAGAACAAACCACCATAACGAATTGAAATTGAGTGAATACGATGAATCACTGGGAAGGATAAGCACTTGGGGAATTTAGATACAAGAGAATGAAGAGATCGCGAACTCATTAAGAATACTTGAAGGAAGCACCGGACGAATGCGAGATGAACGAAGAGGCATTAGTGAAGAATATTTGGAGCACGAAGTTGAAAACTGAGAACGAAGAAATCTTCTGAAATGATGGCCTTCGGAGGAACACAAAGAAAAGAATTCTCCAAACGCTTCGGATGGGTAAGGAAAAGAATTTATGACGAACGAAACAAGGCGGATGAGAAACTCCGGACGAATGAACGGAGGAAGGTTGAACCAACATTGAAAGGAATTTAAAGCGATCTTGGAGAAGGCATATGACTGATGGAGTCCATACTTACGTCACACTTGAAAAGAATTTGAGAATAGCTCCGGAAAATTAGAAGAGTGAGGTAAGATCTTGGAAAAGACCTGTGGGTTATGAGCCCACCGAAGAGAAAACACCGTTGAATGATTGAAAGACTCAAATGAGGTGACAACCTCGAATTAATTGAAGGCAACACGAATCTCGTGAGATTTCTTGAGAACTCTGGAATAATTAAATGGCGAGAGGTAAACGAGCAAGGGGAATATCCAATCCGAGGGAAAAGAATATGGACAACACCGAATACTTGAGTTGAATCCACCGGAAAAGAAGAAGAGGTGAAGAATATCAAACGAGAGGAGAATTCATCGGAAGAAGAAAAGAGAAGAATGATGACGAGCTAGACGTGAATTCACCAGTTGAAATAACCGGGGAAAGAATGCAAAGGATTCACACGAGTAGGATGGATACTCGATTAGGAACTCCGGTCCCGAGAAGAAAAGGGTGGGCGGGTGGGAAAAAGAAAGACAACTTCGGAAGGGGAAACAACACAGTCGGTTGAAAAGGACTGAGGGTTGAACTTGCAAAGAAGAAGAGGGTCGAGTACACTTGACGAGAGATGCACCAGATGAAAGAACTGACAATGCAACGAACGAAAACTAACCGCGCAATCCTAAAAAAAATTGAAGAGGAAGAGGGGTAATTCAAAACACCTACGTCAAGATTCCTCACCAGAGAGACGAAGGGGCTGAGGAGTAAAAAGAATTCCTACTCTCCGATATAACTAGACTCCGAAAAAGTTTTCTGCTAGACTCGACAAAGGCCAGACTACGATCAATCAAGGGTGCTCCTATGGTCGGTCGAGGCTCTGATACCAACTTGTCAGGCCCAAGTTGCGATTCTATCCCGATCACGTGACACTTACGTGATTGGGGGACAACCGCATTTCGGGCGCTTAGCAACATGGATATCATTACATCGTACCATTGCATACATACATGGGGGATACAACAATGCATACAAGTCACATGAATACAACAACATCAATACAAGGCACCTGACTGTGGATGCAAACATGAAAAGCACAACGACATCCATCTGCTATCCCAGGCTGCCGACCCGGAACCTAACTCAAGACTGAAGAAGAAGAAGAAGAACTCCAACAAAATAACATCGCTCTCACATCAAGACATCGGAAACCTGCACCTGCAACTGTTGTTGTAGTATCTGTGAGCCACGAGGACTCAGCAATCCCATAACCATGGGAAAAAAGACTAGCAAAGCTTAATGGGTAGGAAGAGGTAAAGTGGTGAGGTTGCAGCAGCGGCTAAGCAAAAGTATGGTGGCTAACTTACGAGTACAAGAATAAGATGAGCATCTACGCAAACGGTCGCAACTAGTAGTGATCGCTAAAGATCCTGAAGTACCTACGAGTCAAACATAACCCCACCGTGTTCTCTTCTCAAAGTGAAAAGAGACAGTCACGATTACTTACACAGTTGTGTGTTTTACTTCGGATCCTGTGTCAAGTTTTCTACAATCGGACATTAACAAATTCCAATCTTCCACATAACCGCGGGCACGGCTTTCGAAAGATCATAACCCTGCAGGGATGTCCCAACTTAGCTCATCACAAGCTCTCACGATCAGCAGAAGTAATAATAATATTATCACCGCTTATCTTAGGGACAATCCGATCAGGCTCGGTATCCCGGTGCACAAGACATTTCGACAATGGTAAAACAAGTCCAGCAAGACCTCCCGGTGTGTCGACACCCTGATAGTAGCCGCGCGTATCTCGTCTCAGGCCACAACCGGATAGGTGAGCCTACGGGAGCCAATCCTCGAGTTTCCCCGTGGTGGCCCCACAGTCTCCCCGTTTGGGACCAACACCATCAGCACTGGCCCCCTGCTATGTAGAAGAATCCTCGGGTAGCGCTAACTCCCTATGCAATTAATTAATTAATTAAGTTGTTATTATGAGCAAATTAAAACCAATGCTGGGCCTTGCTGGAGGAGTTTTATTCAAAGACGAAGTGTCAAGGGGTCCCCATATACCCAACCGTGTAAGGAACAAAAATTCAAGGAACATAATGCCGGTTTATCGGCTCCTAAGTTGGCATGAGTGGAACAAAACACCGAGCAAAAGGCCAAGCCTTCCACCCATGCCCAGTATATAGGTGTGTTAATAATAATAATAATAATAGATATTGTGATATTCCAACAACAAGTTCCAACATGGAACGATGTTCATCTTCACCTGCAACTAACAACGCTATAAGAGGGGCTGAGCAAGCGGGTAACATAGCCAAACAATAGTTTGCAAGGAAGGCGTCAAAGGTTAGAGGTTTCATGGCAACAAGGAGAGGGGTTGACAATAATGATGGGTAGCGCGACATATAACGATAGCATCGAGACAACTAAGCATGGCAATGATAGTAAAGGTATCCAAGGGTATGGTCATCTTGCCTGAGATCCCGCAAGGAAGAAGAACGGTTCCATGAAGTAGACAAAGAAGAAGCCTTGAAGTCGAACGAATCCTCACGAACGCAACAGAATATGAACTAGCGAGAAGATGCACACAACACGGTAAACACACAACACAAGAACACGACAAGATGCTCAAGCAAGTATGAAGCAAGGCAAGTCTATATGATGCAAAATATGGCAAGGGATAAAGCACACAATAACAACACAAGCCAACAGGTTTAAATGAGGCCGGAATCAACATATAACAAATCCGGTAAGTCCTCATATGCATAATTTGAAATTAGTCCAGATCTGAACAAACCTTAAGTTAAAGTTGTTAAACAGCAAATTAACATGCACCATGATGATCTACTCAAAATTCTAGTCAAGTTTCATATAAAGTTTGTTTAATTCGGAGCTACGGCCTA
>LR738713.1:352638698-352661100 GCA_902687465.1 Secale cereale
CCCTGCTATGTAGAAGAATCCTCGGGTAGCGCTAACTCCCTATGCAATTAATTAATTAATTAAGTTGTTATTATGAGCAAATTAAAACCAATGCTGGGCCTTGCTGGAGGAGTTTTATTCAAAGACGAAGTGTCAAGGGGTCCCCATATACCCAACCGTGTAAGGAACAAAAATTCAAGGAACATAATGCCAGTTTATCGGCTCCTGAGTTGGCATGAGTGGAACAAAACACCGAGCAAAAGGCCAAGCCTTCCACCCATGCCCAGTATATAGGTGTGTTAATAATAATAATAATAATAATAGATATTGTGATATTCCAACAACAAGTTCCAACATGGAACGATGTTCATCTTCACCTGCAACTAACAACGCTATAAGAGGGGCTGAGCAAGCGGGTAACATAGCCAAACAATAGTTTGCTAGGAAGGCGTCAAAGGTTAGAGGTTTCATGGCAACAAGGAGACGGGTTGACAATAATGATGGGTAGCGCGACATATAACGATAGCATCGAGACAACTAAGCATGGCAATGATAGTAAAGGTATCCAAGGGTATGGTCATCTTGCCTGAGATCCCGCAAGGAAGAAGAACGGTTCCATGAAGTAGACAAAGAAGAAGCCTTGAAGTCGAACGAATCCTCACGAACGCAACAGAATATGAACTAGCGAGAAGAAGCACACAACACGGTAAACACACAACACAAGAACACGACAAGATGCTCAAGCAAGTATGAAGCAAGGCAAGTCTATATGATGCAAAATATGGCAAGGGATAAAGCACACAATAACAACACAAGCCAACATGTTTAAATGAGGCCGGAATCAACATATAACAAATCCGGTAAGTCCTCATATGCATAATTTGAAATTAGTCCAGATCTGAACAAACCTTAAGTTAAAGTTGTTAAACAGCAAATTAACATGCACCATGATGATCTACTCAAAATTCTAGTCAAGTTTCATATAAAGTTTGTTTAATTCGGAGCTACGGCCTAGAAGATATGAGCAAAACAAGACAAGCAAGGCAACGGTGCAAGATGCACCCAAACATCAAGCAAACACACTCCAAACATGAAAACAACATGATATTATGCTTCTACATGCAAAATCACACAAGTTTCATATAGGGCACGCTCAAAACGGAGCAACGGTTCAACACATACACACGAAACAAGATACAATGCAAAGCTGAAGGTAACAGCCACATATCAACTTTGGAGCAAGGTAAATATATAACAAGAAGCATGGATGTGAAGTAGACATGTTACTTAACAAGCATGAACTTAGAACACACCCAAAAGCTTGCTGGAACACATTTAAACAAGCATGGCAAGTTGCAATAAGATTATCCAGACTTTGTCTAAATCTGGGAAGGCAAAAAACACCATCACGATGCTGTCTTCGGAGGCACAAAACAACATGCATATCAACTCCACTAAGTATATAAAGAGCATGGACATGTAGTATACATATCCAACAGCCAACAACTCCATTGGAGCAACTCCATAGGAGGTATGGATCAATAGCAACAAGCTACACCAAATAGATCATGCTGATAAAACCCTGACAGGTATAATCTATAGTAACTTGAGAGCAAGAAATAAATAAGCTACAGCAGGTCATATGAGCAAGTAAGGGCATGAATGGATAGACAATAACATGGAAAACAATACATGATCATTGGCCACTCCAAAACAAGCATGGATTTGAGTGGGACATCACGCAAACATAGCATCAAGTTATAACAGATTCCAGACTTAGCAGTTTTTTCACTAAGTATAAAACAGCAACAACAACATGGCATGTTTACAAGCTTGTTTAAGTCACCTCAAGGCATATCATGGAAAATGAATTGCACCACAGCAAAGACCATATGATTGTGCTTGTAGAACATATAGACATGTGGCATGAAGACAAACACATCAATAGCAATGAGCAAGTGAAATCAACATCTCATAACAAGTTTCAGCACTTAACAGCCACATGCACTTTTGCAACAGAGATTAACATGGCCATATGAACTCAAACAAGCATGCTACAGCAACCATCATGTAGAGCACTTCACGATGAACATTTTGACATATCATATGCTCCATTTGGATAAACATGCACCAACTTATCATATCTCAAACATGGCATCAAATTAACAAGTAACAGCAGTTTATAACATGTAGCACTCTTGCAACAAAGATTAGGGCATCTAGATGAACTCAAACAAGCATGGCACAATGGAACAAAGTGAAGAGCATATCACCACGATCATTTTGACATATTATACACTCAATTTGGATCACCACACAGAAAGTTACAGCCATCACAACATGCAACATTATTTACAGATCTCAGGGACTTAGTCATATCAGAAAAAAAACAGGTGGGTGCAGTTTAGTTAACAAGAGCACGTGCGGGAATTGTCAAGCTCACCATAGTGGGCCGAGCCCAGGACGAGGAGGAGGCAGGCCGGATCTGGCTGGGCCGAAGTTGGAGAAGTGGGCCGCGGAGGGGAGGATGAGGCCCGGAGCTGGGCCGGCTCGAGCGAGGCCGTGGCCCGAGCGGGCGCTGGGTGTCGTCCTCCTCCTGCCCTTGTGCGTGAGGACGGGGAGGATGCAGCGGCGGCGGCCATGTTGGGCCGGCGAGGCTCCTCTGAGGCAGGGACCGGTGGGGATGGACAGGAACGGGCAGATCCGAGCGTGGGGAGCTCGGATCCGACGATGGACGAGGACGAGAAGGCCAGCGATGAGCTCGGGCGTGGCTCCTGCAGAAACGGCAGCGGCGCAGGGCTTAGAGAAGAGGGAGAGCACGAGGAAAAGGAGGAGAAGAGGAGGCGCGGGCACTGGGACCTGGGGGCACCGGCGAGGCTCGCCGGCGGCGCGTGCGGCGGATCCGGTGGCCGGCCGGTGGGACTCCGACGAGGCAGGGCTGCTGTGCTGGTCGAGGGAGAGAGGCACGTGGGCCTCATACGCGGCTGACGGCGGGGGCTACTCGGGCCCGATTCGCCCCATGGTGGGTCGGATCCGGGCCCCGATGGGCCTAGCGGCTGGGAGGGCGCTGGAGGGGCGACGTGGCAGCCATGTGGCATCGCGGAATTGGAGGAGCGAGGCGCTGGGTGGCGGCTGGCCACTCAGGGGCTGCCATTTGGCGCCTGTGAGGTGGCGGCGGCGCTGGAGGCGACAAGTGGCGGCGGCGGAGCGCACCGGCGCTGAAAACAAGGAGGGAGTGGTGGTTGGGTGCTAGGGCTAGGTTTTAGGCCATTTTTGGTAGGATGGAGGGGTATAAATAGGGAAGGGGAGCTAGGGATTAGGGTTAGGAGGGTTTTTAGGCCGTTTCGGACGCTCGGATCACGATCCGACGGTCCGGAGCGAAGGGGGAGTTAGGCAGGCCTAGTGGGCTGTGTAGGAAAGGCCTCGGGCTTAGAGAAGAGAAGAGAGGTAGAGGCCTGTGGGGTTTTCGGAGACCGAAAACGTCCGACGTTTTAACCGGCTACTAGTGCCGCTATATATATATCTGTTGGGCTATCAAACGGACTCCGAATGCGATGAAATTTGGCAGACGTCCTGTCTACACTATAATAAGACCACACGCCAAGTTTCAACCCATTCCGAGAACATTTATCGGCCACTCATAAAATAAATATTCAGAGGCACCGCGGGTGCGTGTGAGTGTGTCTGGGCTCAGAACGAACAACGAAGAGGACGGGTGGACTCAGACGGATGCAAGTTTTGAAAACATGCTGATGCAACACACATGATGACATGGCAAGATGCAACACGCAAGCACATGACATGGCAACGGCGATTAATAACTGGCTGACACCTGGCGCACCGATCTCGGGGTGTCACACCATCGGCCTCCCTAGGCCAAGCCCACCTAACCCGCACCTAAAACCTAACCCCGAGCCCCCGGCCCACTTCTCTCGCTCGTCCCTCCGTCCCTCCCGAGCCGCCGCCAGCCTCCCTCTCCCACTCGATCTCTCACTCTCTCCCTCGAGCCCTCTGCCTCAGCCGCCCACCTCAGCAGCTCTACGCCGCCGTCTCCCTCCGTCGCTGTGCACCTCGCACCCCGTCGGCCGCAGCTCCCCGCCGAGCCCCGCAGCACCGCGTCGCCTCCATTCACCTCCTCCGCTCCGCCGCCTTGCCATGGCTCCAGCGCCGCCGCGCCTTCCTCGCCGTGCGCCTCACACCCCGCCGGCCGCAGCTCCCCGCCGGGTACGCAGCCGCCGCCGGCCGATCTGGCCTCGTTGCTGGCCCCTCCACCTCGCCTCGCCGTCGTCTGCGCCAAGTCCGGCCGCCGTGACACCTGCTCCAGCGCCATGGATGGCCACCGAGGGAGCTCGCCCCGGCCTCCTCCCGATGACCGGCCCCGTCGCCGGCGACCACCTCGTCTCGTCGCTACCCTGCACCAGCGCCTCAACATGCACCTCCTCTACCTCGTGCATGACTGCTCGTCGCCCCTCTCGGCCATCTTCTGTTGCTGCCTCGAACAACCCCTCCACGCCATGTCTCTGACCGACACCGCAAGTCCGATGCCAAGTCCACCTCAAGTTTGTCTACCACCGCCAAGCGAACGACTACACCACCATCGGCGCCTATGGATTCACCGAGTCCGTCGACAAGTGTACCACTATCGTCGCATTGAGACCGACAAGTCCGAAGATGCCAAGTACCTTGACTACCGATGCCCGAACGGTTACGACGACATGTACACCTATGGAACATGTACGACTACATGATGATACACCCAGTACCCCTTCGGATCGCCAAGTTCGACTACCCCGTGTTCCCCTACCGTCGCAAGAAACGAGTAACGCTACGCCCGAACGACTACGGACCGAAACGTCAAGTACGTCTTCGACCCGTGTACCCCTACATCAACGACGATCCCGACAAGTACCACTACCGTCGACATGTACATCTATGAACGGAACGACTACTTCCTCTACGACCCTTGAATGACTACTTCCCTCGACGTCTCGAACCCCTCCGAAAATGCACTCTTCAAAGGTATACCACCGAGTCGACCACCCGCGGACCGAATGCTTGTGTTGTATGAGATGCATCCCTTGTTGCACCGTGTCCGTTGTGCCCCTCTTTTGTCGCCGACCCATGGGAACCCGGAAACCGGGAACACCCCATCTCTTTTTGTTTGTCACGCCTCCCTTCATCTTTTGCACCGGTCTCTCAACTAGTTACCGGAACCGATATGTTGCGTGGCATCATTTTTGGATTCGTCGCCGTGGCACCCTTTCTTTCCACCACGGTGACAAATGCTTCTTATCTCTTATGTCAACTTTTAACTAAAATTTGCATGAAACTGGAAAATGTCATCCGCATCATGATAACAACATTTAAATACTTAAAAATTGTTGTTTGCTTTAATAATTGCTAAATATGCACATGGGGAGTTTCCGGGATTTGTTGTTGTTATTTCCGGCCTCATTTAAAATGACTAGATAGTGTAGTTTTGCTCATGCTTCACCTCTTGCCATGTTTATTAAAAACATTTAATCTTGTCTTGTAAATAAACAAGAGTCAACTAAATAAATATAATGTGGTGTTTTGTCAATATGCAACTCGTTGCATATTGAGCTCCACTTAAATTGTAGTATTGTTTGTGCACTTTGCCATGCCATGCATATTTAAACCGGACATGCATCATACTTGGTTGTGCATCATATGTCATGTTTGTGCTTGTGTGTTTACCGTGTTGTTTCTTCTTTTCGGTTGCTTCTCTTGTTAGCTTTGGTTCCGTTCCGGAGTTGTGAGGATTCGCTCGACTATGTTGCTCTGTCTACTTCTTGGACTTGTTCTTCTTCCTTGCGGAATCCCAGGCAAGATGACCTTTCCCAGATATCACTACTATCTTTGCCTATGCTAGATGTTTCGCTCTTTAGATATTGCCTCGATGCCTATGTCTGTTTGTCAGCCTCCTATTGTTGCCATGAAACCTCTAACCTTTGACACATTCTCAGCAAACCGTTGTTTGGCTATGTTACCCGCTTGCTCAGCCCCTCTTATAGCGTTGTTAGTTGCAGATGAAGATGAAGATTGCTCCATGTTGAAACTTGTTGTTGGAATATCACAATATCTCTTAAACATATTAACACACCTATATACTTGGCAATGGGTGGAAGGCTTGACCTTTTGCTCGGTGTTTTGTTCCACTCATGCCACCTTAGGACCCGATAAACCGGTGTTATGTTCCCGGATTTTGCGTTCCTAACACGGTTGGGGTTTATGGGCCCCCCTCGATAACCCGCTTAGCGCTAAAGCTTTTCCAGCAAGGCCCAACTTTGGTTCTACATTTTCCTAACAACTAAAACTTGCATAGGGAGTAATTAACCCTTTTCTTAATCTACAACCCGGGCCAGTGCTCCACATGAATGTTGGTCGAAACTGGGGGTTCTGTGGGGCCACCTCGGGGAAACTCAAGGGCTGATAAAAACCTGTAGAATCGCCCATCCGGTCGTGGCCTGAGACGAGATACGCGCTGCTACTATCAGGGTGTCGGCACGCCGGGAGGTCTTGCTGGATTAGTTTTACCTTTGTCGGAATATCTTGAGCACGGGATTCCGAGAATACTCGAGTCTTCCCACTTTGGAGTTGCGACTCCGCAGATCGTGAGCTTGTGATGGGCTAAGTTGGGACACCCCTGCAGGGTTTGATCTTTCGAAAGTCATGCCCACAGTTATGTGGCAGATGGGAATTTGTTAATATCCGGTTGTAGAAAACTTGACACCATATTCATGAGAATACACTACCAGCGTGAGTAACCGTGACGGTCGTTTTCCGAAGGGGTTTGGGTAGTGAACACGGTGGGGTTATGTTTGACCGTGAGTAGTTAGGATCACTTCGTGATCACCTGGCGATCATTGGCACTTAATCTCTTCTCGCTCTAAACTCGTAAGCTAGTTGCTTAGTGCTTGCTGCAGACACTTTTATAGCCTTTCCTCACCTAATGCTTTGGTAGTTTTGATACCCGGGAACGGGATTGCTGAGTCCTCTGTGGCTCACAGATTCAACACACACCAGATGCAGGTACCGCTGAGACTAATGAAGGAGATGGACAAGAACTTCACTGGGAGTTCGATGAAGAGCTTGGTCGTATGTATGTGACATTTTCGACAATCAGTAGTGGTTCCTACTAGGGGCGATCGGGACCTTGTGTTGTTTTATTTATGGTATCTTTCATTTGGATCTTCGTCCGTAGTTGGACTCTGATGTTATTTGAATGATGAATGTTTATGTAATGCATTGTGTGACGTGGCGAGTGTAAGCCAACTACTCTTTTGCAATTTCATCCCTCTTTTACATGAGTCGTGCAAAGATACGGTCAGGGATATTACTAGCAGGTATAAACCGGCCAGGAAGATCTGGATTACACTAACATAGTTGTATTATCATAAGCCCAGTAGAATATGAATCAGAGGTTACGACCCATAGAGGCTTAGGGCCCATGTGTAAAGCTTACGGTTTATGAACCGTCATATCATGTAACTTGAGGTGTAAGATAGGAAGAGTAGAGACCGAGGCGGACACGATTATGAACCGGCCTCGGGACTCTGTAAACCGGACCGGGCGTCGCCTCCTATATAAAGGGACGACCCGACGACGGTTCAGGGACAAGCAACATCCCGTCGAGGCACAGGCAAGTGATCCGCTCCCTGTTCATCGACGCCCAAGCAATACCACACCAAACTAGACGTAGGATTTTACCTTTATCAAAGGGGATGAACTAGTATAAACCCTCTGTGTCCTTTGTGTGCTTTTAACCTCTTCAAGCTAACCCGCGTGATGGCCTCACACCTAAGTCCCCTAAACCGGACATCTGCCGTGCCAATTCCACGACAGATACCATACTTGAGATCATTCTAGTATGAGCTTATACCTTTAAGTCGTGCCTCGACACGTAGGAGGTATAATCTCATACTGGGCATTACACCCAGCTCCTTGGTTGTGTATGAAGAAAAAATACATTATGATGTCAATGATTATCCAAGGCCCGAAGCAACCTGGAAATGACATCGACATTTACTTTCAGCTACTGGTAGAAGAACTATTGACAGTGTGGATAGATGCGCCTGCTCTAAAATGTTATGATGCTTACAGAAAGGATATTTTCGATCTACATGCAATGTTGGTGCACACCATTCAAGATAAGCCGGCATTAGGCAACACATCAGGGCAGAAAACAGGGGAAGATGTAGGGTGTGTCACATGCATGGATATGACAGCTAGCAGAAGACTTCCCAACTCGCGCAAAACAGTGTATTTGCGTCATCGTAGGTTCTTGCGGATGAATCACCCATACCGAAAGATGAAAGCTGAATTTCATGGTATAGCAGAGGCAGGTGTGGCCCCAAGACCCTATGACGGGGAGGTGGTTCACAACATGGCTAAAAAAATTAATGTTGTGCTTGGCAAGAACCACCCTTTGACGGTGAAACTAACACCGAAGGATTAAGTGTTTAAGAAGAAATCGGTGTTCTGGAAATTACCTTACTGGGAGATTCTACCTATACTTCACTGCATCGATGTCATGCACATTGAGAAGAACGTATGTGAAAGCATCCTTGGTACTCTGCTCAAGATTAAAGGTAAAAGAAAGGATGGTGATGGTTCACGGCTCGATATGCTTGCTGATCAATCACAACGCAAGAGTGAAGGAAAAGATGATGACAAATTCATCAAAGCTCGCCAGAGTTACAATTTCAGTACAAAAGAAGCAACACAGTTCTTCACCTATTTGTTGTCAGTTAAGACACCCTCTTCCTACTGTGCAAACATCAGAAGTCTCATGGATGTGAGCTTAGGTAAAATGAAGTTGGGACACATGAAGTCACATGATTGCCACGTAATGTTGACACAAATCCTCCCAGTGGCCATCAAGAATCTGATGGACAAAGATATAAGAAACACACTCATTGACCTCTGTGAGTTCTTCAACAAACTATGGCAGAAAGTTGTAGATCCAGAAGAGTTGGATAATATGCAAGATGATATTGCAAGAATATTGTCCAACCTAGAGATGTTTTTCCCACCGTCATTCTTTGATGTCATGGTCCATCTCACTGTGCAACTTGTCGACGAGATAAAGTATTGTGCTCTTGTGTTTCTTCGCGACATGTATCCCTTCGAGCGGTTCGTGGGAATACTGAAGCGCTTTTGTGGGAACTGAAACCATCCAGAGGCAAGCATCCTACAAGGTTATACCGCCGAGGAGGTGGTTGAGTTTTGCACCAAATACATGAAACAAAGACCTATAGGTTTGCCCCTCTCTCGCCACGAGGGAAGGCTGAAAGGTAAGGCGGTCCTTGCTGGCACGCAAATGGCTGCACCCGGAGAATTGGCAGAGAAAGCCCATTTGACGGTACTGCTTAACAGCCCAGTTCTCATTGCTTATGCCAAAGAACACTTGGTGGAGATACGCCAAAGCTTCTTACTAATGGTGCCTTCATCAAAAGTGGAGATGAAGGAGCACACTAAGAAGTACGCCGAATGGCTGAAGAATCATTTGGTACAAGGATCCATCGATGACATTGCTACGTGGTTGGCACAAAAGCCATCACCTACGGTGTTGACGTACCAAGCATATGACATAAATTGATACATGTTCTACAGTGAGGAACGTGATAAGAAGACCTCATATTAGAACAACTCTGTTCGAATAGAATGCATGACTGTAAATGAAGCTGATAAAAGGGTATACTATGGAATCATCAAAGAGATTTGGGAGCTTGACTATGTGAAAGTTAAGGTGGCATTATTCATGTGTGCATGGATCCCTCTTGGTCAGGTAAGGATTGATGAGTATAGGAAGACCTGTGTTAACAGGACAACGATGTCATATCACGTGGACCCATTCATTCTTGCTAGCGATGCTACCCAAATTTTCTTTGGGTAAGGCCCCTTGCATAAGAACGACCATTTAGCGATGCATGGGAAGAGAAGGGTACTGGGTGTCAACGAAGTTGCCGATTAGGACGAGTAGGATGAATTTGATGAGTTGCCAGCCAAGGGATCACGCACCCGTGCAACAAAGGAGCGTAAAATCATCAAAAACCCCAAGTTCTTTTGGGGTCAACTTAATGATCCCAGTTCCCCCATGTACATGTGAATTAAGCCGGAAGACTAGTCTTTATGCCTACCCTGCAACTTAATTCGTTCAATTTAGAACTGTCGCGTGTACTGAATTTGTGAGTTATGCCCGTTTTTCTGTTGATGTAAGAACCGTTAATATGTTGACCTTGATATGCTGTCAGCTCAGTCAATGAATATGAACTATTTTTTTGTTATTATTATTATATCATAGAGGTAGCACACTCAATCGATCTCACTACAGTATGTGTGAACAAAAATATGCAATCTGGTTTGGAAATAGCACACAGTTTGTTGATGAAAGCCATGTGCCGACCAAACCCCGCCACCCCGCCCATGATCTGAGTCATGCTTTCTGATTGGCCAGAACCCAAACCCCACGGATCGTACGTTTTCAACGTTGGATGCTCCCAGATCAAACGACAATCATCATCCCTTTCCAAAGCACATGCAGTTCTGGTTGTAATTATTTTTATGCACAAAATGCATGTTAATCTCAAAAAATGTCTTAAATATAGCTAATGATACCTGAAATGCGCCAGAAAATCAAACCCATGGTATAATGGTGATTGCGTACCATGGAAATTTTTATGAGGCCAAACGATGAAGTCACCGATGACATGAGTTTGAATTGACACGTCTCCTTTTGGAAAACCATCCTTCATGTGAGATGCTCCGGTTTGGAAGGAGCGGTCATCAAAACTTGTGTCAAACTTTACCAATTTTTTTCCACGGGGTCGTGAGTGCATGCCACAGGCACACATCGATTTTGATGATGTCCGAACTCCGTCTGAATTTTCTATAATTAAAATACCAACTAGGCCTACGCCAGTGGCCACACCTCATGGCTGAAATGTTTGAAACTTCTCCCCGCTTCTCGAACAAACGAATGAAAACTCACAAAGCGATGCACAAATGATCTGTACACCTTTGCTAGGCTAAGAGTAAGGGGGTATCATAGCTAGTATCATGCATGCCAACTAGGCAATTTTGATGAGCCGCCATAGAATTAATTAAATGAAGAAAGAGAGGGTTAAGTATCATATCATGAAACCGTATCATAATAAATGTTATGCTATTGTGTGTCATGCATGACAATATAAATAAAGTAATACATATGATAGTAGCTACTCTATGATACTATGCATTAGAGGAAGTAAGTACACAATAGAGTGACATAAGACTAGCGACAATGGGTAGTAACATAGAATGTTACTAGTCTATGTTACTACCTCTATAGTAGGGAGTAAGACTACCCACAATGGGAGTAACATAGGTAGTAACATCACACATATCTAGATAAAATAGATGATGTTGCAAGCAATAAATGAAGAAAGAGAGGCATGTGGTAACATAGCTAGTTACTACTAGTATGAGTAACATCACACATATCAAGGCAAGATGAGTCTATAGCCTAATAAATGAAGTCTTCCATGTTACCACACATATGTTACTCCCCCTATAGAGGTAGTAACATAGAGTAGTAACATGGGCATGTTACTACTCTATGTTACTACCCATTGTGGCTAGTCTAACATATATGTTTGGTACATGCAACACTTCA
Organism: Secale cereale; assembly: GCA_902687465.1. Taxonomy (NCBI): domain Eukaryota; kingdom Viridiplantae; phylum Streptophyta; class Magnoliopsida; order Poales; family Poaceae; genus Secale; species Secale cereale. The sequence continues at coordinate 352,650,355 of LR738713.1, forward strand.
TTTATTAGGCTATAGACACATGCATCTTGCCTTGATATGTACATGTGAGGTTGGTTGTAATGGTAGTATCATAGCTAGTATCATGCATGCCAACTAGACAATTTTGATGAGGTGCCATGGAATTAAATGAAGAAAGAGATGGTTGGGTATCATATCATGATACTGTATCATAATAAATGCTATAGTAGTATGTGTCATGCATGACAATAAATAGAATACTACTTGATACTAATATATGATACTATGCATTAGAGAGGTAGTATCATACACTAGTATCATATGCATGATACTAGTATATGATACTCCCCATTACAACCAGCCTGATATTACTCATACTACTAGTAACTAGCTATGTTACTACTTTCCTCACTTTCTTCATTTATTGCTTACCATGTCATCTACTTAATTTATCTAGATATGTGTGATGTTACTACCTATGTTACTCCCATTATGGGTAGTCTCATACTATAGTAAGACTATACCCACAGTGGGAGTAACATAGGTATGTAATAACATCACACATATCCACTTTCCTCCATTTCTTCATTTATTGCTTGCCACATCATCTATTTTATCTAGATATATGTGATGTTACTACCTATGTTACTCCCAATGTGGGTAGTCTCGCTATAAGGAATAGAATAATATATATATGTGCTTATTAGTTGGAGGAAAGAGAAGAGAAGCGGGCTCTTGGTTAGTAGAGCCAGCTGCAACACGAGACCCAAGACACTTTCTGAGGATGTAAGGTAGGCCAACTATTGATAAACTAGTACGTATATAAAACTTATTATTATAGATGCCCGCTAAGAGGTTAGCTGTACATAGATGGCAAATTCTTATAGCCGACCCCTGGCTGTATTATTAACCATGCTCTTAGTGAGGTAGATGTTGGGGAACATAGTATTTCAAAAAAATTCCTACGATCACGCAAGATCTATCTACTAGATGCATAGCAACGAGAGGGTAGAGTGTGTCGACGTACCCTCGTGGATCGGGAGCGGAAGCGTCTAGTGATGCGGTTGATGTAGTCGAACCTCTACGCGATCCAACCGATCAAGCACCGAACGTACCGAGTATCCGCGTTCCGCACACGTTCAACTTGATGACGTCCCACGAGCTCTTGGTCCAGTAGAACTTCGCAGGAGAGTTTCGTCAGCACGACGGCGTGGTGACGGAGATGATGAAGCTACCGACGCAGGGCTTCTCCTAAGCACTGCAACGATATGACCGAGATGTGTTTTTGTGGAGGGGGGCACCGCACACGGTTGGGAGAGATCAACTTGATCAACTTGTGTGTCTATGGGGTGCCTCTACCCCCGTATATAAAGGAGGAGGGGCGGGGAGGGGCCGGCCCTCTCTATGGCGCACCCTAGGGAGTCCTACTCCCACCGGGAGTAGGATCCCCCCTTTCCCTAGTAGGAGTAGAAGAAGAAGGAAGGAGGAGAAGGAGAAGAAGGAAAGGGGTGCCGACCCCCTCCCAATTCGGATTGCCTGGTGGGGGCGCGCCCCCACTTTGGCCGCCTCCTCTCCCTTTCCCCTATGGCCCATTAAGGCCCATTAACTCCCCGGGGGGTTCTGGTAACCCCCGGGTACTCCGGTATATGCTCGAAACCTCCCGGAACCCTTCTGGTGTCCAAACATAGTCGTCCAATATATCGATCTTTATGTCTCGAACATTCCGAGAATCCTCGTCATGTCCGTGATCTCATCCAGGACTCCGAACTACCTTCGGCACATCAAAACTCATAAACTCATAATACTGATCGTCATCAAACGTTAAGCGTGCGGACCCTACGGGTTCGAGAACTATGTAGACATGACCGAGACTCATCTCCGATCAATAACCAATAGCGGAACCTGGATGCTCATATTGGCTCCTACATATTTTACGAAGATCTTTATCGGTCAAACTGCATAACAACATACGTTGTTCCCTTTGTCGTAGGTATGTTACTTGCCGGAGATTCGATTGTCGGTATGACCATACCTAGTTAATCTCGTTACTGGCAAGTCTCTTTACTAGTTCCGTAATACATCATATCGTACTAACTCATTAGTCATTTGCTTGCAAGGCTTATTATGATGTGTATTACCGACAGGGCCCAGAGATTCCTCTCCGACACTCGGAGTGACAAATCCTATTCTTGATCTATGCCAACACCACGAACACTTTCAGAGACACCTGTAGATCATCTTTACAATCACCAAGTTATGTTGTGACGTTTGATAGCACACAAGGTGTTCCTCCGGTATACGGGAGTTGCATAATCTCATAGTCATAGGAACATGTATAAATCATGAAGAAAGCAATAGCATTAAAACTAAACGATCATAGTGCTAAGCTAACAGATGGGCCTAGTCCATCACATCATTCTCCTAATGATGTGATCCCGTTGATCAAATGACAACTCATGTCTATGGTTAGGAAACATAACCATCTTTGATCAATGAGCTAGTCTAGTAGAGGCATACTAGGGACACTCTGTTTTGTCTATGTATTCACACATGTACTAAGTTTCCGGTTAATACAATTCTAGCATGTATAATAAAAATTTATCATGATATAAGGAAATAAATAATAACTTTATTATTGCCTCTAGGGCATATTTCCTTAAGTCTCCCACTTGCACTAGAGTCAATAATCTAGTTCACATCTCCATGTGATTTAATACCGATAGTTCACATCGTTATGTGAATAACACCCATTGTTCACATCGCCGTGTGACCAACGCCCAAAGGGTTTACTAGAGTCAATAATCTAGTTCACATCGCCATGTGATTAACACCCAAGAGTAATAAGTTGTGATCATGTTTTGATTGTGAGAGAAGTTTAGTCAACGGGTCTGTCACATTCAGATCTGTATGTATTTCTCAAATTTCTATGTCTACAATGCTCTGCATGGAGCTACTCTAGCTAGTTGCTCCCACTTCCAATATGCATCCAGATTGATTCTTAGAGTTATCTGGATTAGTGTAAAGCTTGCATCGGTGTAACTCTTTTCGATGAACTCTTTATCACCTCCATAATCGAGAAAACATTTCCTTAGTCATCTAGTAACTAAGGATAATTTTGACCGCTGTCCAGTGATCTACTCCTGGATCACTTTTGTACCTCCTTGCCAAACTCATGGTAAGGTACACAACAGGTTTGGTACACAGCATGGCATACTTTATAGAACCTATGGCTGAGGCATAGGGAATGACTTTCATTCTTTCTCTATCTTTTGCCGAGGTCGGGCTTTGAGTCTTACTCAACTTCATACCTTACAACTCAGGCAAGAACTCCTTCTCTGACTGATCCATTTTGAACTACTTCAAAAACTTGTCAAGTATGTACTCATTGAAAAAACTTATCAAGCCTCTCGATCTATCTCTATAGATCTTGATGCTCAATATGTAAGCAGCTTCATCGAGGTCTTTCTTTGAAAAAAACTCCTTTCAAACACTCCTTTACGCTTTCCAGAAAATTCTACATCATTTCCGATCGATAATATGTCATTCACATATACTTTTCAGAAAAGATGTAGTGCTCCCACTCACTTTCTTTTAAATACAAGCTTCACCGCAAGTATGTATTAAACTATATGCTTTCATCAACTTATCAAAGTGTATATTCTAACTCTGAGATGCTTGCACCAGTCCATAGATGGATTGCTGGAGCTTTCATATTTTGTTAACACCTTTTGGATTGACAAAACCTTCTGGTTGCATCATATACAAATCTTCTTTAATAAATCCATTAAAGAATGCAGTTTTGTTATCCATTTGCCAGATTTCATAAAATGCGGCAATTGCTAACATGATTCGGACAGACTTAAGCATCGCTACGGGTGAGAAAGTCTCATCATAGTCAACTCCTTGAACTTGTCGAAAACCTTTCGTAACAAGTCGAGCTTTGTAGACAGTAACATTACCGTCGGCGTCGGTCTTCCTCTTGAAGATCCATTTATTTTCAATGGCTTGCCGATCATCGGGCAAGTCAACCAAAGTCCACACTTTGTTCTCATACATGGATCCCATCTCCGATTTTATGGCCTCAAGCCATTTTGCGGAATCTTGGCTCATCATCGCTTCCTCATAGTTCGTAGGTTCATCATGGTCTAGTAACATGACCTCCAGAACCGGGTTGCTGTACCACTCTGGCGTAGAACGTACTCTGGTTGATCTTTGAAGTTTAGCAGTAACTTGATTTGAAGTTTCATGACCATCATCATTAGCTTCCTCACTAATTGGTGTAGGAATCACTGGAACTAGTTTCTATGATGTACTACTTTCCAATTCGGGAGAAGGTACAATTACCTCATCAAGTTTCACTTTCCTCCCACTCACTTCTTTCGAGAGAAACTCTTTCTCTAGAAAGGATCCATTCTTAGCAACGAATAACTTGTCTTCGGATCTGTGATAGAAGGTGTAACCAACAGTCTCCTTTCGATATCCTATGAAGACACATTTCTCCGACTTGGGTTCAAGCTTATCAGGTTGAAGCTTTTTCACATAAGCATCATAGCCCCAAACTTTAAGAAACGACAACTTTGGTTTCTTGCCAAACCACAGTTCATAAGGCGTCGTCTCAACGGATTTAGATGGTGCCCTATTTAACGAGAATGCAGCTGTCTCTAATGCATAACCCAAAATGATAGTGGTAAATCGGTAAGAGATATCATAGATCGCACCATATCCAATAAAGTGTGGTTATGACGTTCAGACACACCATTACGCTGCGGTGTCCCAGGTGGGGTGAGTTGTGAAACTACTTCACGTTGTTTCAAATGAAGACCAAACTCGTAACTCAAATATTCACCTCCACGATCAGATCATAGAAACTTTATTTTCTTGTTACGATGATTCTCTACTTCACTCTGAAATTCTTTGAACTTTTAAAATGTTTCAGACTTGTGCTTCATCAAGCAGATATACCAATATCTGCTCAAATCATCAGTGAAGGTTAGAAAATAATGATACCCGCCGTGAGTCTCAACACTCATCGGTGCACATACATCAGTATGTATGATTTCCAACAAATCAGTTGCTCGCTCCATTGTTCCGGAGAACGGAGTTTTAGTCATCTTTCTCATGAGGCATGGTTCGCAAGCATCAAGTGATTCATAATCAAGTGATTCCAAAAGCCCATCAGCATGGAGTTTCTTCATGCGCTTTACACCAATATGACCTAAACGGCAGTGCCACAAATAAGTTGCACTATCATTATCAACTTTGCATCTTTTGGCTTCATTATTACGAATATGTGTATTACTACGATCGAGATCCAACAAACTATTTTCATTGGGTGTATGACCATCGAAGGCTTTATTCATGTAAACAGAATAACAATTATTCTATGACTTTACATGAATAACCATATTGCAACAAACATGAACAAATCATATTCATGCTCAACGCAAATGCCAAATAACATTTATTTAGGTTCTACACTAATCCCGAAAGTATAAGGAATGTGCGATGATGATCATATCAATCTTGGAACCACTTCCAACACACATCATCACTTCACCTTTAACTAGTCTCTTGTTCATTCTACAACTCTGGTTTCGAGTTACTAATTTTAGCAACTGAACCGGTATCAAATACCCAAGGGTTGCTATGAACACTAGTAAAGTACACATCAATAATCTATATATCAAATATACCTCTATTCACTTTGCCATCCTTCTTATCCGCCAAGTATCTAGGGCAGTTCCAGTGACCATTTCGTTTGCAGTAGAAGCACTTAGTTTCAGGCTTGAGTTTAGCTTTGGGTTTCTTCACAGGAGTGACAACTTGCTTTTCATTCTTCTTGAATTTCCCCTTCTATCCCTTTGCCCTTTACTTGAAACAAGTGGTCTTGTTAACCATCAACACTTGATGCTCTTTCTTGATTTCTACCTTCGCCGATTTTAGCATCGCGAAGAGCTCGGGAATTACTTTCGTCATCCCTTGCATATTATAGTTCATCACGAAGTTCTACTAACTTGGTGATAGTGACTAGAGAACTTTGTCAATTACTATCTTATCTAGAAGATTAACTCCCACTTGATTCAAGTAATTGTAGTACCAGACAATCTAAGCACATGCTCACTGGTTGAGCTATTCTCCTCCATCTTGTAGGCAAAGTACTGTCAGAGGTCTTATACCCCTCGACACGGGCATGAATATGAAATACTAATTTCAACTCTTGGAACATCTCATATGCTCCATGGTGTTCAAAACCTTTTTGAAGTCCTGGATATAAGCCGTAAAGCATGGCGCACTAAACTATCAAGTAGTCATCATACCGAGCTTGTCAAATGTTCATAACGTCTACATCTGCTCCCGCAATAGATATGTCACCTAGCGGTGCATCAAGGACATAATACTTCTGTGCAGCAATGATGAAAATCCTCAGATCATGGAACAAGTCCGCATCATTGCTACTAACATTTTTTAACTTAGTTTTCTCTAGGAACATATCAAAAACATAGGGAAGCTATAACGCGAGCTATTGATCTACAACATAATTTGCAAATACTATCAGGACTAAGTTCATGATAAATTAAAGTTCAATTAATCATATTACTAAAGAACTCCCACTTAGATAGACATCCCTCTAGTCATCTAAATGATCACGTGATCCAAATCAACTAAACCATGTCCGATCATCATGTGAGATGGAGTAGTTTTCATTAGTGAACATCTTATGTTGATCATATCTACTATATGATTCACGCTCGACCTTTTGGTCTCTAGTGTTCCGAGGCCATATCTGCATATGCTAGGCTCGTCAAGTTTAACCCGAGTATTCTGCGTGTGCAAAACTGTCTTACATCCATTGTATGTGAACGTAGAGCTTATCACACCCGATCATCACGTGGTGTCTCGGCACGACGAACTTTCGCAACGGTGCATACTCAGGGAGAACACTTGTACCTTGAAATTTAGTGAGAGGCCATGTTATAATGCTACTGCCGTACTAAGCAAAATAAGAAACATAATAAGATAAACATCACATACAATCCAAATATGTGACATGATATGGCCGTCATCATCTTGTGCTTTTGATCTCCATCTCCAAGGCACCGTCATGATCACCACCGTCACCGGCGCGACACCTTTGATCTCCATCATAGATCGTTGTCGTCTCGCCAACTATTGCTTCCACGACTATCGCTACTACATAGTGATAAAGTAAAGCAATTACATGGCCACTGTATTTCATACAATAAAGCGACAACTATATGGCTCCTGCTAGTTGCCCATAACTTTACAAAACAAGATCATCTCATACAATAACGTATAACTCATCATGTCTTGACCATATCACATCACAACATGCCCTGCAACAACAAGTTAGACGTCCTCTACTTTGTTGTTGCAAGTAATACGTGGCTGCTACGGGCTTAACAAGAACCATTCTTACCTACGCATACAAAACCACAACGATTTTTCGTCAAGTATGTGTTGTTTTAACCTTCATAAGGACCGGGCGTAGCCACACTCGGTTCAGCTAAAGTGAGAGAGACAGACACCCGCCAGTCACCTTTAAGCAACGAGTGCTCGTAACGGTGAAACCAGTCGCGCGTAAGCGTACGCATAATGTCGGTCTGGGCCGCTTCATCTCACAATACCACCGAAACAAAGTATGACATGCTGGTAAGGAGTATGACTATTATCGCCCACCACTCATTGTGTTCTACTCGTGCATATCATCTACGCATAGACCTGGCTTATGATTCCACTGTTGGGGAACGTAGTATTTCAATAAATTTCCTACGATCATGCAAGCTCTATCTACTAGATGCAAAGCAACGAGAGGGCAGAGTGTGTCTACGTACCCTCGTAGACCGGGAGCGGAAGCGTCTAGTGACGCGGTTGATGTAGTCGAACTTCACCGATCAACCACCAAACGTACGGAGCCTCCGCGTTCAGTGCACGTTCAACTTGATGACGTCCCACGAGCTATTGATCCAGTAGAACTTTGCAGGAGAGTTTCGTCAGCACGATGGCGTGGTGACGGAGATGATGAAGCTACCGACGCAGGGCTTCGCCCAATCACTGCAACGATATGAATGAGGTGTGTTTCTGTGGAGGGGGCCACCACACACGGTTGCGAGAGATCAACTTGATCAACTTGTGTGTCTATGGGGTGCCTCTACCCCCGTATATAAAGGAGGAGGGGAGGGGAGGGGAGGGTCCGGCCCTCTCTATGGCGCGCCCTAGGGAGTCCTACTCCCACTGGGAGTAGGATTCCCTGCTTTCCCTAGTAGGAGTAGAAGAAGAATGAAGGAGGAGAAGGAGAAGAAGGAAAGGGGGGCCGGCCCCCCTCCCAATTCTGATTGGGCTGGTGGGGGGCGCGCCCCCGCTTTGGCCACCTCCTCTCCCTTTCCCCTATGGCCCATTAAGGCCCATTAACTCCCCGGGGGGTTCCGATAACGCCACGGTACTCCGGTATATGCCCGAAACCTCCCGGAACCCTTCCGGCGTCCAAACATAGTCGTCCAATATATCAATTTTTACGTATCGGAAATTCCGAGACTCCTCGTCATGTCCGTGATCTCATCCGGGACTCCGAACTACCTTCAGTACATAAAAACTCATAAACTCATAATACCGATCGTCATCAAACGTTAACCTCCGACACTACGGGTTCGAGAACTATGTAGACATGACCGAGACTCATCTCCGGTCAATAACCAATATCGGAACCTGGATGCTCATATTGGCTCCTACATATTCTATGAAGATCTTTATCGGTCAAACCGCATAACAACATACGTTGTTCCCTTTGTCATCGATATGTTACTTGCCCGAGATTCGACGGTCGATATCACCATACCTAGTTAATATCGTTACCGGCAAGTCTTTTTACTCATTTCGTAATACATCATCTCGTGACTAACTCATTAGTCATTTTCTTGCAAGGCTTATTATGATGTGTATTACCGAGAGGGCCCAGAGATACCTCTCCGACACCCGGAGTGACAAATCCTATTCTTGATCTATGCCAACACCACGAACACTTTCGGAGATACCTGTAGAGCATCTTTATAATCGCCCAGTTACGTTGTGACGTTTGATAGAACACAAGGTGTTCCTCCGGTATTTGGGAGTTGCATAATCTCATAGTCACAGGAACATGTATAAGTCATGAAGAAAGCAATAGCAGTAAAACTAAACGATCATAGTGCTAAGCTAACGGATGGGTCTAGTCCATCACATCATTCTCCTAATGATGTGATCCTTTTGATCAAATGACAACTCATGTCTATGGTTAGGAAACATAACCATCTTTGATCAATGAGCTAGTCTAGTAGAGGCATACAAGGGACATTCTGTTTTGTCTATGTATTCACACATGTACTAAGTTTCCGGTTAATACAATTCTAGCATGAATAATAAACATTTATCATGATATAAGGAAATAAATAATAACTTTATTATTGCCTCTAGGGCATATTTCCTTCAGTAGCTAGCTAGTATATCATAGACGACTAGCTAGTATCACACTAGCTAGCGATAGTGGGAGTAACTTCAGCAGTAACACCGAGTCCAACTCAGCAAACTTGCTTATGTGGCAATAAGTTAATGAGGAGAGAGATAATTTTAGTGACTCAGCTAGTTACTGTAGCATCTCATGTCCCAATGTAATATGAGTTTGTAACCTAAGAAATGAAGCTTTGCATGACACTACACTTATGTTACTACCCACTATGAAGGTAGTAACATATATAGTCTAGGGATATGTGTATGTTACTAGTGTACTACTCTCCATTGTGGCTAGTCTCATACTCCTTCCTTTCCGGTTTAGGCTGGTTGTAATGGTATTATCATAAGCGGTATCATGCATGCCAACTAGACTTTCTAGATGATGTGGCACACAAGAGAGGATGTGGTATCATATCATGCTACCGTGTCATATTAAATGTTGTACTACTACTTTGTGTGATGCATGACAATTAGTAAGGCAACATAAGATGTTAACTTATGATACTATGCATTACGGAAGTAGTATCCTGCCTACAGTATCATATATATGCATGCATGATACTACTAGTATATATATAATACTCCCCATTACAACCAGCCTTATAGGGCTCAATTCATAAATACAGTCATCTATGATATATACTCCCTCCGTAAACTAATATAAGAGCGTTTAGGTCACTATTTAGTAATCTAAACGCTCTTATATTAGTTTACAGAGGGAGCTAGTACTACTCTATGATACTATATATACACTATGAAGGTACGTACATAGTATCATACACTAGTATCATACCACCACTATGGTTAACACACGAAAGCCGTGTGCCTACCAAACCGTGGCCGATGGCCCCCCCTCGCTGCGCGCGCGATCTGAGTCGTCCATTCTGATTGGCTAGAACCCAAACCCCACAGATCGTACGTCTGTGCCGTTGGATGCTCCCAGATTGAACAACAATCCTCATACCTTTCGACAGGAAATGCAGTCTGGCTAGGAATTGACTTATATGCCAGCATGCACGGTAAATGCCAAAAAATGTCTTACATATAGCACACGAGACCTGAAATGCGCCAGCAAATCAAAACCGTGGTTAAATTGTGATTGGTTTACGTGCGAAAAATTTAGATGCGAAACGATGAACTCACGTCTTCATTTCAAAATTAGTACGTCTTCATTTCAAACGAAATTATTCTGTTTGTGCACACGAGCGCTTAGAGGCAAACATTTGCATAGGCCTTTCCGCGCGCGCGGCGACCGGGGATTTTTCACCCTTTTCATCTAAGCCT
>LR738713.1:352661218-352692703 GCA_902687465.1 Secale cereale
CCCCCCGCCGTTCGCCCGCGTTTCACTCAACTAGTCCACCCAATCTCCTTCACCAGCTCCCTCCTCCCCCAGATCCACAGCAGAACCCTCTCCGGCGCCGTCGTGCTCACCCCGGCCATGTGCCTGCTCTTCAGCGTCAAGCTTACCTCCACTGCTATTCCCAAAACGCGGCGGCCCGTGCCTCACCGTCTTCGTTTGCTCACCAGCCACCCTCAAGCATATCGATGCAGTAACCCTAGACTCTCCTGTGGTCCGGCCGGGTTTGCATTAGGAAGCATGTTAGTTACTGCTCTCCATCACGGTGAGGCATATTTCCTCGCAATCCCTCTTCCAATTTCGTTCCGTATGTTCCCAAATTGGCTATAAAATAACGGAGAGCGTATATATATTCATTATCTACCTTCCTTACTACATATAAGCTGTATTTGTTCCAATAAGTTACTGCCTATTTACAGATTGCGGGCGCCCGAATCACACAAACTTAACAAATTAGCCGTACATTTTCTAAATTATTGCATGGCATGTTTAGAAAGCTTGATACCAAGTTGTTAGTTTTATGCTTATCCTCCTTTCCTGAGTTTTGCATGTGTTCTCTGTAGATGCCGAGTAGCAGCGACAACACTCATTCAGGCCATGTATCTTCATCTGATTCTGGAAACCCTAGGTCTTCAACAGATTGTGAGGGATCAAGTAGTCTTGAACGAGATAGAGCTGCAGCAATTACCCTTCCGGTCAGGACACGGAGGAACGCTCCAAGGAAGCCCACGCACCAGCCTAAAGGTGTATATGAAGTAACCGAGATTGATTTAAAGTCCTCGGCTCCAACTAAACCAGATAAAGCACACATGAGGTTCAGGTGTGTGTGTGGATTTGTTGGCAGGGCAAGGCTCAACATTAATCTGCTGGGGTTTCGGAAGGCTGACACAGAAACACAGCGAAGGATAGTCCGGGAGATCATGGATCACTTCAACGTTCCAGAGTAGTGGAGAATGCAGGTGGAACACGCTGCACTGAAGAAGGCTAAGGATGCTTGGAGAAACTGGAAGCACGTGATGTACAAGAAGTACTTGAGTGAAGGCAAGGACCCAATCCCCGCATACCCCCAAATTACAAAGGCAGACTGGACAGAATTCAAAAGGGTCAGGGCAACTCCAGAGTTTGTTGTGAAGAGTTTCAAGCAATCAAAACTTCAGAAGAAGAACATACAACCCCGCCGTATGGGTGTGGCAGGATGCTATGGCATGAAACTGATATGGGAACATGAGGACAAAGAAGCAGTAGTGGCAGGTGGGAATCCGGCCTTTGGTGAAATCAAGGGCGAACGCGCCAGAGACTACTTACGGGCACGTGCAAAGAGGCGTGGTGACAGAACTTATTACTTTGAAAACACACGTGACGCCAAATTGTATGAAGTGATGGTAGAGGCTTCCAAGATCCCAGGAAGGTTCTACAGGAACTCAAGGCCATGTGACATTCTGTCCATTGCTCTGGACACAAAAGAGCCCCCAGGTCATGCAAGGGGTATAGGTGTTAATGTCCCGCACAAGAGGGCTTTCACACTCAGCAAAGAAGAGAGTCTCAGCATGAAAAATTCAAGCATTGAAATGAAGCAGAATGCATTGTTTGAAAAGTTGAAGAAGGAGATTTATCCGGCTGTTCGAAAGGATGTTGAGGAGTCAATGATGATGCAGAAGACTCTAACACTGACAGATAGCCATCAGATGGGAGGGGAGGCGGGCATGGATGCTGCTGCTTATTGAGCGACAACACTGCACAAGAGTAGTTGTGCATCAGCTGACCCAGCGACACTGAGACTGCAGCTGCTCGTGATGATGCTATATCTGATCTATCTGGAATGAAAGACAGACTGAAGGGCGTGCTTACACATTATGAAGGTACATTAAAATGTGCAACAGTCTTGGTTTTCCCACCCTTCTTGGAAGATGGCCTCTTCTTGGACAATGTGCCATTGAAGCCGGGCTATGTGAAGTGCTACGTGACTGAAGTAAAGCCTGGATTCAATGAATTTGCCCCGAAGAATGTCCTAGGAGACATCAATGAGCAAAGGACCTTGGGAGAAGCACTCTTACATCACATCCAGTGGCCACGAAAGGAAATAGGGTTCATCGATGAGATTCCTGAAGCCCCGCCAAGAGCAACCACTGTCGCCCCTCAACCGGTGACACTCTCCTTGCCACACCAGCTCTCGGGGGCTGATGCATTAACTTGTGATCACCCGCCTCGACTTTGTGGCGTAGATGCCATGTCATCCTCCGCCCCAAACCAGCCAGTGGCAAGGCCTACAACTGCTGATGACGCACCACTGGTTCAGATGCTGGCCGCTGAAGCAGCGGGGGGAGACCCAACTGCAGCACATGCTCAGCAGACCAACCTGGTGGAACAGACTTCTAAGCGTCTTTTGCTTTGGAACCGCCTGCTAAGCAGTCTGTAGGTCCATAACCGACTGGTCATCAGTTCGTCGGTCTGCAGGCGCGTGATCAGCTTACCAATGCATCAGTACTTCCTGCCCAGCACACCAACGCGTTGGCACAGCCTCCTCAGCACACAGACAAGTTGGCACCACCTGCGTAGAAACCCGACATAGCTTCAACGCATGGTCAGCAGTTCGATGCCTCTGCTCCTACAGCTAAGCAGTCCGTCACAGTAGCACCGCCAGCTCAGTGGTCCGGCATAGATAAACCGTCTGCTAAGCAGTCCGTCCAAGCTTCACCGTCTGCTCGGCAGTCTACCTTGCAGCCAACCAGACGTTCTACCAGAAATGCTTCAAGTACCAAGAAGGAAGTGGCCAAAAAGGCTACACCCTCGACCACGAGGAAGTGCAGCAGGAGAGGGAAGAGGAAAGAGAACGATTGCCTCTTACTTAAAGCACTCATCACCCAGAACCAAATTAACAACAACTTGTTCGAATCAGGAAGTAATATTATTTCTGATGGCATGGATGATGAAATAGAATTGTTGCTTGCTAAAAGTAAAGCAGACGTACTTGAAGCACACAATTACATCCATGGCCAGACATTTCTTATTGGCGAATACTTTGATGAGTGCATCTCCAGTTGCCGCGAGTTACATGAATATTGCATGGATCAAATGTCATAAGGTCATCACCATTTTCTAGTCCACTACAACAGAGATCATTTCTGACACGATGCTGGTTCCATCATTGTGAGTTTCGAGGACTTACATCTCTTCTTCAACTTCAACATGCTCGATGCCACTCTTGTTAGATGCGTGATTTTGTAAGTACTTAACAAACTCTGATCAACTTCTCCATACAAGGCTGTAAATGATAAACAACTAACTGCATTTTATTCCTCTCAGGGGATTGAACACGCAGAGAAGACAAAGTGAGAGTGTGTATTTCATAGATCCAGCATTAGCAAATGGTACAATATTACATGAAAAGGACCGACGGGACTAGGCCGTTAACACGGTCGTCCGTATCTTCAAAAACACGTCCCATGCAGAATCATTTCTCTGGCCATATCATGAACAGTAAGTCAAGTAAACAACCACGCATACACAGATTGTCTTTCAGATTTCGACATCATTCGTAAGTTCATGGCTTTCTTAATATGTAGCAATCACTGGATATTGGTATTCATTGTTCCAAACAAGAACACAGTTTACTACGTCGATTCTCTTAGAGAGTCAACAAACGCTCAAGATCTGACGCATTTTTAGCAATTCTTGGATAGGTATTGAATTCTATGATGTTGAAATTAATTTGCATTCATATCTGGTTCAATAATTGATGTCGCCAAAATTCATCATCATTTGCAGTGTGCTCGCATTGTGGGAAACTAAAACAGGGAACCTGTTCAAGGGGAAACTACCTCTGCAGCACGAGATCGTTTCTCCGGTAACACACCGAAATCCATTATTTTCGGAAAATTTATCCAACAGTCTGCAAATACCTTTCCTTACGCTAGTCAAATGTTCAAGCTTCTAAATAAAACTCTTTCTATTTTATCCAAAGAAAAAATAATACATCTAAAACCGGTTAGGTTGTTCCTAATAGGACAAATACATGACTAATTTTGTACAAAAAAATTCAGTGTCCTCAACAAGAAGTAGGGACCAACCTTTGTGGATACTATGTTTGCAGACACATGATCTCCATCTGCAAATCTGCTGATAGTTGTGACGATCCTCGCGAATTAGTACCAGTAAGTCTATCTTAATTAATATCTTCTACTCCACTCATATGGCACATTCTGATCTTAGAAATACTGCAGCTCATCTAAAAACCGAGGACCCCTGAACCGCTCCTGGCTGGTGAATTGCTGATGGTTCGGAGATTTATCAGCGACTTCTTCCTGGATCACTACATCAATCCCACTCGTGATACTGAAGATTTCAGCATGCGTTCTCCTGAAAGATTGAGTAAGAGTTAGCCGCTAAACATATAACGCATGGATCCATTGTTTTCCATCTGATGAGGTCTTCGTATTTTGTACACTATGATTAGTTATGTAATGCATATATGTGTGGATAAATCATTGCAATTTAGCTACCATATGTTCAAATGCAATTGTTGCGAAATCTGATGAATGTTCTTCATGTGGACACTATTTATTCAATTAAATATTGTGGCGTATTTTCTTTTTGCGTGCCAATTCAAAATGGGATATTTTTGTTTATTTGTTCAATTGAATATTGTGGCGAATTTGCTTTTTGCGTGCCGATTCAAAATCGGATATTTTTGTTTTAACCTGGCAATTGCTCCGCACACGTTTCAACTAAATGAGTGTGCGATCCACATCAGAAAGGATACGTCAGTCGTAGCGGAACCGTCGGTGATACATAGCAGATCGCAAACGGTTTGCAGCGCTACTACGTGTGCGTAGGTTCTCCGGAACCGTTTGTGATATCGCGTAATCGCACACGAGAACTGGGAGTAAACCGTGCCCAATGAAAAATACAATCCCAGTCGTTTTTTTCCAGGAAACGTGTGGGATCCCAAACGAAAAGCACACGTCACTCTTGCGGCAACCGTCGGTGATACCTAACAAATCACAAACGGTCTGCAGCACTTGTATGTGTGCGAAGGGGCTCCTGAACCATTTGTGATAGAACATTATCGCATACGGTAATTGTTGGAAAACGTGTGCGATGGAGTCTAGCATGGCAGACGGGTTACGCAGAAAACTCGTGTGCGATGGGGCACAAATCACACACAGTTCATATGTTGGCCCGTGTGCCTTACATACTATTTCCAAACAGTTTGTTACGACAAACCGTATGGTTTCACTACGTCATTAGAAATGCTTAACCACCGATACCACACGTGCGAAAGAATTTAGTGTGTGCTGCATCGCACACGATTACATTTTGGAAGGCCTCTGGATCACTGTTCCATATCCCCGATGGTTTCTGGGTTGTGTGGGAAGGACCCCCTATCGCACACACTTACTTGGCGACGGTTCTGAAGGCCGTCGCGGAAAGGGGTTAAAAACCGTTTGTTTAGGACCGACACGCACCAGTGTGCACTTCACTTATATCTTTTGAGTATGGCTTTATAGAATGCTTAATGTGCTTCACTTATATCATTTGAAGTTTGGATTACTTGTTTCTCTTCACATAGAAAACCGATGTTTGTAGAATGCTCTCGTGCTTCACTTATATTTGTTAGAGCATGATCTTTTGAAGAAAGAATTAAACTCTCATGCTTCACTTATATCTATTTAGAGAGTCAACAGGAATTGGTCAATTGCATGGTTAGTCATAAAATCCTACATAAAACTTATGGATCACTGAATATGATATGTTTTGATTCCTTGCAATAGTTTTGTGATATGGAGATGATAATATGTGGGAGGTACTAGTACATGATCATGTTTAGTAAGATATTGGTGTTATGGTTTGTGATTTCCGAAGCATGCACGTATAGTCTCTCGTTATGCCAGGAGGTTGGAGCACAATTTATCCTTGATTGTCCTATCTTTGTGTGAAGGTCGGGGGCGTGCGACGGTTAACTCCTACCAACCTCCCCCCTAGGAGCATGCGTAGTATTACTTTGCTTCGATGGCTAATAAACTTTGGCAATAAGTATGTGAGTTGTTTATGACTAATGTGAGTCCATGGATTATATTCACTCTCACCCTTCAATAATTGCCAGCCTCTCTCGTACCGCGCAATTTTCGCCGGTACATAAACTTTATTAAACCTTCCTCAAAACAGCCACCATACCTACCTATTATGGCATTTCCATAGCCATTCCGAGATATATTGCCATGCACTTCCATCATATAGTTGACTTGAGCATTCATTTTCATCATATATAGTCATACTATGGTATAGCTATCGAGTTGTAATTTTTATTTCTTTTGTGTTATAACTAAATAGAAGTGTGATGTCATCATTTATCCGTTATTAGAGCATATCCAAATGATGATAGGATGATGGAGACCATGATTCCCCCACAAGTCGGGATGAGACTCCGAAATAAAATAAAAAGAAAAAAAGAAGAAGAAAAAAGATGCATGGAAGAAAAAAAAAGATAAGGGGCATGCTAGTTCCACACTTGTGCTTCAAACTAGCACTATGTTTTTCATATGGAGAGTCTCCTATGTTGTCACTTTCATATACTAGTTGGAATTTTTCATTATAGGATCAGATGCATACCCACTAAGTTTCATGTTGAGCTCTCATACACTTATAGCTCTTAGTGCATCCGTTGCATGGCAATCCCTACTCCTCACATTGATACTGATTGATGGACATCTCCATACTCCATTAGTTTGCCTAGTTGATGTGAGACTTTCTTCCCTTTTTTGTCTACTACCACTGCATTCTATTCCACCTATATTGCTATACCCATGGCTTGCGCTCATGTATTGCGTGAGAGTTGAAAATGCTGAAGCGCGTTAAAAAGTATGAACCAATTGCTTGGCTGACACCGGGGTAGTACATGATTTATACTTTGAGCTGGGAAGACAGAGCATGACAAGACTTTATGATTTTGTAGGCATAACGTTCTTTAGCATTTGATATTCCGAAAGACATGATTTTTTGTTGGGATGCCCAAGTATTGCTGTCTTTATGTCAAATTACAGACTATTGCTTTGAATCATTCATGTCTTAATATTCATGCCATGACTAGATATATGATCAAGTTTGTTCTAGGTAGCATTCCACATAAAAAATTATCTTTTTTATCATTTACCTACTCGAGGACGAGTAGAAATTAAGCTTGGGGAAGCTGATACGTCTCCATCGTGATATGGCCAAGGTCATCAATGTTTTACTCGACACCGATGATATGCCAGCACATATGGTCTATACACAGATGATCGTTCGACCTAGCTACGAAGATGAGACAACTTTGGTTACCATTACAAGTACGCATAATGCCATGTTACGTCAGATGAGTTCAAGTCAGAAAATTGTGAACAAGGAGTTGGATATACACGTGTTATCTAGCTATCAATGCGTACATGTTGATCAGCAGAAAGTTCAAATAGAACAAGGCGTACTAGTTGATGTTGTACTACCAATGCATGCAATGGACGTGAGCATGCACAAGTATTTTGGATGCTTTGGTGTGCATGCACGACTACAGGATATTGGTGAGTCAAATTATAGAAGGAGATCAAATATATTTAAAAGGTACACGCCAGAGATAAAGGTTGGACTGCTATTTTTATTCATCCCGCTCAAGGAATACCAGGCAAGTGCAGATAAGAGGTGCGATGTGTGGAATCAGCTATGTTTAAAGGAGGCTGGGTGGGGGCCACCAGGATGGGTAAACCAGATTAGTCGCTTCACAAATAAAAGAGTCATGATGCTTATGTTACTTCCAAAGATTAAACCAAGTCGGTTGTTACACTTAGGCATGTCCAGATCGTTTTCCTTTTTAAATTAGAAGATGAGATAGATTAGATGGGTTGCGGCTAGCCTGTTGGTCGCACCAAAATTAGGAGTCGCCTATATATAAAGGCACCAATGGTCATTGTAAAAGTTAGATTATTTTGAGATGAATTAGACACCGCGTGTGTTTCAGCCGTCGGCCATTATCGAGTTTTGAGAAATCTTGTCAAAAGTCTCTACTGGCGTGTGAGTTCCTGCGGCGTGACGCGTAGGAGATTACAAGCTGAACCTATACGGTTCGTCCACGTTATTCCTTCAGATCAAGGGGTTGGCGTGTTGTTTTTGCGAGGTTTGTGAACATATTTATAAACCCGCATCTAGTTCTTACTGCGATGGAATTTTGTGCCGTGAAAGATCGGGCCAACAACGGATCGACCCTCACCTCGAGGTTCGCTCCTCATCACATCGTATCTATAATTTTTGATTGTTTCATGCCAATATTATACAACTTTCACATATTTTTGGCAACTATTTATATGATTTATTGGACTAACCTATTGATCCAGTGCCCAGTGCCTTCTTACTTTTTTGCATGTTTTTTGCATCGCAGAAAATCCATAAAAATGAAGTCCAAATGCAATAAATTTTTACGATGAATTATTTTGGAATATATGTGATTTTTCGGAGTTGGAATCACCGCAAACGGAGGCCCACACAGCCCACAAGACACCAGGGCGAGCCTGAGGCCCCTGGCGCGCAGTGACGGGTTGTGCCCTCCTCGTACGTCGGTTAGAGCTCTACTTCGGGCAAAAGGAAGCTTATATCCGGAAAAAAAATCATGTTAAAATCTCAGCGTAATCGGAGTTATGGATCTCCGGGAATATAAAAAGGTTTTCGGCCAGATCTGTGGGACGCGAAATAGAAGAGGACAGAGAGACAGATCCAATCTCGGAGGGGCTCTCGCCCCTCCGCCGCCATGTGACGCCCGAGACCGACGTCCCAGAAGATTCCAGAAGGTTCCAGAAGATTCCAGATGTTCCGGGTTCTCCCATGTGTTTCAGTTGTGCTTGTGTTATTTATTTTTGCATTGCATCATGTCATCATGCCATCATGTCATATTTTATTTTTGCATCTCAACCTAAATAAATCGTGTGGGCCTTCGGTCCATTTAAATCGAGGGAAGGTGACTTCTCTTTATAACATATAAAATCCTCTCAATATCTAGGGAGCTATATTAAATATTCCATTCATTGGAATTAACCCAACACACTTGCATATGTCCCATGCAACACCCATCCTTCTTCTTCTTCTTCCTCTTATTCTTTTACCTCATCATGCAAGTGAGTTCTTCGCTACCTCCATTAATGTTCATTCTTTTCCTAAAAATTCTAGACCATGCCATATGCCCCACCTCCAAATTTCATCCTTTTCAGATATGCTCTGGTCAGATTCAAAAATGGCTCTAGTTTGAACTAAATTCAAACTTGAATTATTTTTATATCTCTAAATAATGCCAGAGTATTTTATTTAAATGGTGCATAATTCCAAGAGTCCAGAAGTATTGCTACTTCTTTCAAATTCTTCCCGTGAACCCCTGGCCTTTTCCCGTCTTATATTCTGTGGATTGGTTATTTGCAGAAATAATTTAAAAAGGAAGAGGCCAGCCAGCCTCTTGGGCCTCCTCTTCCCCTAGCCAGCCGGCCTCAAGGCCCATCTCCCATCTCCTCCTGGCCCAACTCCAGTGCACCCAAACCCTAGCCCGCTTCCCTTCGATCACCCTCGCTCCTTCTTTCCTCCCAGCGCCGCCGCCAGCTTCATCTCGATTTCCTCTCGCTCTCTTCTCGCTCGTCTCTCCCCGCACCTTTTCCCATCGAACGCCAGCGACGCCCCAGGCCGAGGCCTCGTCCTCCAATCTCCGTCGCCTGGCCCATGGCCCCGACGCTCGCACTCACCTTCCCTCGCGACCCCGAGCCCCCTCGTGTGCCCTTCCCTCGAGCAGTCCGGGGCAGGGGCTCCATCTCCTCGCCTCGCCGTGGCGCCGCTCCCTCCAGGTCCCCTCGGCTCCCTCCTCCGCGCGCCCGCGAGCTGGCCGCGAGGTCGAGCTCCTCCGCTCCGCCAGGAGCCAGGACAGAGCCCCCTGACCGAGCCCCGCAGCGCCGAGGTCGAGGCCCCGCCTCCGTGCGCCTTCAGCACCTCTGCCTCGCCCTCATGCACCGCGAGCGCGCCCCGTCCTCCTTCGGTCGTCCCTGCCTCCGCATCGCCATGGCCTTCCCAGTCCTCTGCAGCGGCCTCCCTCCTCTGTGGCGAGCCAGCGCCCGTCTCGTTTTCCAGCGCCGTGCAGCACCTCGACTCTCCAGCGCGCCCCTCGGTCGTCCGCCGCCGCGCCTCGGGTCTCCACCAGCCGCGCCTCCAGGCCAGGACGACGCGACCCTCCAGCCCGTGGCCTCCCTCCGTTCTCCTCGAGGCCGCCGGCCTCACCAGCTCCATCACCTTCTTCCTGCTGCATCTTGCCATGGCCGCGCCAAGTCCCGTGCTCATGCTGCTGCCGTGGCCTCGTCTCCGTGCGGCCCCTTTGTTTTGCTCATGTGTTTTTGTTGTGTTGTGTTGCCTTGCTGTTGTCTTGACAGAGAACCGTGCACGACTACCTTCGGAAGATACGAGTACCCCTTCGAGTCACCGACGACCGTCAAGTCCGACTACACGGCGATATGTCAAGTACCACTACCGTCGCGAGAACGAGAACCCCCAAGTACCACGACGACCGACTCGGCAAGTACCCCTACGGAACGTGTTCCACTACCGTCGCCCGGGAAAGATGGATGCGCCAAGTACATCTACGAACGAGTTCGTCTACCGTCGCCATGTACCCCTACCGATGCGCCAAGTACCTCTACGGAACGAACGTGTATGACCACCTTCAGTGATGAAACGAGTACAACTACTTCCCACTACGGAACGAGTACCCCTACCGATGAACGAGAACGTCTACTTCGACTTCTTCCACTACGTCCCTCGACGACTCGAACCCCTCCGAGAACGAGTGTTTCGAAGGTATAACCCGAGTCGATGACCCGTGTGATGCTTGTTGTGTTGTATGAAATGTCTTCCTTGTGTGCTCCGTGCCCGTTGTGCCGTTTCATCTTTTGTCATGTTCCTCGGTTGCCTCGTCGCCGACTCGTGGGAACCCGGTGACGGGATCGCCCCACCTTTCATCTCGTTTGACTCGCTCACGCCATCTTTCCTTTTGCACTGGATTCTCAACGAGTTACCGGAACCGATATGTTGCCGTGGCATCATTTTCGGAATTGTTGCCGTGGCACCTTTTCCTTCCACCACGGTGACGATGCTTCATATCATCTTCTTGTCAACCTTTTAATAAAATTGCATCAAACTTGATCATGTCATCCGCATCATGTTAACAACATTGATATGTTAAAATGTTGTTGCTTTAATAATTACTAAACATGCTCATGGGGATTTTCCGGATATGTTGTTGTTATTCTCCGGCCTCATTTAAAATGCCTAAATAGTGTAGTTTTACCTTGCTTCACCTCTTGCCATGTTAACCAACATTTAATCTTGTCTTGTAAATAATGAGAGTCAACTAAATAATTAAATGTGGTGTTTCGTCAATATGCAACTCGTTGCATATTGAGCTCCACTTAACTTGTAGTACTTGTTTGTGCACTTTGACATGCCATGCATATTTAAACCGGACATGCATCATATTTGGATGTGCATCGTATGCCATGCTTATGCTTGTGTGTTTACCGTGTTGTTTTGCTTCTTTCCGGTTGCTTCTCTTGTTAGCTTCGGTTTCGTTCCGGAGTTGTGAGGATTCGCTCGACTGTTGCTCCGTCTACTTCATGGATCTGTTCTTCTCCCTTGTGGAATCCCAGGCAAGATGACCGAACCCGGATACCATTACTATCTTTGCCTATTGCTAGAGTATCGCTCTTTAGTATATTGCCTCGATGCCCATGTTTTCCTGTCAGCCTCCTACTTGTAACCATGAACCTGTTTAACCACCCTACCTATGCAAACCGTTGCTTGGCTAAGTACGCTTTGCTCAGCCCCTCTTATAGCATTGTTAGTTGCAGGTGAAGATTGAACATGCTCGCTTCATGTTGAAGTTGTTGGGTTATATCACACTATATAAATGCTTAAAATGAAATCATCTATATACTGGCAAGGGTGGAAGGCTAAGCCTTTTGCTTGGTGATTTGTTCCACTCATGCCGTTAGGAACCGTATAAACCGGTGTTATGTTCCTTGATTATGCGTTCCTAACACGGTTGGGGTGTATGGGACCCCCTCGATAAACCGCTAAGTGCTAAGTCTTTTCCAGCAAATCCCAACATTGGTACTATTTGCCTCATAATAACAACTTAATTAATTAATTAAATTTGCATAGGGAGTCGCTCCCTCGGGGATTCCTAATTCTACATAGCAGGGGGGGCCAGTGCTGATGGTGTTGGTCCCAAATGGGGGTCCTGCAGGGCCGCCTTGGGGAAACCCGAGGTATCTGGTATAACCTGTAGCATCGCCCATCCGGTCGTGTCTTGAGACTTAGATACGCGCGGCTACTATCAGGGTGTCGACACGCCGGGAGGATTTGCTGGATTAGCCTTACCTTAGTTCGGTTTAACTTGAGCACGGGATTCCGAGAATACTCGGGTCTTCCCACCTTGGAGTTGCGACTCCGCGGATCGTGGGCTTGTAATGGGTCAAGTTGGAACACCCCTGCAGGGTTTTGAACTTTCGAAAGCCGTGCCCGCGGTTATGTGGCAGATGGGAGCTTGTTAATATCCGGTTGTAGAAAACTTAACACAATGTTCCAATACACTACCAGCGTGTGTACCGTGACTGTCAATTTCCGAATAGGGATTCGGGAGTTGAACACGGTGGGGTTATGTTTGACCGGCTTTAGTTAGGATCACTTCGTGATCATCTCTCGACCGAGGCTTTCTCTTCTCGCTCTCTATCACGTAAGCTAGTTGCTAGTTGCTGCTGCAGACACTACTCTTTTCTTCAGCCTTATCCTCTCCCAAGGCTTAAATAGTCTTGCTACCCGGGAACGGGATTGCTGAGTCCTCTGTGGCTCACAGTTACTTCACCACACCAGATGCAGGTTCAGCCGAGTTTGATGCAGAAGCTGGTTCAAGTACTTCACTGGGAGTTCGATGAAGAGTTTGACCGTATGCTTGTGACGTTTTCGACGATCAGTAGTGGTTTCTACTAGGATTCGATCCTGACCTGTGGCTTTATGTTGTTTGGTATCTTTCTTTTGGATCTTCACCCGTAGTCGGGTTGTGACGTTTTGAATGATGTATTGTTTATGTATTGTATTGTGTGAAGTGGCGAGTGTAAGCCAACTATCTTCTTTTGCAATTTAATCCCTCTTTTACATGAGTCGTGCAAAGATACCAAACTTGAGATCATTCTAGGATGGGCTTATACCTTTAAGTCGTGCCTCGACACGTAGGAGGTATTGTCCCATCCTGGGCATTACAAGTTGGTATCAGAGCCGACCCTCACGGTTACACGGATGTTTGCGGACAGTTTGCAGTCATGTTGTGCATGACGTTTGTGACCCGTCGTGGCACACGGCATGGCACATGTGCTGTCCTGGAAGCACAGACGTTTGTGCCAAGAGGGAACGTTCATGTGGCCCGACGAGGACGTCGGTTCCTCTAAGTGGGGGTGTATGTGATAGCCTGGCTTATTAGGGATTATAGACTACTCATATTAATAAGGAATTCCTTCTTTTTCGGGAGCCCACTCAGATAGAACTCCAAAGTTAAGCATGCTCAGCTTGGAGTAGTTTCAGGATGGGTGACCGACCGGGAAGTTGCTCCCGGGTGCGCACGAGTGAGGACAAAGTGCGCAGAAAAGACTAGTATTGATATGTGAGGCCAGTCTAGATCCCGCCAGGAGTAACGACCACCGGCGGGTGTGTTCGGGGCGTTACAAGTTGGTATTCAGAGCCTTCTCCGACCTAGAAGCCCCCACTGATTGATCGAATCGTTGACGGTTGAGTCTAGGCACACACTAAAAATATTTTGAGTCCTATATTATATCGGAGAGTAGGATTTCTTTGCTTCTCATCCCTTTTCTCTCTGGTGAGGACTCCTGACGACTACTCTTGCCTCTTCTACTTTCAAAAATGCACCAAATTTTTTTTTAGGATCTCGCGAGTATTGTTTGGATTGTTTCGATGTCTTTGTGAGGAGAACATTGTTCTCGATGCCTCCTGTCATTAGGGGTTGTGGCAGTGTCCCGGGGAGTTGAGCTCCGAGGTGTTGTCGTCACAAATCCATCGCGGCAGTACTAAAATACTTAAGACGGCCGGCATCGAAAACTCTCCTATGCGGTTAGTGGCAAGATAACCCCGACATCACCCAGTACTGGGGAGGTAGTTCGGGAGTATTGCCATAGCTTGTATAGTGGATGCATTTCGAAGGTCCGAGGTAAACAGTTTCCGAGAAAGACTGGTTATGTGTTGAAGGATGGATACACCTGGATGTAGGTTTAGAGTTGATTGCGCGGTGCTTCCCGTGTATCCCCAACACCTGATTGCATAACTGGAAACTTTCGGAAATCTATAGGTGGGTTCATCTAGTAGTTCTAGGCATTCTTCCAACGGATGCACGATATGAAGTTCGGGGTTCTACATTGAGTGAAGTGGTTTTATGGACTTGTTCTGATCGGGAGTTGCATCTTAAAGGGTCCTTGGCTATGCTGATCCGGGGATTGCAAAACCCTTTTGTAACACGTTCCATGAGCTTTCAGCACGAAGATGTCGAACGAAGCTTCTATCTTGTATTTGTTCTATCTGATCCTTGTTCCTTTTTATTTATCTTTTTCTTCTTCCAAGTGGCTTCGCGACAAGTTGATGTACCTGCGGAACTCATTCGTTCAATTCGTTGTTCGGATGTTATTGTGAAGATTCTTCTGCAACATTCTATCCTTTGTTTTGATTTGATTCTGGTATTCGAGTTGCTTCGATGTCAAATGTTGATTCCATACCTTTTCTAATTGGTGTTCTCATATTTCTATGGGAGTGCTAGTCCTTCTTAATCATCAAGATGGTCATGTTAAATTCTTTTCAACCGGTGTCCTTTTGTTCATCTCAAGTTGTCTTTGTTTCCCCGCCCTCCCACCCTTTTCTTTTGGAGCCATAATTGTTAATGAAGTATCCATTTTATTCATGTCATATTTATTCATTCATTTCCTTCAATGTTCTTAGCCGGTGATTTATCGTGAAGATGCTCAAGAGCTTCAAGTTCATCATTCTTTTGCTCTCGAATTCTGCCGGTGGATGTAATTCAAGATTTCGGTGTTGATCTTATCCTTTTCCCTTTTCACAATGCTTTCTTATTCCGGTGCACCAATTAATCATTCTCCTCTTGCTATTCATATCCGGATTGTTGAAGATATCTCAGAAGATTCGTGTTTCCATTCTTAATCCGTTCAAGCTATTTTGAGCATTGTCTTCTTACTCAAGCCATTTAATTCAACCGGTGCTATATCTCACAAGCAATCTTTTCTAACGGTGATTTCTTTAGTGGGCCCTAACCCACAGGTCTTTTCCAGGATCTTACCTGACTCTTCTAATTATTCCGGAGTTATTCTCAAATTCTTTCAAAGTGTGACGTAAGAATGATTTCCATCAGTCATATACCTTCTCCAAGGTCGCTTTCAAATTCTTTTCATCATTGGTTCAACCTTTTTAATTCTTCATTCCGGAGTGCTCAACAATTCTTATGACATTTTCGTATTCATTCTCAACATCTGAAGACTCGGAGAAGTGTTCTCTTAAATCTTGGCCCGTACTCTCAAGATTTTTCATGAATCCTTTCCATTGTGATCCTCCGAAGGCCATCATTTCAGAATATTTCTTCGTTCTCAGTTTTCAACTTCGTCCTCCAACTATTCTTCATTGATGCCTCTTCGTTCGTCTCCATATTCTTACGGTGGTTCTTTCAAGTTTTCCATTCCGTTGTTATCGTTTAATTCATTTGTTCTTTCATAATCCGAGCTTGTGCGAGATCTCTCTTTAATTCTTTCAAACGAGAATAAGTAGTATGCCAATTCCTTTGGTTGTCATCAATTTAATTGGTGAAGGATATGCATAACATAATTCTTATTCTTATTCCTTCAAGGTGATTTAATTCTTTTGTCTGGAGCTTGTTCATCATATCATATTCTCGGTTCTAAGTTGTTCATCTTGTTTTCCGGAGCTCCATGTTATTTCAATTATCATTTCAAACCTCCATCTAATTCATCGCAGGCCTTGAATCTTATTCTTGCATGTTTCACTTCTCATGCTTTCATTACGGAGTTCTTCATGGTGGTTCATCATGTTTTAATTCATCCTTGAAGTCTTCATCAAGATTCTTGTTGGAGATCAAGCATTCTTCATCATGCATTCCAATTGCAATTCTTTCTACCTTATCTTTTCAGATAGTGTTATGTCATTCTTGTTAATTCCTTCATGTTTTATGATTCACAAGTTGTCAAGAATGAGATATTTAAAACCATCATCTCTTTTTCTTTAGGAGACCCTTTCAACCCCTCATTTTATCTCTTGGAGTTATCTTGGGTTGTATTTCACCTAAAAGCTTTTCCCTAAGGATTGTTGATATTATGGTGCTTATAATGACCCAAGTTCTTCATTTATCATTCCGGTGAAATAAGATTTTCATCTCCTTGTTGATCTCAACCCAAGCAATTCGTTTCTGTTAGTGGCTGGTTATCACCGTATAATTTTGATGTTTTCCATAAGCCCACATCAAGCTTATTCTTTTCGTGGTTGATTCTTCCAACAACTCTGTTCAACCCATCTTGACAAGGATGCTCTTTCAAACTCACTTGTCGGAGTAGTTGTCATTTGCCTTCTCCATTCATTTCTTTCGTTGATTTATGTGCTATTCTTTCATTCCGGAGGCATTGTGATATTGCTCTCTCTTGACCATCATCTCGTTTTTATCAAGATCATGTTCTTTTCCTTGTTTATCTATTTAACCGGAGTGTGGTGTCCTCCATTCTAATTCTCTCATCTTATCAAGTTTGCCTCTCTTTTCAACCGGAGTGTTGTCTGAATCCTTCTTACCCCTTGTGCCATTCTTTTAATTGTTCCGGAGGCTGTGTGTTGTTGTTTTCAGCAAGTATCACTCCATCTCCTTAAGTTCTTGTTAATTCCTTCCATTTTCAGACGGAGTGCTACCCGAATTCTGTCATTCTTATTCCTTGGCTATACCATTGCAGTTTCATATTCTTTTGGTCCGTAAGCTCTTGTTTCATGTCTTTCAACCTACAAGGTTCTTGTTATGTTCCTTGTTCCTCTTTTCTAACGGAGTATTTTCATATTCGTTCATCTCCGTTGTATTCTTTCTTTAAAGATTGTTCAACCTCTCATGGTTCTTTGGTTTCACTCGTCTGTCAAAGAAGCAACTTTGCTTTACCTCTTCCTCTTCTGTTTTTACCCGGTGATATCTATAGGATCTCAGGTCGAGATCCTCTGTTAGTGTGGGAGAGTTGTGACGCCCGAGACCGATGTCCCAGAAGATTCCAGAAGGTTCCAGAATATTCCAGATGTTCCGGGTTCTCCCGTGTGTTTCAGTTGTGCTTGTGTTATTTATTTTTGCATTGCATCATGTCATCATGCCATCATGTCATATTTTATTTTTGCTCCTCAACCTAAATAAATCGTGTGGGCCTTCGGTCCATTTAAATCGAGGGAAGGTGACTTCTCTTTATAACATATAAAAGCCTCTCAATATCTAGGGAGCTATATTAAATATTCCATTCGTTGGAATTAACCCAACACACTTGCATATGTCCCATGCAACACCCATCCTTCTTTTTCTTCTTCCTCTTATTCTTTTACCTCATCATGCAAGTGAGTTCTTCGCTACCTCCATTAATGTTCATTCTTTTCCTAAAAATTCTAGACCATGCCATATGCCCCTCCTCCAAATTTCATCCTTTCCAGATATGCTCTGGTCAGATTCAAAAATGGATCTAGTTTGAACTAAATTCAATCTTGAATTATTTTTCTATCTCTAAATAATGCCAGAGTATTTTATTTAAATGGTGCATAATTCCAGGAGTCCAGAAGTATTGCTACTTCTTTCAAATTCTTCCCGTGAACCCCTGGCCTTTTCCCGTCTTATATTTTGTGGATTGGTTATTTGCAGAAATAATTTAAAAAGGAAGAGGCCAGCCAGCCTATTGGGCCTCCTCTTCCCCTAGCCAGCCGGCCTCAAGGCCCATCTCCCATCTCCTCCTGGCCCAACTCCAGTGCACCCAAACCCTAGCCCGCATCCCTTCGATCACCCCTCGCTCCTTCTTTCCTCCCAGCGCCGCCGCCAGCTTCATCTCGATTCCCTCTCGCTCTCTTCTCACTCGTCTCTCCCCTCACCTTTTCCCATCGAACGCCAGCGACGCCCCAGGCCGAGGCCTCGTCCTCCAATCTCCGTCGCCTGGCCCATGGCCCCGACGCTCGCACTCACCTTCCCTCGCGACCCCGAGCCCCCTCGTGCGCCCTTCCCTCGAGCAGTCCGGGGCAGGGGCTCTATCTCCTCGCCTCGCCGTGGCGCCGCTCCCTCCAGGTCCCCTCGGCTCCCTCCTCCGCGCGCCCATGAGCTGCCGCGAGGTCGAGCTCCTCCGCTCCGCCAGGAGCAAGGACAGAGCCCCCTGGCCGAGCCCCGCAGCGCCGAGGTCGAGTCCCCGCCTCCGTGCGCCTTCAGCACCTCTGCCTCGCCCTCATGCACCGCGAGCGCGCCCCGTCCTCCTTCGGCCGTCCCTGCCTCCGCATCGCCATGGCCTTCCCAGTCCTCTGCAGCGGCCTCCCTCCTCTGTGGCGAGCCAGCGCCCGTCTCGTTTTCCAGCGCCGTGCAGCACCTCGACTCTCCAGCGCGCCCCTCCGTCGTCCGCCGCCGCGCCTCGGGTCTCCACCAGCCGTGCCTCCAGGCCAGGCCGACGCGACCCTCCAGCCCGTGGCCTCCCTCCGTTCTCCTCGAGGCCGCCGGCCTCACCAGCTCCATCACCTTCTTCCTGCTGCATCCCGCCATGGCCGCGCCAAGTCCCGTGCGCATGCTGCTGCCGTGGCCTCGTCTCCGTGCGGCCCCTTTGTTTTGCTCCTGTGTTTTTGTTGTGTTGTGTTGCCTTGCTGTTGTCTTGACAGAGAACCGTGCACGACTACCTTCGGAAGATACGAGTACCCCTTCTTGTCACCGACGACCGTCAAGTCCGACTACACGGCGATATGTCAAGTACCACTACCGTCGCGAGAACGAGAACCCCCAAGTACCACGACGACCGACTCGGCAAGTACCCCTACGGAACGTGTTCCACTACCGTCGCCCGGGAAAGATGGATGCGCCAAGTACATCTACGAACGAGTTTGTCTACCGTCGCCGTGTACCCCTACCGATGCGCCAAGTACCTCTACGGAACGAACGTGTATGACCACCTTCGGTGATGAAACGAGTACAACTACTTCCCACTACGGAACGAGTACCCCTACCGATGAACGAGAACGTCTACTTCGACTTCTTCCACTACGTCCCTCGACGACTCGAACCCCTCCGAGAACGAGTGTTTCGAAGGTATAACCCAAGTCGATGACCCGTGTGATGCTTGTTGTGTTGTATGAAATGTCTTCCTTGTGTGCTCCGTGCCCGTTGTGCCGTTTCATCTTTTGTCATGTTCCTCGGTTGCCTCGTCGCCGACTCGTGGGAACCCGGTGACGGGATCGCCCCACCTTTCATCTCGTTCGACTCGCTCACGCCATCTTTCCTTTTGCACCGGATTCTCAACGAGTTACCGGAACCGATATGTTGCCGTGGCATCATTTTCGGAATTGTTGCCGTGGCACCTTTTCCTTCCACCACGGTGACGATGCTTCATATCATCTTCTTGTCAACCTTTTAATAAAATTGCATAAAACTTGATCATGTCATCCGCATCATGTTAACAACATTGATATGTTAAATTGTTGTTGCTTTAATAATTACTAAACATGCTCATGGGGATTTTCCGGATATGTTGTTGTTATTCTCCGGCCTCATTTAAAATGCCTAAATAGTGTAGTTTTACCTTGCTTCACCTCTTGCCATGTTAACCAACATTTAATCTTGTCTTGTAAATAATAAGAGTCAACTAAATAATTAAATGTGGTGTTTCGTCAATATGCAACTCGTTGCATATTGAGCTCCACTTAACTTGTAGTACTTGTTTGTGCACTTTGACATGCCATGCATATTTAAACCGGACATGCATCATATTTGGATGTGCATCGTATGCCATGTTTAGGCTTGTGTGTTTACCGTATTGTTTTGCTTCTTTCCGGTTGCTTCTCTTGTTAGCTTCGGTTTCGTTCCGGAGTTGTGAGGATTCGCTCGACTGTTGCTCCGTCTACTTCATGGATCTGTTCTTCTCCCTTGTGGAATCCCAGGCAAGATGACCGAACCCGGATATCATTACTATCTTTGCCTATTGCTAGAGTATCGCTCTTTAGTATATTGCCTCGATGCCCATGTTTTCCTGTCAGCCTCCTACTTGTAACCATGAACCTGTTTAACCACCCTACCTATGCAAACCGTTGCTTGGATAAGTACGCTTCGCTCAGCCCCTCTTATAGCATTGTTAGTTGTAGGTGAAGATTGAAGATGCTCGCTTCATGTTGAAGTTGTTGGGTTATATCACACTATATAAATGCTTAAAATGAAATCATCTATATACTGGCAAGGGTGGAAGGCTAAGCCTTTTGCTTGGTGATTTGTTCCACTCATGCCGTTAGGAACCGTATAAACCGGTGTTATGTTCCTTGATTATGCGTTCCTAACACGGTTGGGGTGTATGGGACCCCCTCGATAAACCGCTAAGTGCTAAGTCTTTTCCAGCAAATCCCAACATTGGTACTATTTGCCTCATAATAACAACTTAATTAATTAATTAAATTTGCATAGGGGGTCGCTCCCTCGGGGATTCCTAATTCTACATAGCAGGGGGGCCAGTGCTGATGGTGTTGGTCCCAAACGGGGGTCCTGCAGGGCCGCCTTGGGGAAACCCGAGGTATCTGGTATAACCTGTAGCATCGCCCATCTGGTCATGTCCTGAGACTTAGATACGCGCGGCTACTATCAGGGTGTCGACACGCCGGGAGGATTTGCTGGATTAGCCTTACCTTAGTTCGGTTTAACTTGAGCACGGGATTCCGAGAATACTCGGGTCTTCCCACCTTGGAGTTGCGACTCCGCGGATCGTGGGCTTGTAATGGGTCAAGTTGGAACACCCCTGCAGGGTTTTGAACTTTCGAAAGCCGTGCCCGCGGTTATGTGGCAGATGGGAGCTTGTTAATATCCGGTTGTAGAAAACTTAACACAATGTTCCAATACACTACCAGCGTGTGTACCGTGACTGTCAATTTCCGAATAGGGATTCGGGAGTTGAACACGGTGGGGTTATGTTTGACCGGCTTTAGTTAGGATCACTTCGTGATCATCTCTCGACCGAGGCTTTCTCTTCTCGCTCTCTATCACGTAAGCTAGTTGCTAGTTGCTGCTGCAGACACTACTCTTTTCTTCAGCCTTATCCTCTCCCAAGGCTTAAATAGTCTTGTTACCCGGGAACGGGATTGCTGAGTCCTCTGTGGCTCACAGTTACTTCACCACACCAGATGCAGGTTCAACCGAGTTTGATGCAGAAGCTGGTTCAAGTACTTCACTGGGAGTTCGATGAAGAGTTTGACCGTATGCTTGTGACGTTTTCGATGATCAGTAGTGGTTTCTACTAGGATTCGATCCTGACCTGTGGCTTTATGTTGTTTGGTATCTTTCTTTTGGATCATCACCCGTAGTCGGGTTGTGATGTTTTGAATGATGTATTGCTTATGTATTGTATTGTATTGTGTGAAGTGGCGAGTGTAAGCCAACTATCTTCTTTTGCAATTTAATCCCTCTTTTACATGAGTCGTGCAAAGATACCAAACTTGAGATCATTCTAGGATGGGCTTATACCTTTAAGTCGTGCCTCGACACGTAGGAGGTATAGTCCCATCCTGGGCATTACACGCCATGAAGGCCACGAACAGAGGGGGAACCCTCCTGCCACCTAGGGAGGAGGCCAAGGAAGAAGAAGAACAAGGGGGCTCTCTCCCCCTCGCCTCCGATGGCGCCGGAGTGCCGCCGGGGCAACGACGGGACGGTGATCTACATCAATACTCATGCTACCGTCAACACCAACTCTCTCTCCCCATCATTGCAGCAATGTAACTCCTCTTTTCCCCCGCTGTAATCTCTACTTAAACATGGTGCTCAACTCCATATATTATTCCCCAATGATCTATGGTTATCCTATGATGTTTGAGTAGATCCGTTTTGTCCTGTGGGTTAATCGTGATCTTGGTTGGTATGATTGTATATTTTATTAATGGTGTTGTCCTATGGTGCCCTCCGTTCTTGAGAAAACGTGAGGGGCCCCCGCTGTAGGGTGTTGCAATATGTTCATGGTTCACTTATGGTGGGTTGCGAGAGTGACAGAAACTTAAACCCGAGTAAGGGGGTTTTGACGTATGGGGGTAAAGAGGACTTGATACTTAAAGCTATGGTTGGGTTTCTAATACGTCCATTTTGCATCATGCTTTTATATTGATGTTTATTGCATTATGGGATGTTATTACACATTATGCCACAATACTTATGCCTTTTCTCTCTTATTTTACAAGGTTTACATGAAGAGGG
The DNA here is from genome assembly GCA_902687465.1 of Secale cereale. Classification (NCBI taxonomy): domain Eukaryota; kingdom Viridiplantae; phylum Streptophyta; class Magnoliopsida; order Poales; family Poaceae; genus Secale; species Secale cereale. Next base: position 352,683,798 of record LR738713.1, read on the forward strand.
AGAATGCCGGCAGCTGGAATTCTGGGCTGGAAAAGGAGCAAATATTGGAGACCTATTATGCACAACTCAGAAAGTCCTGAAACTCCACGAAAGTCAGTTTTGGAATATATAAAAAATATTGGGCAAAGAAAGCACCTGAGGGGGGCCACCCACCGTCCATGAGGGTGGGTGGCACGCCCTACCCCCCGGGTGTGCCCCCCTGCCTCGTGGGCCCCCTCGCAGCCCCCCGATGCCCATCTTCCGGTATAAGGTGTCTTCTTCCCTGAAAAAAATCATAAGGAAGCTTTCCGGATGAAGCGCCACTGTCTCGAGACGGAACCTTGGTGGAACCAATCTAGGGCTCCGGCGGAGCTGTTCTGCCAGGGAAACATCCCTCTGGGAGGGGGAAATCGTCACCGTCGTCATCACCATCGATCCTCTCATTGGGAGGGGTTCAATCTCCATCAACATCTTCACCAACACCATCTCCTCTCAAACCCTAGTTCATCTCTTGTATCCAATCTTTGTATCAAAACCTCAGATTGGTACCTGTGGGTTGTTAGTAGTGTTGATTACTCCTTGTAGTTGATGCTAGCTGGTTTATCCGGTGGAAGATCATATGTTCAGATCCTTTATGCATATTAATACCCCTTTGATTATGAACCTGAATATGATGTGTGATTAGTTACATTTGTTCCTGAGGACATGGGGGAAGTCTTGCTATAAGTAGTCATGTGAATTTGGTATTCGTTCGATATTTTGATGAGATTTATGTTGTCTTTCCTCTAGTGGTGTTATGTGAACGTTGACTACATGACACTTCACCATTATTTGGGCCTAGGGGAAGGCTTTGGGAAGTAATAAGTAGATGATAGGTTGCTAGAGTGACAGAAGCTTAAACCCTAGTTTATGTGTTGCTTCGTAATGGGCCGATTTGGATCCATATGTTTCATGCTATAGTTAGGTTTACCTTAATACTTCTTTTGTAGCTGCGGATGCTTGCAATAGAGGTTAATCATAAGTGGGATGCCTGTCCAAGAAAGGGCAGTACCCAAGCACCGGTCCACCCACATACCAAATTATCAAAGTAACGAACGCGATTCCCATGTGTCCTCGGGAGCGCTTTCCTTTATATAAGAGTTTGTCCAGGCTTGTCCTTTGCTACAAAAAGGATTGGGCCATATTTTTGCACCTTATTTACTTTTACTACTTGTTACTCATTACAAATTACCTTATCACAAAACTATTTGTTACCGATAATTTTAGTGCTTGCACAGAATTCCTTACTGAAAACTGCCTATCATCTCCTTCTGCTCCTCGTTGGGTTCGACACACTTACTTATTGAAAGTACTACGATTTTCCCTACACTTGTGGGTCATCAAGACTCTTTTCTAGCGCCGTTTCCTGGGAGTGAAGCGCCGTTGGTAAGTGGAATTTTGCAAGGATAAAATTATATAGTGTGCTGAAATTTACTGTTACTTGTTACTATGGAACACAATCCTTTGAGGGGCTTGTTCGGGGTATATTCACCCTAACCAATAGAGCAAAGAGTTGCTCCTCAACCTACTGAACCTACTAAAAATGTTTACTTTGAAATTCCTTCGGGTATGATAGAGAAACTGCTAGCTAATCCCTTTACAAGAGATGGAACATCGCATCCTGATTTGCACCTAATCTATGTGGATGAAGTTTGTGGATTATTTATGCTTGCAGGTATGCCCGAGGATGTCATCAAGAAGAAGGTCTTCCCTTTATCTTTGAAGGGAAAGGCATTGACATGGTTTAGGCTATGCGATAATATTGGATCCTGGAACTACAACCGGTTAAAATTGGGATTTCATCATAAGTTCTATCCTATGCATCAGGTTCATCGTGATCGTAATTACATATATATTTTTTGGCCTCGCGAAGGAGAAAGTATCACTCAAGCTTGGGGAAGGCTTAAGTCAATGTTATATTCATGCCCCAATCATGAGCTCTCAAGATAAATTATTATTCAAAATTTCTATGCTCGGCTTTCTCTCGATAATCGCTCCATGCTCAATACTTCTTGCACTGGTTCTTTTATGATGAAGAATATTGAATTCAAATGGGGTTTATTGGAAAGAATTAAACACACTCTGAAGATTGGGATCTCGACGAAGGTAATGAGTCGGGTATATCACCTAAGTTTGATTGTGTTAAATCTTTTATGGATACCAATGTTTTCCGTAAATTTAGCACTAAATATGGACTTGACTCTAAGATAGTAGCTTCTTTCTGTGATCATTTGCTACTCATGTTGATATCCCTAAGGAGAAGTGGTTTAAATATCATCCTCCCATTGAAGTAAAAGTAGTTGAACCTGTTAGAGTTGAAGAAAAGACTATCACTTATAATGTTGATCCTATTGTCCCTACTGCTTATATTGAGTTCCCTGCTAGAATAAAGGATCATGCTAAAGCTTCAACTGTGGTTCGTAAGAGTAATACTAGAACACCTACACCCTCTGAGAAAATTAAAGTTGAACCTAGTATTGCCATGGTTAAGGATCTCTTGGTCGATAATATTGATGGGCATGTTATTTACCTCTGTGATGAAGCTGCTAGAATTGCTAGGCCCGATACTAAAAACAAACATAGACCAGTTATAGGCATACCTGTTATTTCTGTTAAAATAGGAGATCATTGCTATCATGGTTTATGTGATATGGGTGCTAGTGCGAGTGCAATACCTCATTCCTTATACGAAGAAATTATGCACGATATTGCACCTGCTGAGCTAGAAGGTATTAATGTTACAATTAAGCTTGCTAACAGAGATACTAGTTCACCAATGGGGATTGTTAGAGATGTTGAAGTCTTGTGTGGGAAAGTTAAATACCCTACTGATTTTCTTGTTCTTGGTTCCCCATAAGATGACTTTTGCCCCATTATATTTGGTAGACCCTTCTTGAATACTGTTAATGCTAAGATAGACTACAAAAAGGATATTGTTACTGTTGGTTTAGGGGATATGTCTCATGATTTTAACTTTGCTAAATTTCATAGACAACCCCATGATAAAGAATTGCCTAGTAAGGATGAAATTATTGGTCTTGCTTCTATTGCCGTGCCTCCTAACGACCCCTTAGAACAATATCTGCTAGACCATGAAAATGATATGTATATGAATAAGAGAAGGGAAATAGATGAAATATTCTTTAAACAGGGACCTTTATTGAAACACAACTTGCCTGTTGAAATTTTAGGGGATCCTCCTCCACCCAAGGGTGATCCTATGTTTGAGCTCAAACCATTACCTGATACTCTTAAGTATGCTTATCTCGGTGAAAAGAAAATGTATCATGTTATTATTAGTGCTAACCTTTCAGAGCAAGAAGAAGAGAAATTATTGACAACTCCGAAAAAGCACCATGCTGCTATTGGATATACTCTTGATTATCTTAAGGGCATTAGTCCCACTCTATGCCAGCACAAAATAAAATTGGAGAAAGACCCTAAACCGGTTGCTGATCACCAACGACGGTTAAATCCTAGGATGAAAGAAGTGGTAAGGAAAGAAATAGTTAAACTTCTAGAGGCAGGTATAATTTATCCAGTTGCTGACAGTTAGTGGGTAAGTCCTATCCATTGTGTCCCTAAGAAGGGAGGTATTACTGTTGTTCGTAATGATAAAGATGAATTGATCCCACAAAGAATTGTTACAGGTTATAGAATGGTAATTGATTTCCACAAATTAAATAAAGCTACTAAAAAGAATCATTATCCTTTACCTTTTATTGATCAAATGCTAGAAATATTATCCAAACATACTCATTTTTGCTTTCTAGATGGCTATTCTGGTTTCTCTCAAATACCTGTGTCAAAAGAGGATCAAGAAAAGACCAATTTTACTTGCCCTTTTGGTACCTTTGCTTATAGACGTATGCCTTTTGGTTTATGTAATGTACCTGCTACCTTTCAAAGATGCATGATGGCTATATTCTCTGATTTTTGTGAAAAGATTGTTGAGGTTTTCATGGATGATTTTTCCGTGTATGGAACTTCTTTTGATGATTGCCTAAGCAACCTTCATCGAGTTTTGCAGAGATGTGAAGAAACTAATCTTGTCTTGAATTGGGAAAAGTGCCAGTTTATGGTTACTGAAGGTATTGTCTTGGGGCATAAAATTTCTAAAAGAGGTATTGAAGTTGATAAAGGTAAAGTTGATGCTATTGAAAAGATGCCGTGTCCCAAGGACATCAAAGGTATAAGAAGTTTCCTTGGTCATGCCGGGTTTTATAGGAGGTTCATTAAGGACTTCTCAAAAATCTCTAGGCCTCTGACTAATCTTTTACAAAAAGATGTTCTATTTGTCTTTGATGATGACTGTGTATAAGCATCTGAAATACTTAAGAAAGCATTGATTACTGCACCTATTGTCCAGCCACCTGACTAGAATTTACCCTTTGAAATTATGTGCGATGCTAGTGATTATGCTGTAGGTGCTGTTCTAGGACAAAGAGTTGATAAGAAATTGAAAGTTATCCAATATGCTAGTAAAACTCTAGATAGTGCCCAGAGAAATTATACTACCGCCGAAAAAGAATTTTTAGCAGTTGTATTTGCTTGTGATAAGTTCAGACCTTATATTGTTGATTCTAAAGTAACTATTCACATTGATCATGCTGTTATTAAAAATCTTATGGAAAAGAAAGGTGCTAAACCTAGACTTATTAGATGGGTTCTCTTGCTACAAGAATTCGATTTGCATATTACTGATATAAAGGGAGCTGAGAACCCCGTTGCAGACAAGTTTTCTAGGTTAGAGAATATTCTTGATGACCCACTACCTATTGATGATAGCTTTCTTGATGAACAATTAGCTGTCATAAATACTTCGCGTACTGCTCCATGGTATGCTGATTATGCTAATTACATTTTTGCTTAATTTATACCACCTAGTTTCACATACGAGCAAAAGAAAAAGTTATTCTATGATTTAAGACATTACTTCTGGGATGACCCACACCTTTATAAAGAAGGAGTAGATGGTATTATTATACGCTGTGTACCTGAGCATGAACAGAAACACATCCTACGCAAGTGTCACTCCGAGGCTTATGGAGGACACCATGCTGGAGATAGACCTGCGCATAAGGTACTACAATCTGGTTTCTATTGGCCTACTCTCTTCAAGGATGCTCGTAAGTTTGTCTTGTCTTGTGATGAATGTAAAAGAATTGGTAATACTAGTAGACGTAAAGAAATGCCTATGAACTATTCACTTGTTATTGAACCATTTGATGTTTGGGGCTTTGATTATATGGGACCGTTTCCTTCCTCTAATGGGTATACATATGTCTTAGTTGATGTTGATTACGTTACTAAGTGGGTAGAAGCTATTCCAACTAGTAGTGCTGATCATAACGCCTCTATTAAGATGCTTAAAGAAGTTATTTTTCCGAGGTTTGGAGTCCCTAGATACTTAATGACTGATGGTGGTTCACATTTTATTCATGGTGCTTTTCGTAAAATGCTTGCTAAGTATGATGTTAATCATAGAATTGGATCCCCATACCACCCACAGTCTAGTGGTCAAGTAGAACTAAGTAACAGAGAGCTAAAATTAATTTTGCAAAAGACTGTTAAAAGATCTAGAAAGAATTGGTCCGAGAAACTTGATGATGCACTATGGGCCTATAGAACTGCATATAAAAATCCTATGGGTATGTCTCCGTATAAAATGGTTTATGGAAAATCATGTCATTTACCTCTCTAACTAGAACATAAGGCATATTGGGCCATTAAAGAGCTTAATTATGATTTCAAAATTGCTGGTGAGAAGAGATTATTTGACATTAGCTCACTTGATGAGTGGAGAACCCAGGCTTATGATAATGCCAAACTGTTTAAAGAAAAAGTTAAAAGATGGCATGACAAAAGGATACAAAAGCGTGAGTTTAATGTAGGTGGTTATGTTTTGATATACAACTCTCGTTTAAGATTTTTTGCAGGAAAACTTCTCTCTAAATGGGAAGGTCCTTACATTATCGAGGAGGTCTATCATTCCGGTGCCATAAAAATCAACAACTTCGAAGGCACGAATCCAAAGGTGGTGAACGGCCAAAGAATCAAACATTATATCTCAGGTAATCCCATAAATGTTGAAACCAATGTTATTGAAACCGTAACCCCGGAGGAATACAGAAGGGACACATTCCAGAACGATTCAGACTCCGAAAAGGAAGATGTATTTGGTACGGTAAGTAAGTAAACCGACTCCAAAAAAGTTCTAATGGCAATTTTTCTCCGTTTTGGAATATTTAAGAAAATAGGAAAATAAGAATTAGTCCGAAAGGGACACGGGGCATCCACGAGGGTGGAGGGCGCGCCCTACCCCCCTTGGCGCGCCCCCTGCCTCGTGGGCACCTCATGCACCCTCCGAACTCTGTTTTCTTGTATGATACTTCTTTTGGTCGGTAAAAATTCATTATATAATCTCCCAAAGGTTTTGACCACTGTATCACGCCAAAATCCTCTGTTTTTGTTTTGAGTTGGTTCTGCCCCATATTAGAGCAATATGTCGTCTCAGGATTCTGAAGGATAAAGCTATGTGGCTGATTACCTTGCAGACCCTAAGGTCTACGGGGACTTGGAGCATTGTGGTTGGATCATGGAGGAAGAAGAAGACTATGATCATAGGGGAAAGGAGGAGACGAGCTCAGATGAAGACGAAGTCCCATTACCTCAACCTGGGGACATGTATGTGGAGTTCAAAAAATCAAGCCTCCCTAATAGAGCAAATAAACCTAAGATCGAGTTTATTCCTTTTCGCCTCTTGGAGGAGAACAAACAAGAATTATGCAAAAAGATATTAAGTCTTGAGCGGGAGATCGATGACCTAAGGGAGCAAAATTCTATCCTCAAGAGAAAATTAAGGAAGAAGCCTACATCATCAACAACTCCATCATCGCCACCTCCGAAGAAAGAGACATAAACACATGGGTATGGGCACTCCCCTTGGCAACTGCCAAGCTTGGGGGAGGTGCCCCGGTATCGTATGACCATCACACCTCTATCTTTACAATTTTTCTTAGTTCGATCCTTTTGGTAATATCTTGATCTAGTAGAATAAAGTTTAGTATGATCTAGTTGTGAGCTTTGTTTTATGATCCTTATCTATGTAATCGAGTCCGTGCTCTATATATAATAAAGATTATTTTTGAGTCAAGGGCTTGATTACCTCACTATGATCATGAGAGAATAAAAGAAAGAATAAAAAGAATCAAAGAGATCATACTGATCTTCCGGGGAGTAATGACTTCACATATAAAGAGTATGATGAATAAAAATTGTTGAGAGTTGACAAACAAAGTTTTGGTCATCGTTGCAATTAATAGGAAGTAATAAAGAAAGAGACATTTTCACATATAAATATACTATCTTGGACATCTTTTATGATTGTGAGCACTCAGTAAAATATGACATGCTAAAAAGTTGATGTTGGACAAGGAAGACAACGTAACGGGTTAGGTTTTCTTATATCTGAAATAAAGTATATTGTCATGGATCATCCAACATGTTGATCTTGCCTTTCCCCCTCATGCTATCCAAACTCCTTGCACCAAGTAGAGATACTACTTGTGCTTCCAAATATCCTTAAACCCAGTTTTGCCATGAGAGTCCACCATATCTACCTATGGATTGAGTAAGATCCTTCAAGTAAGTTGTCATTGTTGCAACTCTCTAAATATGTATGATCTATTAGTGTGGAGAAAATAAGCTTTATATGATCTTGTGATATGGAAGCAATAAAATTGACGGACTACATAATAAATGTCCATATCACAATTGGCATTATGAAGTGACGTTCTTTTGCATTAAGATTTTGTACATCCAACCATAAAAGCACATGACAGCCTCTGCTTCCCTCTGCGAAGGGCCTATCTATTGTTCTTGACTTATACCTTATACAAGAGTCATGGTGATATTCACCTTTCCTTTTTACATTTTATCCTTTGGAAAGCACATTGTGTTGGAAAGATCCTGACATATATACCCAATTGGATGTAAGTTATCATAAACTATTATTGTTCACATTACCCTTGAGGTAAAAGGTTGGGAGGCAACATTATAAGCCCCTATCTTTCTCGGTGTCCGATTAAAACTCCATACCCATAAGTATTGCGTGAGCGTGAGCAATTGTGAAAGACTAAATGATAGTTGAGTATGTGGAGTTGTTGAAAAGCTCTTATATTGACTCTTTCCGATGTTATGATAAATTGCAATTGCTTCAATGACTGAGATCATAGTTTGTTAGTTCTCAATGAAGTTTCTGATTCATACTTGACATTGTGAATAGATTGTTACTTTATCATAAGAAATCATATGACAATATATATATGTTCTTGTTATAAGAATGATCATTATGCCCTCATGTCTGTATATTATTTTATCGACACCTCTATCTCTAAACATGTGGACATATTTTTCGATATCGGCTTCCGCTTAAGGGCAAGCGAGGTCTAAGCTTGGGGGAGTTGGTACGTCCATTTTGCAACATGCTTTTATATTGATGTTTATTGCATTATGGGATGTTATTACACATTATGCCACAATACTTATGCATTTTCTCTCTTATTTTACAAGGTTTACATGAAGAGGGAGAATGCCGACAGCTGGAATTCTGGGCTGGAAAAGGAGCAAATATTGGAGACCTATTCTGCACAACTCAAAAATCTTGAAACTCCACGAAAGTAAGTTTTGGAATATATATAAAAAATGTCAGGTGAAGAAAGCACCAGAGGGGGGCCAATCATCGTCCACGAGGGTGGGGGCACGCCCTACCCCCTGGGCGTGCCCCCACTGCCTCGTGGGCCACCTAGCAGCCCCCCGATGCTCATCTTCTGGTATAAGGTATCTTCTGCCCTAGAAAAAATCACAAGGAAGCTTTCAGGACGAAG
>LR738713.1:352713382-352780479 GCA_902687465.1 Secale cereale
CCCCCCCCCCCCGCCCTCGTGCTCCCGTGGTGGAGAGCGACGATGCCCGCAGCCGCCGCCGTCCGTAGGGGCTCACTCGTGGTTGAGGGCGACGACGCCCGCAGCCGCCGCCGTCCGTAGGGCGCTTCCTCCGCCGTTGCCGTCCGCACCCGCCTTGTCCTGCCGTCACTTCGTCCCACGGTGAGCCCCAAATCGCCCCTAATCCGGTCCAGATCTTGTGCTAGGGTTATTTTTCGTGCCAGCATTCTCTTCTTAAGGTTGTTTTTGTATGCTTGAAATTGCAACTCCCTATGGACTGAAAGTTTTTCTCTGCCTGAATTTGGTGTTTGCTGTCTAGGTTTAGGTTTTAATTATCATCCCCCGCTGATTGGAGGCACAGTATGGCTTCTTCCTCACCAATTGATGCGTCACCGGTTAGAACGTCTTCTCCATCTGGTAACTACATTAAACTGAACTGCAGTTTTCATTCAGGGTCAATTTACTTCTTTTTTGTCGAACGAAATAGTGCACTGCATCTTAGATCCCTTTTTAGTAAGGCCTTTTTTTAAGACACGCGTGGCAAACTGATATGAACTGCGTCAAGTTAATTGTTTTTTACTTTTTTGGAAGGACATTAAGTTAGTTGTTATGTTTTTTTTGTTAAACATAAACTGCTAAAAGAGCACTGCATTTTGGACACTGCTTTGTATGTTTTTTGGCTATCCACTATGAGGTTTTGTGAAATCGATATGAGCTGCATTAAGTTTTAGTTTTTGCCTCTCACAGAACTGCATGAATTTGTTTTGTTTTGCATATCTAAGCGCACTTCTTTTTTTTATATGCGGCCAATTGGTCACTTGAACGAATTAGTGCACTGCATCATATAAACCTGTGCCAATGTGCACTTTAAAGACACGCGTGAATATGATATTCAAGCGACATGAACTGCATTTTTTAGGTTTACTGTTATGTTTTTTAATTGTTAAACATAAACTGCTGGAAAAGTGCACTGCATTTCTACATATTTTTTTGGTTTTTTCCATGTTGATATGAGCTGCATTAAGTTTAGGTCTTCATCTCACACACACATCTTTTTTTATGTTTTTTCTCACCCACAGTTTTATCTCCTGGTGGGTCAGGGGGTGGTGGCGTTAACTATTTGATTACACGTTATTTCACAGCCGATGTTGTCGGTGGCGGTACATCTGATCAGGTCAACATTCCCCCTGAGTTGAGTGAAACCCAGTCGCAATCTGTTGATGGCACAGAGCCAGTTACACAGGATTGGATGGTCCCTGATCAGATTGCAACCGATGTTGAGAGGAGAAGGCAGAAAGCTATTGCGCTCGGTAATACTTTCGTGAAGGCTCATAGGGCGAAGCAAGTAAAGTTAGGGGAGGGTAAGGAGATAGGAAGGAGGATTGCAGATTCAAAGAAGTCTGCTAAATTTGCCCCCGCAAAGAATGCTGTGAAGAAGAAACTAAACACTGTCGCAGAGCAAGGTTTAAGTTCTCCACGCCGGAGCCCGCGTGTTGATTACTCAAAGAGACCTAATTACGCCAAGGTTGATGTGGGTGGGATTCATGGAAAGCGGAGACGCGCGGACGATCACTCTGGTGTTGATTGTGAGCGTCGATCTAAGCTTGCGCGGGAAACTGGAGCTGAAGAAGCTCTGGACAGTGATTCTGATGAGGAGGATGTTGATGTTAGTAAGGTATACACTGTTTATTTACTTTTTCTTCTTTTTTTTAAGTTGTTTTTGCATGAGTTTTGGTGATGTGAACTGCATTTTTTATTCTTTTGTTTTTTTTGTAGGCTGCTAAGAGTACGAAGAGGAAGAGGTCTGAAGACGATGCTGCGCACGAATGGCGTTTCAACAAGACTGTTCGGCTGTCCATTCCAAATGTAATCAAAGCTATCGCTTTGCTGGGTGAGGTGCACAGAACTTTGGTGCGGCAAGCAGGTTTTGGCATTGTCTTTGACCTGAAATTAGAGAAGAATGTTTCTCGTGTTTTGATGTGCAAGATGATGGGAAAGATCGACCCCGACACGATGAGACTGGACTGTGGGCTAAACAAGGTTCTGGAAATCAATCGCGAGGCTGTCCATCACATTTTCGACTTCCCTATGGGTTCTCACACTGCTCCCAGGCCTGCTGCTAGCGGCCATGATGATTCGCTGACTAACCTGAAGGATGAACTCGGGTTCAACCGTTCTCGGAGCATAGATGCGAAGGACCTACTTACCTTACTTCGCACGCTGGCTGCGGACCCTGCGAAGGTTGATAAGACGGTGAAGGTTTTTTTTCTCATTGTCTTCCAGTGCTTGCTTTGTCCTAGCCCCGCAACTCGGTTGTCCAGGGTAGCTGCTATGGTTGAAAACTTGGATATTGCATCTATGGCTAGCATGGATTTTTGTCAGCCTGTTGTCGACGAGCTGCAGGCCGCTGTGTACAAGTGGAATTCTACAGGGAGCAAGCAGAACTGCGCTGAGGGTTGCACCATCGTTCCCCTGTTCATGTACCTGGATTCCTTGAACCTTCGAAAAGTATCGGTGATGGATAAACGCACTCCACGCGCCGCAATACTGTCCCATGTGCAGTTGAAGAAGATTCACAACGCCGACATCGTTATCAGGGGAAAGATACACCTGGACTCTTACAAGTTTGGCAAGCTGCCGGTGAGTGCATAGCCATCCTTTGTTTTTGTTTTTATTCCTTTTTTTCGCGCATGCTAAAATGTGAACCTCTTATGTACTTTTCTTTGTGAACTGCATCTCTTTTTTTGTTAATTTTTTCAGTGGAAGGCGGAAGCGGACATTGTGTATAAGCGGACTGCAGTTGCGGAAGCCCCTGAAATGTTTTGTGAGCCTCTTGCTAGGGCAGCTCCAATTCGACGGGGTCGTGGTTTTGCTAGGGCGGCTGCTGGAGGTTTTTTTGGACAGGCTTCTGGTGATCGCAATAGATTTGTGCAGGTCGATGAGCTTCTCGATAGGGTCATCAATATAACTAGTGATTTCCCAACATCCGGTTCCAGGATGAGGAATATTGCCGGTTTGTTTCCTGAAGGCAAAGGCCCTTCTGAAGCAGAAATTGAGACCGCTCATAACTTTGACCGTGGGCAGCTTGAATTCCTTAAGCAGGCTGTAACGAAAATCAGATCTTCATTCATTCAGTTTAAGCAGTCTCAGGATGACAGGTGTGCTACGTATGAGCAGGAAGCGGATGCAATCGTGAAGGAAATGAACAGGCATGAAGATGTTGTCCGGCCTTCTCTGCCCGACCCCGCAGATGTGGATGTATGTTTTTTTTCCATATGTGAACAGTTTTTTTTCTACCCATATTTTGTTATCTATTTTTTCTGTGCGTTTGTTGCATTGACTATTTGTTTTTTCTATCGTTTTGTTCTTTTCCCAGTGTGTCGGAGAATCTTCCAAGGCTAACGCTGGTCGTGTTGATGAGCACCAGGACCACGACGGTGTTGATTCTGATTACTTGTTTGACAGGCCATTATCGCCCGTTGACGAAGCTGCCAAAGACAATCCTATTGACGAAGTGGTCATCGACAAGGTTTGATTTCTTCCTATTATTATTTTTTTGTTACAGTGAACTTCATTGTTTTATTTTTTTGTAGTGTCCAAAACAAACAATCATATTTTTTTTTGCACCAGCAGTGGCAGCGAACTGCATTTTTTAACTTTTTCTTTGTATTTTTGTGCACCAGAAGTGGTAGTGCACTGCAGTTGTTGTTTAGAGAAGAAGCATCATCTTTTTTTTAGCAGTGAACTGCATGATCTGGTGTTGGTTTTTTAGTTGTAGAACTGCAGATTTGGATAATAGTTTTATTTATGTTTTAATGTTTTTTAGGTTGCCGAATCAAATGTGGAGATACATGGGAAGGAGGCAGATGGTGACGACGCTCGCAAGGATGAGGAGCCTGACAAGTGTAAAGAGATGGAAGGCGACGACGCTCCCCTGGTGAGTATAGAGAATTTTTGCATTTTTGTGTTTTATTTTTTATTTTTCGTGGTAGCTTCATGGTCCGTTTTTATTAGTGAACTGCATTCTAGCTTTTTTGTGTAATGTGTTTTATTTTGTTAACTCATCAGAACTGCGGATTAAATGTTGAAATCCAAGCGGAGCACAACATTGGGGATGATAACGTGGAAGGGAGAGGTGGGCAGGAGCCTCATGCGGAGGTTGATAAGGCAGAAGGTAGAGAAGGAGGGGAGTGTCCTGTTGAGACTGATAAGGCACAAGAGAGAGAAGGAAGGGAGGACGTCGTGGATTGTGATAAGGATGAAGAGAAAGAAGGAGCTCCTGGCGTTACAGTTGAAGTTGCAGAAGAGACAGAAGGAACTCGTAGAGTCGGATTTGATGATGCCGGGACATCCGCTGGCATCGATGGTGTTGTTGGGCCTACTGTTTTGTTGGTTGGCGACGAGGTGCCTGAGAAATTTTGTGTGGTCCCTCGCGCCCCCGAGCAATCTGTCGGCAATCTGGCTTTCCCAGCCGATACAACCAAAGTCCCAGCGGAGACAGTTTCGATTGATTCCGAAGAGGAACAGCCAAGACTTTCTCAGGTCATGAGTAATCAAGCGCCGCTTGACGATGATATTACCGGGCTGGAGCACTTGACGCTCAGCGAAGATGTATACGAGCAGCCGCACAAAGTTTATTCTGAAACCGAAGGTAAGCGAACTGCATTATTTTTTGTTCTTTTTCCCGGGGGCGAAATGGACCGTGCATGTGTTTATAATCTGATATCGTCCCCACCCTGTATGCAGATGAGGAATTACCTGTTGTTACTCCTTCAAGGATTGATCCAGCTCTTATGAGGAGATACAATGAGTTGTATGACGCTGTTACGAGGGCTAGGAGGGACAAGAAGAAGCAGTATGACATTTTCTGTCTTACACCCCGGTTAATTAATATGTTATTTTTTCAGGGACGCTCCCATCTTATCAATTTTTGCTGTGCTTTTTTCTTCTTGTCTGAAGGCATCTAGTTGCGTTCAAGGGAGAGTTTGGTGATATTACTATCGGCCATGTCGGCGAGTCTTTTTGGTCGTATGGAACGCTGAGCACACGCCTCGCAAACATTGGCGTGTCTATGCTAGCTGAAAGGTTCAAAGGATCTCAAACTATGATTGTCCCGTACAACCTATGCGTAAGCATTTTCATTAATTTATATTTTATCCCCCTCGTCCAATTTTTATTTATGCTATAACCATTTTTCATTAACTCTCTGGTTTTGTCTTTTTTGCAGAATTCCATTTGGAACGGCGGTGCCACAAATAGGGCTTTGAAAAAGATGTTTTCATCAAGCGCAGAGGAACGTGTGGACAAGAAAAACTTGGTAGCGCATCTTGACCATTTTTCGTCATCTTGAAAATAAGTTTTCTGTTTTTTCAATTTTTTCTCATCTGTTTTGTTTTATTCTTTTTTTTATTTCAGATTATGTTTGCAACATTTGACCCTCCTCCCGCAACAATGAAGGACGCGATAGGCCACTACTGCTTGGTCACTTTGAACCTGCGAGAGAAGCGTTTTGAGCTTCTCGACTCATTGAACGAAGGAGACAGCGCTGCTGCAAGTGTTGTCTTCAGGAAAATGGTCAGGAACATCAAAAAAGTCTGGAAAGATGGCAGCGCAAGCTGCGACGAGCCGTTGAACCCTCCCACCCTGGACGGCTATGCGCTGACTCATATTAACGTCCCGCAACAGGGAAACGGGTTTGTACCTGTTCTCATTTTTTCTTTTTCCTCGTTCATTTTTTCTTGTGTAAGTGAGCTGCATTGTTTTTACTAAATTAGAAGCACCTTTTCCCTTGAGCGAACTGCATTGCTAATGTGTTGTTTGTTGCTCTCCCTCGGTAATCTTTGTGTGTATGGAGCTGCATTGTTTTACTAACATCAGTAGCACTTTTTATTACTGAGTGAACTGCATTGTTAATGTGTTTTGTGTTGGTTTTTCTTTGCAGGCATGATTGTGGATTTTACATGTTCCAGTTCATGCAGACCTGGGATGGTGAAACGATTGCCAAGTTTGGGAAGGAGCACATTGGCTACATCAGGAAGGCTATGCTCTATAGTTGGCTGACCTCGTCGCATTGCTGTCTGGACCTGACATCACTTTTAATTTTTAAAGAAGGTTATTATATTTTTTTTGAGTCACACACCTTTTTTATTAAGTGAACTTCATTGGTACAGAGATGGGAGGTCGACTACTTTTGTTAAGCTTTTTTAGTAGAACCCCATTTGTGTGTTTAAAATGACATTTCCTTAGGGAACTTGATGATTCTTTTTCACTACTTTTGCTCATTATCCATTTTTTTGTGCAGGCTTTGATGAAGGCGCACACCAAGGTGGTATTTCCTTGTTTGAAACTCAGGTTCATACTCCAACTATTCAGAAAGTTGTCCTTGACGAACCTCCCGTTAAGGTTGTTAAAGAACCTGTGTGTAAGATGTTGAGGAGTGACGCCGGCACTTCGAATGAAAAAGCTCTTGAGAAATCTCCTGTCAATGTCAAGCATGGGAAGAAAGCTGCGAGCCCTCCGAATGCTGAAGATAGCGATGATGATTTTGAGAGGCCACCACCAGTGCCTAGGAGGACCAGGAGCGCAGCTGTGGAACGCCCGACGGACAGCGAGGCACTAATTCTATCAAATAGGAGGCCTGTGCAGAAGCCATCAAAGTTTCGATCTCCTGTAGAGAAGTTGAATCCTGCGAGATTCAGCCATCTTGTGGAGATGGGGAAAGTCTTGCAACTCATCACGAGCACACAATTCAGGCAGAAATACAGCGAGTCAGTTCTTTTTTCATTAGTTTTTTATATTTTTTTGATTTTTAATGTGTGTAATGTTCTTTTTCTGTGTTTTTGCTTTTGTGCTACTAACCCCCCACCTTTTGCCGTTTCTTTTGTGCAGGTCTGCGCTTTTCCTGCACAGGAATCCTATCGAACTCTACACCGTGACTGTGGACTACATGTTCTTAACTTTCAGCAAAGGTGGTTTTATGGACTCGGAATTGATGGATCATATCATCAGGTTCTGGAAGAATGACGAGAGTATGAATGTGGTTTATCGATCTGGCGAACGCGTTCTGCTGTCCCCTTTGTTTATCACGGTATTTCTCTTTTTTCTTTTCTTTTTCTTTTTTTCTGCTCGAGTGAACTGCAGTATATAGTGTATAATAATTTGTTTTTAGAATGTACTGAACTGCATACATTTTTTTTTGTGTCTTAACCCATGCATCTTAAAACGAAACAAATTATGGGGAGAATTTGTGAACTGCATACTGTTTTTTAGAGAAGCGTGATCCATTTTTTTATTAAGCGTCGGAGCGAACATCTTTTTAAGGTGAACTGCATTAACTTTCTTTTGTGAATTACCCACACGCAGTATGTGCTTCAAATGAATGATCACGCGGATAGAGATGCAGATGGAAATGTTGTGTTGCCTTTTTTCCACGGCAAGTTTAACGTCGAAGATGCAGCACAGCAGTTCGAACTTTATGTCCGTGATGACGAGAACCTTCTTGATTGCAAATTAGTAAGTTATTAGATTTGCTTTTGTTCAGCCTTTTTGTATTTATTTTCTCTCCCAATTTTTTCCAGTAATCCCTTTTCACTGATCGATCCCATAACAAATTTGATGAAACAAAATCAGATTATGTTACCACGATTGAAAGACGAGCATTATTCGCTATACACAATGAATAGGCACCGCGCGACCCTTGACATTCATGACACTAGGAGGTACAGCGGACCAGTTGATCAAACGACGCGGTGGCATAAGTCTGAGTACCGCAGCGACCGCACTGAAATGGTAAAAAATTTCTTTTTTTCACCTTTCTTGTTTTTTTCATGCGTGGGCGTGTTGAACAATTTTTGTTGTGATGTGTATTTTTGTTTTTTTTTTTTTTCCACCAGATGATCAGGATGACTGCATTGTTGAAGAGGGTTTATGGAGAAAAAGAGTACAAGAGAAAGGAGTCGGTAGACTGGGTGGATGTTTCAAAAAAAGCTAGCTATTTGGGCACCCCTGAGCAGGGCCCCAACGAGTGCGGATTTTATGTTCTGAAGATGGCTCAGTATTACGACGGCAAAACCTTTGTTGTGAAATTCGGAAAGCGTAGTGTAAGTATCTTCTTTTTAACTCAGCAATATCTCCTCATTCCTTGATATTTTTTTCGTCAGTTTCTTTTTTTCGTAGATGATGTTGTATATTTGTTTATTTTATTTTTTTCTTCATCGCAGGAAGCTGTTATTCAGGATTGGAAGGCTGAGTTTTTGTTCCAGATTCTGTTCCACCCAGAAAACATGGTCGTTGTCACCGAGTTCCCGGAGGATCTAAGAAATCTCTGCATTTCTCTTGGCTTCTCTCCAAGACTGCATTCGCAGGAGCAGGATGAGGCATAAATGATAGCAGATCTTTTTCTACGTGTGTTGATGTCTTTTTCGCGGGTGCTCCAGAACTTTATGTAAACAGTAATGTATGGTCGCTGTGTGTAGTTCTCGATGTGCAAAGCTGTAAACACCATGCTGTGTGCTTTTGTATATATCGGTCTAGTTAGTTTTTGTGTGTGTTTTTTTTGGTGGCAGATGGTGACAATGTCAAATATGTGCATAATGGAGCTTTCAGCCAACTCCTCCTTGTGAGTTGTAACATGTTCGCAGCGCACTGCGTTATCTCATATGATTAGCAGCCAAGTTTTTTTTAAATATATGCATCCGCACTGCATCTCACCTTATCACATGGGACTGCAAAGACGAATTCAACGTGTTTGTCGTCGAGTTTCAAAATTCATCCGCACTGCAGCCAAGTTTTTGTTTTCACATTTTTTTTGCACTAAGCGCACTGCACTGTATACTCGAAGCGTACTGCAGTGCAAGCTTTTAAACGCGACGCACGCACTGCAGTGTACGCGAATCCTAGTCTGACTCTACATTTTTTGTCTTCTAACTGCATTCTGTATCGATTCATGGTCATGTCAGGTTCTATACGACGAAGAGAACTGCATTCTCCAAATGACATTCCGATCTCAGAGTTCTTATACAGAAGAGAACCGCATTCTGAGATCTTATTTTCTTTTTCGTATAGAAGAGCACTGCATTTTATCAAACATATTACAAGTTAATATGTTTTTTAAAATGTAAAACTGCATATGTGTTGATCTACGTCCTTTTCCTGGTGCTTCTTCTCAGATTGTGCACTGCAGTTCGCATCCACGACGAATGCGATGGAGTAGTCATCTTTGCAGTTCGCTTCCCCCTGTCATGCATGACTGAGGCAGGATGCTTCAGCGGCGGATCCCCTAGGTGGTCTTGGGGGCGAAGGTGATGTGCGCCGTCGCTTCCTAAACGCCGCCGCGGAAATATCGTCGCCGCCGGACTGCATTGCCGGCCGTTTGGCTCGCTCTCCGTGGTGCTTGGCGCGGAAGAAGGCGGGGAGGGGTGGGGGGTGGCTGCCGGCCGCCGGGGGCGGTGGCGTGGAAGAAGGCGGGGAAGGGTGGGTGTCGCCGCCGGCCGCCGGGCAGTTGGCGCGCTAGGAGGCGCGGAGGAGTGGGGGAGGAGGCCCGCCGCTGGGGCGCTCCCGCGCTAGGAGGCAGGGAGCGGTCGGGGAGGACGCTGGCGTCGGGGGCGCTCCCGCGCTAGAAGGCGGGGAGGGGTCGAGGAGGACGCCGGCGTCGGGGGGCGCTCCCGCGCTAGAAGCTCTGTAGGGGTGGGGGAGGCTTGTTAGGAGAATAAGCTTTTTGTTAGGAGAATAAGGTCTTAAGGGGTGTTATGAGAATAGACCCACCCCTACAAAGCTTATTAAACTAGTAATGGCGCACTCTGCCATGGTGGGCCATTAGTATTTTTGAAGAAAAAACATTTGTTACTAATGGCGCACCGTGGGCCTGGTGTGCCATTAGTGTCTACCACACTAATGGCACACCAACTCATGGTGCGCCATTACTATATAGTAGTGGCGCACCAAGTGTCTGGTGCGCCATTAGTGGCCATATCATCTATAGCCCTTTTCCTAGTAGTGAAAATTACACTGTTGCATCATACCAAATAGCATTTCTACTGCACTAGTACTCTCCTACACTCTTCTCTTGCATAGATTTAGCCGAAAATCACATGAACAACACATGCATCTCCCCAAGACCTAGAAGCACAAAACAAGGCAAAAAGGAAGAGGGACTAGGGAGATACCGGGGTCCATGGCAAGAGCGCGAGGTGGGGAACGATCCCACCGGTCAGAATGCGAGGAGAGCGGCCGGACATGGAGATCCGGCGAGGTCCTCCAGCGCCGTTGTTGGGCAGGAGAGTGAAAGACGAGATGGGGAATAAGAGTTGAATGGGTATGGGGGAGTTGAAACTCCCCATGCCCGCTCTTAACC
The DNA here is from genome assembly GCA_902687465.1 of Secale cereale. NCBI lineage: Eukaryota > Viridiplantae > Streptophyta > Magnoliopsida > Poales > Poaceae > Secale > Secale cereale. Next base: position 352,723,752 of record LR738713.1, read on the forward strand.
CCCACCCGCTCACGACGGCGCGGTAGTACCGCTAGTCATCATGGTATTACCGCCCGGGCGGAAGTACCGCATGCAGGGTGGTAGTACCGCTCTTCCAGCGGCAATATAAATTTACTGCCGTGATGGGCACGGTAGTACCGTGCTCAACTCCTGTGGTAGTACCATGGCATGGCACAGAAGTAACGTAACCCAAGAAAAGTGCAAGTTTCACAAAAACAAGAAGACCAAGGCCTTTGCAATACATCCTTCAAACACAAGAACACGCAAAATAGCACACACGCGAGGCAACTCAAACACTAGCAAAAGACAAGCAAAGGCACAACTCAACCTCACCAAAGAGAGGGCGGTGGCCGGAGCCACCTATATTTGAGTCACTTGGTTTGGCACCGCGAAGAATTATCCTTGGGCCCATGACCAAAACTCGTCTTTGAAGCACAAGTACCATAAAAATGGCTAATGTGAAAGATTTTATCAATTTATGCATAATGGGGGGAGAGAGGGTTCATTGAGAGAACAACACCCCCCTATGTTCATTCCTACATCTAGACAAGACAACATGATGAGTGAGGTGGGGTGTGCATGGTTTCAATCCACATTGCTCAAATCAATGATATTTAACTCATGCCTTAACTCGCGAAATCTTGCTTCATCCAAAGGCTTCGTGAAAATATCGGCAAGGTTATCATGAGTGTTGACATAATGAAGATCAATCTCCCCTCGCCTAATGTGCTCCTGGATAAAGTGATACCGAATCTCAGTATGCTTCGTCTGGAAGTGTTGCACCGGGTTGAGAGAAATCTTGATGGCACTTTCATTGTCACACCAAAGAGGCACTTTGTCACAAATGACATCGTAATCCTTTAAAGATTTCCTCATCCATAAAAGTTGAGCATAACAACTGCTGGCCGTCACATACTCAGCTTCGGTGGAGGAAGGAGATACACAACTTTGCTTCTTGGAAGACCAACTCACCAAAGAGCAACCAAGAAATTGGCACCCTCCGGAAGTTGACTTCCTATCCACTTTATCTCCCACCCAATCCGAATCTAAGAAACCTACAAGATTGAAGTTTTCTCCTCTTGGATACCATAAGCCAAAGTTTGGGGTATGAGCCAAATATCAAAAGATTCGCTTGACTGCCACAAAGTGACTTTCCTTAGGTGAGGCTTGAAACTATGCACAAATTCCGACACTCAACATGATATCCTATCTAGATGCACAAAGGTAAAGCAAGGATCCAATCATAGAACGATATACCTTTTGATCCACCGCTTTACCATTGGGATCAATGTCAAGTTGGCACTTGGTAGGCATAGGAGTAGTAGCCCACTTGACATCACTTAGATTGAATCTCTTGAGCATGTCTTGAGTATATTTGGCTTGTTTGATGAAGATTCCTTCTCTTCTTTGTTTGACTTCGAACCCGAGAAAGAACTTCTACTCTCCCATCATGGACATCTCAAACTCCGCGGTCATGAGTGCGGCAAACTCATCATTGAAAGCTTTGTTCGGTGAACCAAAAATAATATCATCAACATATAGTTGGCATACAAACAACTCCCCTTTGACCTTCTTGGTACAAAGAGTGGGGTCGATTTTCCCAATTTCAAACCCACGATCTTGTAACAACTCGGTAATATGCTCATACTACGCACGTGGGGCTTGTTTAAGGCCATAGAGTGCCTTATCGAGTTGATACACGTGATTGGGGAACTTAGGATCCTCGAACCCCGGGGGTTGTTTGACATACACCAACTCATTAAGAGGACCATTAATAAAAGCACTCTTCACATCCATTGATACCCTCGACTTGGGAGTAGCCTTGTGCCACCAAATGAGCCTTGTTGTGAATGACTATCTCGTGAGTATCTTGCTTGTTCTTAAAGATCCATTTGGTTCCAATGACATTATGGTTCTCCTTCGGCCTTCGCACCAACCGCCACACCTTGTTGCTCTCGAAGTTATGGAGTTCTGCATGCATGGCATTGAGCCAATCCGGGTCTTCGAGCGCCTCATAGACCTTTTGGGGTTCAACACAAGAGACGAACACGTGATGAGCACAATAGTTTGCTAATTGTCTACCAGTGCTTACCCCCTTTGTAATGCTTCCAAGGATATTCTCCATGTGATGCTCTCTAGAAGCGAGCCTAGAAGCAACTTTTGTGGCACGATGCTCCAATTGTTCCTCAAGTGAGAGTTGGGGTGCGCTAACTTGATCATCATGAGCGTCGTCTTGAGCTTGTTCTTGATCTTGAGCTTGCTCTAGATCTTGAACTTGATCAGGAGAAGGAACTTGGCCTTGTGCATCACTTGGTGGATCAACACCATCTTGTGGTTGATCTTGCACTTGGCCTTGTTAATTGGGTTGAGGGCCTTCACTTTGTTCGTCGGAAGCGTGTGGGTCTTGGGTTGGTGACGGTTCCACTTGAGTGGGACATTGTCCTTATCCTTCGGGCACAAGGGGTTCCTCATTGGGTAGGATATTACCAACTCCCAATCTTCTTATGGCTTGAGGAGGAATTTCATCACCTACATCACAAGTACCACTTTGCTCCACTTGGGAGCCGTGATTCTCATCAAACTCCACGTTAAATGTCTCCTCAATTAGTCCGGTGGACTTGTTGAGGACACGATAAGCATGAGAGTTTGTAGCATAACCAACAAATATGCCCTCATGAGCTCTAGCCTCAAATTTAGACAAATGGACACCTTTCTTGAGTATGAAACACTTACAACCGAACACCCGGAAGTACTTGAGGTTGGGCTTGTTACCGGTAAGTATCTCATATGGAGTCTTGTTCAAGCCTTTGCGGAGATAGAGCCGATTGGATGCATGACATGCGGTGTTGCTGGCTTCGGCCCAAAAGTTGTATGGAGACTTGAACTCCACGATCATGGTCCTTGTTGCGTCCACCAATGTTCGATTCTTCCTCTCCGCCACACCATTTTGTTGAGGGGTATAGGGTGCGGCATATTGATGCTTGATCCCCTCATCACTAAGGAACTCATCAAAGGTGTAGTTCTTGAACTCGGTGCCGTTGTCACTTCGAATCATCAAGATCTTTGCATCATGTTGACGTTGAGCTTCATTTGCAAAGTTGATGACCGTTTGTTGGGTCTCACTCTTCCTCTTGAAGAAATATACCCAAGTGTATCTTGAATAATCATCCACAATCACCAAGCAATACTTTCTACCCCCAAGGCTATCGAATGATGGAGGCCCAAAGAGATCCATGTGGAGGAGCTCCAAAGGCCTCGTAGAGTAGATGATAGTCGTGGGAGGGTGAGCCTTCTCATGTAGCTTTCCTTCGATAGAAGCACTACAAGCACGATCTTTGGCAAAGCTAACATTTGTTAGTCCACGGACATGGTCCCCCTTGAGAAGACTTTGCAAAGATCTCATATTGACATGGGCTAAATAACGATGCCAAAGCCACCTCGCGTCAACTTTAGCCATTAGGCATGTCATGGTCTTAGTGGGTCGCTCCGAGAAGTTGACCACATAGAGACCATTCTCGACATGCCCAACAAATGCTACTTTAAGAGTCTTGCTCCACAAGAGGGCCACGGAATCAATATCAAAGAAAGTAGCAAAACCCATGAGTGCAAGTTGATGAACGGAAAGTAAATTGTATGCAAGGGACTCAACAAGCTTGACTTTCTCGATTGTGAGATCATGAGAAACGACAACCTTGCCGAGACCAAATACCTTAGAAGATGAAGCATCACCCCATTCGACATTGGTGGGCATAGATGTACCATTTTGCACGTCCACCACCAAGTCTTTGCTTCCGGTCATATGATTTCTGGCTCCACTATCGAGCAACCATGACCCCCCACCAGAAGCAAACTCCTACAAGAGATCAATGCTTGGTTTTAGGTACCCATTTTGTAGTGGGTCCTTTGATGTTAGTAACAAGGGTCTTAGGAACCCAAATAGACCATTCAATGTACTCGTAAGAAGAACCGACAAATTTAGCATAAACATGTCCATCACTAGCACGACATAACACATAAGACGAGTTAAAGTTGCCGGCTTTGTTGGAAGGAGTGACAATGCCCTTTTTGACTCCACCACCCTTCACAATGTTTTTCTTCTCCTTAGGAGTACCCTCTCCCTCCTTCACAAAGGTTTGCTTGATAGGAAGAGGTTGCTTGGTCTTGTCATTCTTCTTCTTCTTGGGCTTGGGGGCAAACCCAATCCCCTCATTGGCTACAACTTCCTTTTGATTGCTCAAAAGGTTGTTGAGGTTCTTCTCACCTTGTATGCAAGACACAAGGCCTTTCTCAAGTTGCTTCTTTAACGTGGCATTCTCTTCAACAAGATGCACATGCTCACAACATGGGTTAGTAGCATTTGCATTATCAACTAAAACCATGTGAGGAAAATTGGCTTTCCCCTTGGTTAGCGAAACTTGAAGTTGATCATGAGACTCTTTGAGGCTAGCATGAACACTCTTCAAGACCTTGTGAGCATTGTCAAGTGTATCAAACTCCTCCTTGAGTCTACCATGGTCAACCACAAGTTTTGCCTTTTCGGAATTGAGCACACGAGAGACAACTAAAGCATGATCAAGATCTTTCTTTAATTTAGGCATGATCATCGTTGTGTGACTCCTCAAGAGCCATACGAAGACCACGCTCTTCCTCAAGAGCATTAGAGGGATTCGATATCTCGTCGGCATAGTCTCGACTATGACCCTCCATCTTACAGATGGTCTCTTCGTGAGCCTCGATCATGTCATTGGCTTCACAAAATTGTTCCAAGAGAGCAACGAAATGCTTCTTGGATTTACCTTTGAGCTTACTCATAAAAGACATAAATTCATTTTTCTCCTGCTCTGCCCCCTCACTTTCATCAATGCAATCTGTCAATGAAGGATTAGTAGTGATGGTAGACTTGATGTTGGGGGTTACCTTATTGGTGGCTTTAGCCATGAGGCACTTGGCGGTGATGTTCTCATTTGGTGAGTCGAAGAGGGATGGCCGTGGAGTTGTTGCAATGGCAATGGTGGCCATGGTAACCACCTCGTCATATTCTTCGTCTACCATCAATCCTTTGGGCTTCTTGGTGAAGTTGTTCGTGTTGGGGAAAGATTTGGGCTTATCTTTTCGGATAAGCTTGCCTCCATTGTCTTCCCTTTTCTCATATGGGAAATCCACAACAAAATGACTCACATTGCCACAATTTTAGCAGTCCTCACTCGTTGCTTGCCCTTGAAACCACTTGAATTTTCTTGTTGAAGTTGGGTCTTGAGTTCTTCTTGTTGCCCCCAAATTGCCATGAAGCAAGAGCCATGTGCTCATGATATGAATATTCGGTGTCTTCGGGACAACACTCCTCTTCATCCTATTCATCCTCTTCTTCCACACAAGCCTTGGCATTCAAAGCAAGATTGGGCATCTTTGATCGTTGAGCCCGCAACACGGCATTGTCGGCGGTCTTGTCCAAGATCTTCATAGGAATAAACTCATCCAACACTTCACTTGAGGACAAGGTGTGAAAGTCCGGCCTTTGACGGATGACGGAGGACATGGCCTTGTGATAAGGCATCATGGCCTTGAGAAACTTGCGCCTGATCCAATTGTCATCCATATCCTTGCTCCCATGATCTTGGAGTGAAACCGCAAGAGTGGTTAGTCTCCGATAAAGTTCACGGGGTTCTTCATCTTCGATCATTTCAAACTCATCGGCTTCATCTTGCACAACTTCATGGTTTGAGCGTTGAATGCTTGCACTTCTCTTGTATAAAGAAACAACATGCTCCCATGCTTCCTTGGCCACGGGAAAGGGTCGAAGATGTGCAATATCTTCGGGAGGGATGGCTTCTTGAAGAATGCAAAGAACGGTAAGTTGAATTGATGATCCATGACTTCTCTTGGAGTAAAGTTGTATGGATCATGCGGGTAGAACCCTCTCTCAAGGATTCTACAAAGATTAGTAGAACAATGATTTAAATGACGTTTAAAACGAAAAGTTCAAGTAGCAAAATCAGCGTTTTTCACATAATTAGGGGGGGGACCAACATGAATTAGATGCGGGGAGGGAACGGGTCATCCATAAGTAAAGGGCGGTTCAACATGGGTACAGATGCCACTCCGTTCTTAGACACGGGAACTTGATCACTACTAGTTTCTCCATTATCGGGAGAGCATCCGTCACCTTGTTAGTGGGATGGCCACTTCCAATGGTGCGGTGGATAATTTAAGACCATCCAGAAATTCTTTGAACATGCCTTTGACCTCGGTCATCATTGAGGTTTTCAATGTGTCTAAAGCCGCATTGAACTCCTCACGACAGACCGAGGGTCCCCCACGGACATAGATAAGGATGGATTCACACTGTGGTGCTCCTCCGTGTCCACTATGTTGTCACCCATACTCTTTGGACGGTAAAGTCGACGAGGCTCTGATACCAATTGAAAGGATCGATATGGTTGACTAGAGGGGGGGGGGGTGAATAGGCAACTAACAATTTTTAGCTTTTCTTCACAAAATTAAACTTAGCAATAAGATAGGTTGTCTAGATATGCAACTAGGTGGGCAACCTTATGATGCAACAACAACAAGCACACATGCAAGCAATCTATACAACACAACAAAAGATTGCACAAGTAAAGGTAAGAGATAACCACAAGTGGAGCCGGTGGAGACGAGGATGTGTTACCAAAGTTCCTTCCCTTTGAAAGGAAGTACGTCTCCGTTAGAGCGGTGTGGAGGCACAATGCTTCCCAAGATGCCACAAAGGCCACCGTATTCTCCTCATGCCCTCACACAATTGTCGTGATTCCACTAGTAGTGATCTTGAAGGTGGCAACCAAACCTTTACAAACAAGGTTGGGGCTATCTCCACAACTTAATTGGGAGCTCCCAACGACACCACGAAGCTTCACCACAATGGACTATGGCTTCGATGTGACTCAACCGTCTAGGGTGCTCAAACACCCAAGAGTAATAAGATCCGCAAGGGATTAGTGGGGGGAATCAAATTTCTCTTGGTGGAAGTGTAGATAGTTGCCTTCTCAACCAATCCCTAGGAAATCAACAAGTTTGATTGGCCAGGGAGAGAGATCAGGAAAAAATGGAGCTTTGAGCAACAATGGAGCTTAGGGAAGGAAGAGCTGGTCAACTTGGGGAAGAAGACCCCCCTTATATAGTATGCGGAAAGATCCAACCGTTATCCACCAACTCAGCCTCCGACATGCGGTACTACCGCACCAAACTCGCGGTACTACCACAAGGTGGTGCGGTACTTCCACTAGCACGGTAGGAGCCAGATGCGGCCCTATTGCGTATAGCAAAGAATGGTACTACTGCCGGAGCGGTACTACCGCGCGCCCTTGCGGTACTACCGCAAGGGAAGTACCGCAAGGGAGGGCACAATCTGGACTGGGAAAGGCACGGACTAATAACAATACATCCGTGGCTACTTCCGTTGAGTTTCGATCGATGCAAAAACCCAGTACGGTACTGCCTCTCACAGGGAGCGGTACTACCGCATAGGGTGCCGAAGTAATAAATTACTTCCGCTCCTACATCCTCGCCAGCCACGGCCCTGGGCCAGAGGCCACGGTACTACCACGAGTGAGGTGCGGAACTACCGCAGCCATGGGCGGTACTATCGTGGGACTCTGCAGTACTACCGCTCCCTTGAGCGGTACTACCACATGCCACAGAATAGTAGTATTAGGAAGCCTTTGTCTTTGCAACGACAAGGAATACAACAGGTGCTCCAAAGAAGTGAAGCAAAGGTGGTGCAAAGGAACAAATGTGTATGTGTTGATTCCACCCTAACCTTTCTGAAGCGGACCCCCTCTTAATAGTACGACTTTCCTATGACTCAATTCCACCAAAAAGAAACATAAAGAAACGTCGTGTTCGATTGGCTCCGAGGGGCAAAGAACCGTCGTGTGCCTAGATGTAGCGACCACGATCCGAATGGACCGAAGTCTCTGTGTTCTGTGACATCCCTGGATCAGTAATGCTGACACACACACAGTACTTGAAGGATTTATAACAGAGTGGCAATCACACACTTATTACATCGAATGTCTCCAATAAGAACTTATTACAAAATCTATGGCTTAAGGCCATCTAACAAAATAACAGTGGAAGGCTTGGAAGATAAGTGAGTCCATCAACTCCAACGGCATAGCTGAGTGCATGACAAACGACCTAGCACGTCTTATTCCTCGTCTGAAAAGTCTGCAACGTGATATGTTGCAGCCCGAAAACGGGTCAGCACATGGAATATGCTGGCAAGATAACACAAAGGATGCAAGTAATAGAATAAAGGCTATACTACATGCATATTTGGCTGGTGGAGGCTCTAGGGTTAAAGTTTTTGCGTAAAGCCAATTTTTCCCTACAACAAAGGAGTAAATTTTATTTTAACTATCATGGTGGCTGAAAATCATTGAGAAGGAACCCCCTTGCTCAATCCCAAATTAAAAGTTCATCATTAACCCAACAAATTAAATTATAGAGTGATGAGATCAACCAATAATTCAAGTACCAGATACTCAAGACGTCCATAACCGGGGACACGGCTAATCATGATCAGTTTGTACACTCTGTAGAGGTTTGTGCACTTTTCCCACAAGACTCGATCACCTCCGTTTGGTTTCTCGCACTGCATGGTGTTTGAGAAACGGATGACCGGGACACAGTCTTTCCGAAGAGGTCCCCTTAACCAGATAGATAGGCCGGTACACGTACAATCCCTCTACATCTGCTAGCCCATCACAGAAAGGTTTCCCACAACTTACTCAACTATGCCAGAGCCCATATTGGCATGTGGCTGCACACGGAAGTTTCTAGCATGAATAGTTTTATGATCCCTTTGAGCCTGGGTGGCATTCCATAGGAAAAATCACACGGAACCCCGGGATTTCCTAGGACAACACTAGATTCCCCAGGTGCCCTGCAACCAATCCACCTAGATGTGTATTCAAGTAGCCACCTAAAGTTGAAACCTTAATTAAAAACTCACATCTGTCATGGATTTCACTCAAACCCAAACCACGTCTACGAGCATAGCATAGCAACCTAAGCAATCGTAGAAGTAACTCCCAAGGGTTTGAAAATAATGCAGGTAATAGGTTCTACCACAATCTACTTCCCAGTCCCACAAGTTAAGAGATCATACTCATGCAATGTGTGAGGGTTTGATCTAATGCATAAAAACTGGGTAATAAAAGGTATGATCAAAGTGTTACTTGCCTTGCTGACGATTCGCAAAACCTAGAGACTCGTAGTAGCACGCTTCACAGTCCGGGTATTCTATCGCAAGCAAATAATAGCATACATAAGAAAACAAGCAATTATGCACAAACAAAACTCCAAAAGAAGAGATCTAACCAGAAAGTTCAACTTAAGAACTCCGGTTTGCAAAAAGAATCAACTCGAAAGAAGCAACGAAACTCAAACTGGGAAAGAAACGAGCTCCGGTTACTAATTGGACTAAAGTCAAATTTTTACAGTAGCCAAAACTTTGTTCAATTTGGTTAAACGTAGAGAGGGCATCGAGACGAAGATCTGGGATTTTGAATCACCTGATTCCGACTCTCGAGCGAAAAGAAAAACGAAAAACAAGATCAGGGTAGAAATCGCGATCGGAATAATCGCGGATAAATACCCCGAAAAAGAAAACTGACGAACAGGCTAAGGAATGAGCGTTCGCTGTCTGCGGCTAACGGACGAAAAGCGTTCGTTAAAACGAACGTACGGACGAATGTCCGCTAATCAGTTAAACCGACGAAAAACCGAACCGATCTAACCTAATAAAAAAATAGATCTACGGTTTACGAAAACCGATCGGTTTTAAAAAAAACGATAACTACCTCGAACGGCAAACTCCGGGGAGATCCCAGCGACGGCGGTCCGGCGGTCCGGTGGTCCGGTGGCGGGGCGGCGCAGCTTGGGGCGGCGGCGGCGGCGCAACGGGCGGCGCAGGCGAGCGGCGGCGGCGGCGCGGCGGCAGCGCGACGCTAGGGTAGGGGGCGCGGGGCGGCTGGGCTGGCTCGGGTCCCGGGCGGCGGCTTATAAAGCCCAAAGTCCCGGGCCTCTACGGCTCCAAGTCGGTTTGCACTTTTTTTCTTTCTAAAAGAGTCCTGGCGCAGAAAAACTAACGAAAGAAATACTAAACAGACTCCACAAATCATGAAATAAATTTTCACCATCCTCTAATAATATTTAGTACAAAGTGAACATTTTTCCCGGACCTAAATGCAATTTTGAAAAACGCGCATTTTTCCTATGCAAATAAAATCGCAAATAAATCCAGAAAAATACCAAAAGTGATTTTAACATTTTTTCCTCTAATATTTCTGTTATTTTGGAGAAGTCATATTGTCTCCGCCCATATATTGTATTTAGAAATATTTTTAGGAGAGAAAAATAATTAGAATCACATTGTCCTCGTACCGGTATTCGAGTAAACTCAAATACGAAAACGGTAAAATTCCCAACTCTCTCCGTAGGTCCTTGAGTTGCTTAGAATTTTGAGGAACGCCACAACTAAGTGCAAAGAGCATGCAATGCAGTATGATCTAAGTATAACATTCCAAATTGAAAATTTGGGATGTTACAAACCTACCCCCCTTAGAATGAATCTCGCCCTCGAGATTCGACTTGGCTAGAGAACAGGTGTGGGCGGTCCTGGCGTAGATCATCTTCTCATTCCCAAGTGGCTTCTTCCTCGGTGTGGTGACTCCACTGAACTTTGCAAATCTTGATAACCTTACTGTGGGTGACTCTGCTCAAAAAATCGAGGATCTTAACAGGCTTCTCCTCGTAGGTTAGATCACTATCCAACTGAATTGCTTCCAGGGGTACTGTGTCTCTATGCGGTATATCAGCCATCTCTGCGTGGCACTTCTTAAGCTGCGAAACGTGAAACACGTCATGAACTCCTGACAATCCTTCGAGCAATTCCAACTTATAGGCAACCTCTCCCATGCCTTCCAAAACACGGTAAGGTCCCACAAATCTCGGGGCTAGCTTCCCTTTAACTCCGAAACGTCTAACCCCTCGCAGAGGCGATACTCTCAGATACGCTCTGTCTCCGATCTCATAGGCTATCTCTTTGCGCTTTGAGTCTGCATAACTCTTCTGCCTGGACTGGGCTACCTTCAATCTATCTCGAATCAACTTCACCTTCTCCTCAGACTCTTTGATCAAGTCTGGTCCAAACAACTGTCGGTCTCCAATTTCATCTGACATTAACGGTGTTCGACACCTCCTTCCATACAATGCCTCGAACGGTGCCATCTTCAAACTGGCCTGTAACTGTTGTTGTACGAGAACTCCACGTAGGGCAGGTTATCATCCCAACTAGATCCATAATCTAATGCACAGGCTCTCAACATGTCCTCCAGGATCTGGTTGACTCTCTCGGTCTGTCCGTCGGTCTGCGGATGGAAAGCGGTGCTGAATTCCAGCCTCGTTCCCAAAGTTTGGTGAAGTTGATGCCAAAACTTTGAGGTGAACTGTGTTCCTCTATCTGATACAATGGTCCTCGGAACTCCGTGCAGACATACTATCCTGGTCATGTATATCTTCGCCAACTTCGCACTGGTATACGTGGTTTTCACAGGGATAAAATGGGCTACCTTCGTCAATCGGTCCACTACTACCCAGATTGAGTCATATCCTGCTTTGGTCATGGGCAATCCGATGATAAAATCCATGCCAAGATTCTCCCACTTCCATTCGGGTATCGGCATAGGCTGTAGCAATCCTACTGGCTTCTGATGTTGTGCCTTTACTCTCTGGCATACATCACATACGGCTACATACTCGGCAATATCCTTCTTCATTCCCGTCCACCAGAAACGTTCCTTCAAATCCAAATACATCTTGGTGTTTCCGGGGTGTATCGAGTATGGTGAATCATGTGCTTCCTGTAGTATCAACTTCCTTATCTCCGGGTCGTTGGGCACATAGATTCAATCCTCAAACCACAAGGTGTCGTGTTCGTCCTCACGAAATCCCTTGGCTTTTCCTTCACTCATCCTTTTTCTTATCTCGGCAATTTCCTTATCATCTTTCTGGGCTTCGCGTATCTTTCCCAGTAATGTCGACTGAACCTCCAACGTTGCAACGAAACCTCTAGGAACTATCTCCAAACGAAGCTCCCTGAGGTGTTCTGCTAACTCCTGTGGCAATCCCCCTTTTACTAGGGTATTTGCATAACTTTTCTGGCTCAAAGCGTCTGCCACGACGTTGGCCTTTCCTGGATGATAGTGCAGCTTCATATCATAATCCTTTATAAGCTCCAACCATCTCCTCTGTCTGAGGTTCAGCTCCTTCTGTGTGAAAATGTACTTCAAACTCTTGTGATCCGTGTACACATCACAACGATTTCCAATAAGGTAATGTATCTAGGTTTTCAGTGCATGCACGACAGCTGCTAACTCCAGATCGTGCGTCGTGTAGTTCAACTCGTGCGGTCGCAGTTGACGGGATGCATAGGAAACAACTCTTCCATCCTGCATAAGCACTCCTCCAAGTCCTAAGCGTGAAGCGTCGCAGTACACTTGGAAATCCTTGTGTATATCTGGCAATATCAGCACTGGGGTTGTCGTCAACTGTTTCTTCAACTCCTGGAAACTTTCTTCACACTCTTCAGTCCAATCGAACTTTGCCTCCTTCTTCAACAATGTCGTCATTGGCTTTGCAATCTTGGAGAAATTTTTCTATGAATCTCCGGTAGTATCCCGCGAGTCCAAGAAAACTGCGGATCTATCCAACTGAGGTGGGTGCCAACCACTCAGTGACTGCCTGCACTTTGACGGGGCCTACTGTTATACCTTCTCCCGATATAACATGCCCTAGGAATCCAACTTCCTTCAACCAAAACTCGCATTTGCTAAACTTGGCATACAACGGATGTTCTCTGAGCTTCTCCAATACCAAACGCAAATGTTGTGCATGTTCTTCCTCATCCTTTGAGTATATCAGAATATCATCAATGAATACCACGACGAACTTATCCAAGAACTCCATGAACAACTTGTTCATCATACTCATGAAATAGGCAGGCGCGTTAGTCAATCCAAATGACATAACCGTATACTCATACAACCCGTACCGTGTGGTGAAGGCCGTCTTAGGTATATCATTCTCTCGGATCTTCAATTGGTGGTATCCAGATCGTAGATCTATCTTGGAGAATACTTTCGCTCCCTGGAGTTGGTCGAACAAATCATTGATCATCGGCAGCGGGTACTTATTCTTAATTGTCACTTCATTCAGCGCACTATAATCAACGAACATTCTTAAAGATCCATCCTTCTTCTCGACCAAAAGCACTGGGGCTCCCCAAGGTGATGAACTTCGGCGAATAAATCCTTTCTCCAACAACTCCTTAATCTGCTTCTTGATCTCCTCCAGATCATTCGCTAGCATCCGATACGGTCTCTTAGATATTGGTCCGGTGCCAGGAAACAACTCAATCAAAAACTCAATATGTCTATCCGGTGGCATGCCAGGCAACTCCTCTGGAAACACATCCGGATAATCCTTTACCACTGGCACTTCCTCCTGAACAACTCCCATGAGAAAATGTACTTGAGTCCTTATGGGCGAATGCCTAGATACATACTTAATCCTTTTTCCCTCCTGGGTGGTGAGCCAAATAGACTTGCTGGCACAATCGATGTTACCTCCATACTTCGCTAGCCAATCCATACCTAATATCACATCCAATCCTTGTGACTCCAGAACTATTAGGTCGGAGGGGAAAGTGTGGCGTCCTATGGTCAATGGTGTCTGAAAACATCCTTGGTGTGTCATATACTCTGCTCCTGGTGAACTTACTAGCATGGGGGTCTTAAGAACTCAGGTGGACATCCTATGTCTATTTACGAATCCCCTTGAAATGTATGAGTGTGATGCACCACTATCGAAAAGAACTATTGCGGTAAAAGTCTTGACCAAAAACTTACCGACAACAATATCTGGTTGCTCTTCTACCTCCTCCACGGTCACGTGGTTCACTTGTCCTTTGTTGAACGGGTTGGGCTTCTTCCCGGCGCTTCCATTGCCGTTCCCATTCTTAGCTTCTGGGCAGTCATTAGCATAATGTCCATTCTTCCCGCACTTGAAACAAGTGACATGGCTGAAATCCTTCTTGGTGGGTGTGGACGGTGTAGGGCGGCTCTGGTTATTAGTTGCTCCATTCCCATTTCCATTCTTAGGGCCATTATGGTTGTGGGGAATTCCATGGTTATGGGTATATCCTCCCGAATTCGGAGTGAATCGGGGCTTCTGCTGGGCTCCAGAATTATTCCTTCCTTGTCCATACTTCCTCTTGCGGCTTGCAATCTGCTGCTGCTTCCCTTCAATCATAAGAGCTTTATCTACCAACTCCCGCTAGTTGTTGAAAGTTGCCACCATCAACAGTACGCTCATCTCATCATTCAGCCCTTCCATAAATCTCTCCTGCTTAGCGGCGTCTGTGGCCACATCATCTGGGGCATAACGAGATAGGGTACTAAACTCATCCACGTACTGTGCCATAGTACGGTTTCCTGGGTGCAAGTTGCGAAACTCCCGCTTCTTCATGCTCATAGCTCCAGTTGAGACATGGGCGGTACGGAAAGCTTGCTGAAACTGCTCCCAAGTGACATTGGCTATGGGGAAAGTGGCTGTGTAGTTCTCCCACCATGCTGCGGCTGGTCCAGACAACCGGTGTGCGGCAAATCGCACCTTCTCAGCATCCGAGCAATTGGCGGTGGTCAAATCCCTTCCAATCTTGCGTAGCCAGTCATCAGCCACTATTGGTTCGATGCTGCTAGCAAACACGGGTGGTTGCAACCTTAAGAAACGTGTCAGGTTGTCCACGGGTGGTGGTGGTGGAGGGTTGTTGTTGTTGTTGTTCTGGTTGTTCTGAGTGTTCTGGACAAGAAGTTGCATCAGGGTGTTCTGCTGCTGGATCAACTGGGTGAGCTCAGGGGGAAACTCAAATCCAGGCTCACGTCTTGGAGGCATCTGATGGGTGTAGAGGGAAGAGATTATAACAGAATTGAGGTCTAAGGGAAAATCACTACCCATATGCACATGAGACAAACACAATCATATCACACCAATCAATTCAAGCAAGAACTTACAAATCTAACTACCATTAAAAAAGTGCTCTAGAACTAATATATGGAGGTAAACTACTAGTCGCAGGGTGGGCATCTAAAAATATTGATCGGCAGACGATTCCATGATGTCTGCTCCAGCTTCATCTTCATAGTCTTCGTCTTTACTATCACCGGGTTCTGAATCCGTGTCGTCGATGATAATGTAATCTTCGGGAGGAATTTCTTCGGGTTCTTCTTCCTCTTCTTCACCTCCTGGTGCTGGATCTCCCATGAATAGTCCTAGCTTCCTTGTCAAATCGTCATTCTTCTCCACTAGTATCAACATCTCCTCCTCGTATCCGTCACGAGTAGACTTAAGTTCTTCTTCTAGCTCCAAATTCCTGTTTAGTGCCTTCTTCAATTCTATCATCCTAGCGCACATCTGGTGCTCCTGTCGTCGAATGTGCTGGTTCAACTCCTGGATGAATGCTGCAATGGATCTATCCTTTTGGGTGCTGATCATATCCCAATGCTCATCTCGGCGTCCACAAATCTGGTAGATGGTGTCCTTCAGCTCTTGCTTGTAGACATCTCCGATCCTTCCATTCGTGATGTGGGCGGCCATGCTCTTGCCTAGACTCCAAGTTGGCGCATCAAAAGAAAACTCTATTGGCTTAGTGGATGGTGCGAAGGTTCTTCCGGGAATTTGAACTTGAATGCACCATCGCTCCTCTTCTGGTAAAGTGGCGGTGTAGGTCCCGGTAAAGCTTGGTATTCCTATGTTCAGGTACCTAGTGACTTCCTTCAAGTGTCGTCCAAATGGTGTGTCTTCATCCGGTTGAGTGAACTTGTTCCTTGGGTCCACCATCCTAAAGAAGTAGAAAATGGAGAGAAGTTAGAATGAGTAGAGAAGAATGATCTAGGGTCTATCTTAGTGGTCGTGTCCTACAGTCAGCGTGTGCTCTGATACCATCTTTGTAGCGACCACGATCCGAATGGAACGAAGTCTCTATGTTCTGTGTCATCCCTGGATCGGTAATGCTGACACTCACGGTACTTGAAGGATTTTTAACAGAGTGGCAATCACACACATATTACATCGAATGTCTCCAATGAGAACTTATTACAAAATCTATGGCTTAAGGCCATCTAACAAAATAACAGCGGAAGGCTTGGAAGATAAGTGAGTCCATCAACTCCAACGGCATAGGTGAGTGCATGACAAACGACCTAGCATGTATTATTCCTCGTCTGAAAAGTCTGCAACGTGATATGTTGCAGCCTGAAAACGGGTCGGCACATGGAATATGCTGGCAAGATAACACAAAGGATGCAAGTAACAGAATAAAGGCTATACTACATGCATATTTGGCTGGTGGGGGCTCTAGGGTTAAAGTTTTTGCGTAAAGCCAATTTTTTCCTACAACAAAGGAATACATTTTATTTTAACTATCATGGTGGTTGAAAATCATTGAGAAGGTACCCCCTTGCTCAATCCCAAATTAAAAGTTCATCATTAACCCAACAAATTAAATTATAGAGTGGTGAGATCAACCAATAATTCAAGTACTAGATACTCAAGACGTCCATAACCGGGGACACGGCTAATCAAGACCAGTTTGTACACTCTGCAGAGGTTTGTGCGCTATTCCCGCGTCCGTTTGGTTTCTCGCACTGCATGGTGTTTGAGAAACGGATGATCGAGACACAGTCTTTCCGAAGAGGTCCCCTTAACCGGATAGATAGGCCGGTACACCTACAATCCCTCTACATCTGCTAGCCCATCACGGAAAGGTTTCCCACAACTTACTCAACTATGCCAGAGCCCATATTGGCATGTGGCTGCACACGGAAGTTTCTAGCATGAATAGTTTTATGATCCCTTTGAGCCTGGGTGGCATTCCATAGGAAAAATCACACGGAACCCCGGGATTTCCTAGGACAACACTGGGTTCCCCAGGTGCCCTGCAACCAATCCACCCAGATGTGTATTCAAGTAGCCACCTTAAGTTGAAACCTTAATTAACAACTCACATCTGTCATGGATTTCACTCAAACCCAAACCACGTCTACGAGCATAGCATAGCAAGCTAAGCAAACGTAGAAGTAACTCCCAAGGGTTTGAAAATAATGCAGGTAATAGGTTCTACCACAATCTACTTCCCAGTCCCACAAGTTAAGAGATCCTACTCATGCAATGTGTGAGGGTTTGATCTAATGCATAAAAACTGGGTAATAAAAGGTATGATCAAAGTGTTACTTGCCTTGCTGACGATTCGCAAAACCTAGAGACTCGTAGTAGCACGCTTCACATTCCGGGTATTCTATCGCAAGCAAACAACAGAATACATAAGAAAACAAGCAATTATGCACAAACAAAACTCCAAAAGAAGAGATCTAACCAGAAAGTTCAACTTAAGAACTCCGGTTTGCAAAAAGAATCAACTCGAAAGAAGCAACGAAAGTCAAACTGCGAAAGAAACGAGCTCCGGTTACTAATTGGCTTAAAGTCAAATTTTTTACAGTAGCCAAAACTTTGTTCAAGTTGGTTAAACGTAGAGAGGGCATCGAGACGAAGATCTGGGATTTTGAATCACCTGATTCCGACTCTCGAGCGAAAAGAAAAACGAAAAACAAGATCAGGGCAGAAATCGCGATCGGAATAATCGCGGATAAATACCCCGAAAAAGAAAACTGACGAACAGGCTAACGAACGAGCGTTCGCTGTCTGCGGTAACGGACGAAAAGCGTTCGTTTAAACGAATGTACGGACGAACGTCCGCTAATCAGCTAAACCGACGAAAACCCGAACCGATCTAACCTAATAAAAAAACAGATCTACGATTTACGAAAACCGATCGGTTTAAAAAAAAACGATAACTACCTCGAACGGCATACTCCGGCGAGATCCCAACGACGGCGGTCTGGCCGTCCGGTGGTCCGGCGGCGGCGGCGCAACGGGCGGCGCAGGCGAGCGGCCGCGGCGACGCGTCTTGGGACGGCGGCGGCGCGGCGCTAGGGCAGGGGGCGCGGGGCGGCTGGGCTGGCTCGGGCCCTGGGCGGCGGCTTATAAAGCCCAGAGTCCCGGGCCTCTACGGCTCCAAGTCGGTTTGCACTTTTTTTCTCTAAAAGAGTCCTGACGCAGAAAAACTAACGAAAGAAATACTAAACGGACTCCAAGAATCCCGAAATAAATTTTCACCGTCCTCTAATAATATTTAGGACAAAGTGAACATTTTTCCCGGACCTAAATGCAATTTTAAAAAACACGCATTTTTCCTATGCAAATAAAATCGCAAATAAATCCAGAAAAATACCAAAAGTGATTTTAACATTTTTCCTCCAATATTTCTGTTATTTTGGAGAAGTCATATTATCTCCGCTCATATATTGTATTTAGAAATATTTTTAGGAGAGAAAAATAATTAGAATCACACTGTCCTCGTACCGGTATTCGAGTAAACTCAAATACGAAAACGGTAAAATTCCCAACTCTCTCCGTAGGTCCTTGAGTTGCTTAGAATTTCGAGGAATGCCACAACAAAAATGCAAAGAGCATGCAAATTTGGGATGTTACACTAGACATGAGATATCTGAAATGCTCAATGCGCACGATTAGTCCGCAAATGCATTGTCATCAATCACCAAAACCACTTTGGGAAAAATATGCCCTTACAACAAGGAAGGTGGTGTCACGATGTGCTTATTGGAGTCAGCTAGGATGGTCCATGAACTACTTTCTACCTTCATTTGGTATCTAGCTACTACATCCTTCCAATGCTATCTCGGTAAAAAGTATCATCATCTACCTCATGCACACATTTCTTGCATAAACCTTGTGTAGGTTGTATCCTGGCATGTAATTCATTCTTTCTTGTGATACTTGTTTCCTTTCTCAAAGCATCCCAACAATGATCTCTTGTTGGTAGTTGTTATGTCTTTGACGCTCGTATGGTCGGGATTCATTTGTATACAATAAGACCATATCTAGCCATGTGTTATGCCTTCAAGCAAATATTGTATTGGTATATTTATGACTTCCTTGTGGATATCTTATTCTTTCCTTTTTGCAACAATTTCGTGTGTACATCCTTCTTTATGGATTGATATCATCGTCTTCATCTACCTAGAATCTTATACACTTGAGAGAAGTTGCATATCTAATTGATATCCCTTTCTTTCACATCCACCTTTTCCTTCTTGTATTATTTTCTTGGTGGCTCTATGAAGGTGTGTGTCTTGAGTGCGGATCTTATAACGTTGCATCTTGATGCACTCTCGTGTGGTGAAGATCATTTTCCTCGTACTTGTCTTGAAAAGGCTTGCTATTTAATTGGTATCCCTCATCTAGATGAGGCTTTCATTTTCTATCTTCACCTTGGGTTGTCAAAAGCTTGGTTGATATTTCTCTTTTTAGTGAGAATGTGAATCCATTTGCTTGATGTGTGTGGGAAGGACATGCCATGCACCTTGTATCTCAACTATTAAAGACTATGTTGATGCTTAATGCTCATCCTTATATTAGTCTTCTCAAGTGCTTTTCCATGACTCACACACATCTCTTTGGTTGAGCCTATTACTAAGTTGCCTCTTTTATATGTTGCTCAACCATTTGTTTTTGCAAATGCTAGGCTTTGTTTCCTACATGCTCACTTGGTCTTGTTGTGAGTTTCTATTCATTTTGGGGGAGTGATGATCCTATTATGTGCCCGTTGTATTCAAATACAAATATTCTTATTTGTGCACAAATCATGGGGAACTTCTCTTGTTTCTTTAGAACACTCCTTTGCTCATATCATAATATCTTATTCATGTGGCTCGTAGGAGCATTGGTCTAGTTAGTTCAATTGGTATCTTTTGATAGCCTTGTTCAATCGGTATCTTTTGATTGCCTGATTGCTTGTTTCTCTCTTTGTTATGTCTTTGTGGCATATCATTCTTTAGAAATGTTTGAGTCTCAATATATTTTGTCTTCCTCCAAGTATTTACTTTTGGATATGTGTAGTGCATTCCACTCTCTTAATGTGAAATACACAATTTATGGAGAAACGCAATATATATTGGTCTTCTTAGCTTTTCGCCCATTTTGGCAAACAATTCCAAACGGGGAGAAGTTTCAGAGAGTTTTGTGGAAAAGCTTAGAGAGTCATCTCTTCTTCTCTTCTTCCTTTGGTTTTGTTCCTAAGCTTTTGCATCTCATACGCATGCATTATTGGTTTTTGCATTGCATGCTGATGCATAATTCCTTATATAAACTCTCTTGAAAGTGATTTTAATCAATTACCAAAATGGGGGAGATTGAAAGGACATGTGGTGCCCCCATGTGTGGTTTTGGTAATTGATGACAATCTCTATGGACTAATGGTTTCCTTGAGTTATATTTGAAGGATTTGTCTATACGATTTTCTTGGAGTCCATTTGTTGTTTTAAAGGAAAGTTTGTGATGACCAAGGTGCTATTCAAGGAATTACCTAAAAATTGGTCATGTGAGAGGTTGATCAAGACTAAGACAAAGAGTGAATCAAGTTGATCAACACACAAAGGGTAGAAGATGTACCGAGAGGGATCAAGCGATCCCATGGCATGGTAAGCATTGTCAATCACGCTTTGTGTACTAACCCATGGTCTTCGTGAGAGTTCTTTGTGGGGTTAGGTTGCGGTGTGCAAGTTCAAGTGGATCATCACGAAGAGATCATATGCTTGAAGCTTGCTGTCCATTGTGGTGGTAATGTCTTCATGAGAGTTCTTTGTGGGGTTAGCTTGCGGTGTGCAAGTTCAAATGGATCATCACGAAGAGATCATATGCTTGAAGCTTGCGGTCCATTGTGGTGGCAATGGACTTGTGAAGATGTTCCAAAGAGTGGCTCACCCATAGTGGAGTACGAGAGAGAAATCAACTAATCTTCATTGAGCCAATGCTATCACGAAAGGTGGTCCAACTTGAGGGAGTCAAGATCATCATCATCTAGCTCAAGTGGACTTCGTGCAAGGCAAAGGTTTGCCCTTGACATGTTTTCTGTTTTACCGGTCTCATGGTGATAGTTTGGAGACCGGGTTATAGGATCGATAGCTGTAAAATCAAGGGGGGCTCTCAAGTGAGTAGCTTGATCGTATCATTCGTCGAGAGATCAAACCATTACATCCTTGTATCATCTTTCTTGATTATTATTTGTATTTTCTCTTGTTGAGAATTTAGAGCTTGTGGTTATCTTCGTGACAAGCTCTAGTACATCAAAAATGGATTTCATCTCCTTCTTCTATTGCGTTTTCGGTGTTGGAGGTTTTACCGGTCTTTTTCAAGGAAGGGTTCTCACCATTTTCTTATGGCCTTTTCTCATTTGCTTCTTATTGTTATTTCTATCAAGATTGTGTTAGGCCATGTTGTTAGCTTTCCAACAAACTTGGTTTCGTTGAATTCGGAGTCCGTTTGCAGAAGTTGTGTCAGTTTTGGTGTCCTCAAAAAGGCTGCAGCGGTACTACCGCGCATGGGAGCGGTACTACCGCTTGGAGGGGATGTAATTTTTTACTACCGCGGCTACTTCTGTGGCTACTTCCGCTCCGGACCAAAAACTCGTCATAAGTCCAGCGGTGGTAGGCATGGATGTAATTTTTTAGTACCACTCGCAAGCAGTAGTACCGCTACCCCGAGTGGTAGTACCGTGAGAACGAGCGGTTGTACTGCTCTGACGGTTCTTCTGGCTTTTTGCCTCCTCTCTGTTGTTTTTCAAAGGGCTACTTCTTATCTCTTGAGCCCATGTTCTTCCCCCATTGTTGACCTTCTTCGAGCTTGCTATCTCTCATTCCCTCCATGGATTCTTGCTAGTTTTTTTGGGGGGGAGAGGATATCTAGATCTACGATTCCACCAATCATTTTCTCCTCTATGTGAGGGGAAACCTTTGGATCTAGATCTTGGAGTTCTTCGTGTTCTCTTCTCTGTTCTTCCTCTCATTTTCTTCCCTAGCATTAGTTGCTTTGGTGGGATTTGGGAGAGAAGGACTTGGGCACTCCGTGTGCCCTTGCCGTTTCATTTGGTGCATCAGTTTCAGTTCTCCACGGTGATACGTGGAAGTGAAGTTGAGAAGCTTATTACTCTTGGGTGCTTGGTACCCTTGAGATTGTTCCTCTTGGGTGCTTGGAGCCGTATTACATTGTGGTGAAGCTTCGTGTGTCGTTGGGAGCCTCCAATTAAGTTGTGGAGATAGCCCCAACCTTGGTGGTGTTTGGAGCTCAATCATTGTGGTGTAAAGCTCCTGGCAAGCGTTGAGGTTTCCAATTAGGTTGTGGAGATCGCCCTGAGAAATTTGTACGGGTTCGGTGACCTCCCCCAAGGGTTGCCATTTGTACGGGTTCGGTGACCGCCCTCAAGGGTCCCTTAGTGGAATCACGGCATCTTGCATCATGTGAGGGCGTGAGGAGATTACGGTGGCCCTAGTGGCTTCTTGGGGAGCATTGTGCCTCCACACCGCTCCAAACAGAGATTAGCATCTACAAGGATGTGAACTTCGGGATACATCGTCGTCTCCGCGTGCCTCGGTTATCTTTTACCCGAGCCCTTTACTTATGCACTTTACTTTGTGATAGCCATATTGTTTCTTGCTATATATCTTGCTATCACCTAGTTGTTTATCTTGCTTAGAATAAGTTGTTGGTGCACATAGGTGAGCCTAGTTGTTGTAGGTTTTGTGCTTGACAAATTAACTGCTAGGTTTATTCTGCATTTGTTCAAGCCTTAACCATAATTATTTTAAAGCGCCTATTCACCCCTTCCTCTAGGCATCATCCATGATCTTTTAGCATGGACGGCACACCCTGTTCTGGGAGGATTGGAGGCTACTAGGAGAGAGAGTTGAGGAGTTGGCCCCTAAACTACGTTGTGATCATACAGTCTATGGTGTTGGGGAATGTAGTATTTCAAAAAATTCCTACGATCACGCAAAATCTATCTAGGAGAAGCATATAAACGAGCGGGGAGAGTGTATCTACGTACCCTCGTAGACCGAAAGCGGAAGCGTCTAGTGACGCGGTTGATGTAGTCGAACGTCTTCGCGATCCAACCGATCCAAGCACCGAACGTACGACACCTCTGCGTTCAGCACACGTTCAGCTCGATGATGTCCCACAAGCTCTTGATCCAGTTGAGTGTCACGAGAGAGTTTCGTCAGCACGACGGCGTGGTGACAGTGATGATGAAGTTACCGGCGTAGGGCTTCGTCTAAGCACTACAACGATATGACCGAGGTGTGTAACTGTGGAGGGGGGCACCGCACACGACTAAGCAATCAACTTGTATGTCTATGGGGTGCCCCCTGGCCACGTATATAAAGGATGGAGGGAGGAGGAGGCCGGCCCTCATAAGGCGCGCCCAAAGTGTGGAGTCCTACTAGGACTCCCTAGTCCTTGTAGGATTCCACCTCCCACATGGAATAGGAAAAGGGGAAGGGAGAAGGAGAAGGAAGAAAGGGGGTGCCCCCTTTCCCTAGTCCAATTCGGACCAGTCCATGGGGAAGGGGCGCGGCCACCCTTGAGGCCTTTCTCTCCTTATCCGTATGGCCCATTAAGGCCCAATACGAATTCCCGTAACTCTTCGGTACTCCGAAAAATACCCGAATCACTCGGAACCTTTCCGATGTCCGAATATAGCCTTCCACTATATGAATCGTTACCTCTCGACATTTCGAGACTCCTCATCATGTCCCCAATCTCATCCGGGACTCCGAACAAACTTCGGTCATCATATCACATAACTCATAATACTAATTGTCATCGAACGTTAAGCGTGCGGACCCTATAGGTTCGAGAACTATGTAAACATGACCAAGAATCATCTCCGGTCAATAACCAATAGCGGAACCTGGATGCTCATATTGGTTCCTACATATTCTACGAAGATCTTTATCGGTCAAACCGCATGACAACATATGTTGTTCCCTTTGTCATCGGTATGTTACTTGCCCGAGATTCGATCGTCGGTATCATCATACCTAATTCAATCTCATTACTGGCAAGTCTCTTTACTCGTTCCATAATAGATCATCTCGTGACTAACTCATTAGTAATTTTCTTGCAAGGCTTATTATGATGTGTATTACCGAGAGGGCCCAGAGATACCTCTCCGACATTCGGAGTGACAAATCATAATCTTGATCTATGCCAACACCACAAACAACCTTCAGAAACACCTGTAGAGCATCTTTATAATCACCTAGTTACGTTGTGACGTTTGATAGCACACAAGGTGTTCCTCCGGTATTCGGGAGTTGCATAATCTCATAACAGAGGAACATGTATAAGTCATGAAGAAAGCAATAGAAATAAAACTAAACAATCATAGTGCTAAGCTAACGGATGGGTCTTGTCCATCACATCATTCTCTAATGATGTGATCCTGTTCATCAAATGACAACACATGTCTATGGTTAGAAAACATAACCATCTTTGATCAACGAGCTAGTCAAGTAGAGGCATACTAGGGACACTTTGTTTCTGTCTATGTATTCACACATGTACTAAGTTTCTGGTTAATACAATTCTAGGATGAATAATAAACATTTATCATGATATAAGGAAATATAAATAATAACTTTATTATTGCCTCTAGGGCATATTTCCTTCAGTCTCCCACTGGCACCAGAGTCAATAATCTAGTTCACATCGCCATGTGATTTAATACCGATAGTACACATCGTTATGTGAATAACATCCACAGTTCAAATCACCATGTGACCAACTCCCAAAGGGTTATACTAGAGCCAATAATCTAGTTCACATCGCCATGTGATTTAACACCCAAAGAGTACTATGTTGTGATCATGTTTTGCTTCGTGAGAGAAGTTTAGTTAGCGGGTCTGTTACATTCAGATCCGTATGTATTTCGCAAATTTCTATGTCTATAGTGCTATGCATGGAGCTACTCTAGCTAATTGCTCCCACTTTCAATACTTATCCATATTGATACTTAGAGTCATCTGGATTAGTGTCAAAGCTTGCATAGGCGTAACTATTTACGACAAACTCTTTATCACCTCCATAATCGAGAAACATTTCCCTAGTCATCTAGTAACTAAGAATAATTTTGACCGTTGTCCAGTGATCTACTCCTAGATCACTATTGTACCTCCTTGTCAAACTCATGGCAAGGTACACAACAGGTTTGGTACACAGCATGGCATACTTTATAGAACCTATGGCTGAGGCATAGGGAAAGACTTTCATTCTTTCCCTATCTTCTGCCGTGGTCGGGTTTTGAGTCTTACTCAACTTCATACCTTATAACTCAGGCAAGAACTGCTTCTCTGACTGATCCATTTTGAACTACTTCAAAATCTTTATCAAGGTATGTACTAATCAAAAGTCTTCTCAAGCGTCATGATCTATCTCTATAGATCTAGGTGCCTAATATGTAAGCAGCTTCACTGAGGTCTTTTATTGAAAAACTCCTTTTAAACAATCCTTTATGCTTTCCAGAATATTCTACATCATTTCCGATCAACAATATGTCATTCACATATACTTATCAAAAATGTTGTAGTGCTCCCACTCACTTTCTTGTAAATATAGGCTTCACCGTAAGTCTGTATAAAACCATATGCTTTGATCACCTTATCAAAGCGTGTATTCCAACTCTGAGATGCTTGCACCAGTCCATACATGGATCACTAGAGCTTGCACACTTTGTTAGCACTTTTAGGATTGACAAAACCTTCTGATTGCATCATATACAACTCTTCTTTACTAAATCTATTAAGGAATGCAGTTTTGTTATCCGTTTGCCAGATTTCATAAAATGCGGCAATTGCTAACATGATTCGGACAGACTTAAGCATCGCTACGAGTGAGAAAAACTCATCGTAGTCAACACCTTGAACTTGTTGAAAACCCTTTTTGTGACAAGTCGAGCTTTGTAGATAGTAACACTACATCAACGTCCAGCTTCTTCTTGAAAATCCATTTATTCTCAATAGCTTGCCGATCATTGGGCAAGTCAACCAAAGTCCACACTTCGTTCTCATACATGGATCCTATCTCAGATTTCATGGCCTCAAGCCATTTTGCGGAATCTGGGCCCATCATCGCTTCCTCATAGTTTGTAGGTTCATCATAGTCTAGTAACATGACTTCCAAAACCAGGTTACCGTACCACTCTGGTGCGGAACGCACTCTGGTTGACGTACGAGGTTTAGTAGTAACTTGATCTGAAGTTTCATGATCATCATCATTAGCTCCCTCACTGACTGGTGTAGGAATCACTGGAACTGGTTTCTGTGATGTACTACTTTCCAATTCGGGAGAAGGTACAATTACCTCATCAAGTTCCACTTTCCTCCCACTCACTTCTTTCGAGAGAAAATCCTTCTCTAGAAACGATCCATTCTTAGCAACGAATATCTTGCCTTCGGATATGTGATAGAAGGTGTACCCAAGAGTTTCCTTTGGGTATCCTATGAAGACACATTTGTCACATCCCTAGTTTTGTCTTGCACTTGGGTTGGTCTTGCTTGAGCATCATGTTTAAATTTTGTTAAACTTGAATTGGGGATGTTCAAACCCTAGCACCTTGAATCCAAATAGGTCCAGCTCAAAAAAAATTGCATTCAATAAACCCAAAATGCCTTCATCAATGTTTGATAATTTTGGCAAGGCTATGAGACCAAACCAAAATTTAGGAACATTTTTAAAGATTTATTTTTGGGACTTTGAATTTAAATCATTAACTATTTGAATTTGAATTATATTCATATAAATAGAATATAATTTCAAATACCCCTGAAGTGTTTTATGAGCTTCTGGAAAAGTCCATCTAGCAAAATAAAAATATTCAGAGGAGTTTTGGCATTGTTTGAAATTGTTTAATTTCAAAACAGTGGCAAAAGATATTTAAAAAAAGAAAACAGAAGTTAAATTAGAAACAGAAACAGAATTAGAAAAAAAAAGGAGAAGGACTACCTGGCCTTACCTGCGGCCTAGCTGGCGGCCCAGCCCGCCACTGCTTCCTCCCTGTCGTCTTCCTCCTTGCCAGGAGGACGAGCGTGCGTGCCGGCGCGTGGTCGCCGCACTCCGGCCACCTCCTCCCTGCCTGCTTCCTCCCCGACGCCCTGGACGAGCGCCACGCAACCCCTCGAGCCCCTGGCCCTTTTCCCCTTACTCTCTTCCTTCTCCCTCGTCCTCTCTCTCGTTCTTCCGCCATGGCCGAAACCACCACAGCCGCGCCGCCGAGCGTCACCGTGGCCACAGCCTCCCCCTCGCCCCTCCGACGAGCCCCTGAGCTCCGTCGTGCCACCCTCTTCCTCTCCTTCATGTCACGCGGCGCCAGGAGCTCCCCCTCACCCGCAACGCCGTCGATCCCCTCCTCTGCGTCCGGTGACCGTCGTCGACGATTCGCCGCCGACTGGACCTCCTCGAGCCCGCTGATCTCCTACTCGGCATCGCCGTGAGTCCCTGCGTCGAACCCCCCCTCTTCCCTGTTGCGTTTGCACGCCGAAGCTGCCGCACCACTCGAGCCCGACTGCGCCGCCACCTGAGCTCACCGGCGATGATTCTCCGGTGACCATTTGGTCCCGAGCATGCGTCCAACGTGCTCGCCACAACGCGTAGATGCCGCACGTGCTAACCCTGCGTCCCCTAGGCCGCCGCAGCCGTATTCCCCTCTCGGCCCGAACTCCGGCGCCGCCGCGAGCTCGTTTCCGGCGAGCTCCGGCCACCCCAGCTCCTACCACTTGCGTGGATGGATGCGGGCGAGTGAGGGCTTCCTTCTGGTGCCCTCAGCACGCCCAGCCGTGGCCTGCAGCGCCGCCCCGACCAACTCCGGCGATTTTCCGCCGCTATTGTGGTCGCCGGCGTCACCTGCTGACGTGGCGCCGGCTAATTGGCCTAATGACGCCCTAACTAACCCCCAGGGCCACTGACATACGGGCCCCACTGCTAATTACCTAGTATAGGTTTAATTAAATTAGGATTAGCCCTGGCTCACTAACGTGTGGGCCCAGGCCCTTGACTAATTAGAGTTAGGTTTAAATTAGTGTTATCTAATTTAGTTAATTAGTTGAGACACTGACATGTGGGCCCCGTGTCTGTTTAGTTTAGTTTTAAACTTTTAGTTAGTGCTGAGAGACAGACCAGTGGGACCCACTGGTCAGGTTTGACTGGACCAGCCCCTATTGACTTGCTGACGTCACACAGACGTCATGCTGATGCAGTAAAGCCTTTTCTGGAATTTATATAAATCTAAATGATTTATTTATTTCAGAAAATGCTTTAAACTTCTAAAAATCATATAAAATCAACCGGAGCTCGGATGAAAATAATTTATATATGAAAAATGATCAGAAAAATTTAAGGAATCCGGTTATGGCACTTTCATGCATGTTTGAACAAGCTAAGCCTGCTGATCAGGTCAAATCAATTAAATGGCATTTAAATAATCACATATGAAGTTTGAATTTGAACCTTTGGTTCAAACCAACTTCATTTAACATGGTTGCTAGTTGCATTAGCTCAATCAACAGCATATTGCCATATCATGATCATGCATCATATTGTCGCATTGCATTGATTGTGTTCTCTCTTGTTTTCCGGTGCTTGTCCCCTCTCAGTAGACGTGTTCCGACGATGTGATCGATGACACCGATGAAGACCCAATGTTATCTTCAGAAGTGCCAGGCAAGCAAAACCCCCTTGAGCATTCCGATACAATCCCACTCTCTCGCTCTTGCTCTCTTTTAATGCATTAGGACAACAACGCTTCAACTGTTACCTGCTGCGGTAGTTGAACCCCTTTCCACTGCATGACCTGTCATTGCCATAGTAAATAGTTGAAACCCACTAGTATGTGTAATGCCCCGGATGTAATACTTTCCCTTTTGGGTATATAATATATCTCCGGCTTCATCTATTTCCATTCCGGGTTCTTTGTCTTTCGGGGTTCGTCGTTTTGTTGTGTGAGTGTGTGGCATTCATTCATATCATGTAGACATGTGCATCGCATTGCATTTGTGTTGTCGGTTGCATCCGGTTCCGCGTGTTTCTCCCCGTTGTCCGTTTCGCGTTCCGGAGCTCCCTCACGTGTCCGTGACGTCCCGTAGGACTACTTTGGTGTTTGGGCGTGTAACGTTACCGGTGTGCCGCGAGGTTGTTGTGTGTGTTGTTGTTTTGCTGTGTGCAACCCGCCTCTCAAATCTCGTCTCGTTTGGACTCCGTTGACTATCCCATCCGTTGTTCGTGTGGGTCCAAAGTGCCTTCACTTCGTGTCCCGGAAACACCCCTACTGCGGTCTTTTATCTCCCCTAGGCCCTTCTAAACTACCCCCGCGATCGGATCCGTCGGATCGCGATCGGAGGGCTCCAAACACCCCCAAGTCTCCAAACCCTAGCTACCTGCTATATATTAGACCCTAGTCTAAATTTTGGACATCCCTTTCTTCTTCCCCTCTCCCCCTCATTTTTTTTCCTCTCAGATCTAGCCCTCCCTCTCCATCTGGCCAGTTCCCGAGGGAACCAGCCAGATCGAGCCAGCCAGCGCCGCCCTCTCGATCCCCTCCTTCGATCCCGCAGCGCCAGGGTCAACGCTTCGCTGGGAGTTGCCTCGAGCGGTCGGGCGAGGTGGCCTCCCGCCTCCCGCGCGCGCCGGTCGCGTCTCCACCGCGCCAGCCCAGCGGGCCGCATCGCCGCGCCAGGTCCCCACTTCGCCGCGGGGCCACTTCCCCGGCTGGGCCAGCGCTTCCCCCCTCTCCGAGCCGGCCCGCTCGCTCTGAGCCAGCTAGGCCGCCGCCCTGGACCGCCTCGCCTCGCCCCGCCCGGGCCTCCTTCGCCAGGCCGGCTCCCGCTCACCCCCGCGCGGCCCAGATCCCACCGGATCCGCCGGGCCGCCTCCGCTCCAGCCAGGCCCGCACCGCCTCCGCCCCGGCTGGGCCTCGCCCCAGTGGCCCGTCGATCGCCGCGACCGGGCCGCCGCCTTCCAGCCTCCTCCGCGGGCCTTCTCCACCGCAGCGGCCCACTCTGTCTTTTTTCCCAGATCCAGATCTGTCTCAGGTTGAACTCCCCCCTTTTTCCCACTAAGTCCCTGTTTTTGTTAATCTGTGATGCAATGTTTGAACTGCTCTAACTTTTTGTGCATAGCTCCGTTTCGCGCATATAGCATGTCCAGATGTTCGTGGAGACTTGCTCTACGTTTTATCTGTTGGTGTCATGCATGTTAAAGTTCATATAGGTGCTTGTTTTGCTGTTGCAAGAGTGCATCATGATATAAACTGCTGCTATGTGATGTTTTTGTGCCATCTTTGCCATGTGGTATCTTTTAGCTCGTTTATCCGAATGATGCAAATGACATGTCCACGTGTTCGGCTTGCCATGCTCTACATGTTGTATGTGATAGGTTGCATGATAGATTTATTATTGCCTTGTTATCATCGTTGCAAAGTGCCATGTGGCTGTGATGTTATTTCACTTGTTATGAAATGCCATCTTGTTGAGCTCGTTGCAATCGTTGTGTTTACCTACATGAAGCATGCTTGTGTGTTTCGGGATCACCTTCATGTGTACTTTGATGAGGTGCTTACCTCTTGCCATGTTTAGTTTCGAGGTGACTTAAACATGCTCTTTTATATGCCATGATGATATTGCTGTTTTAGGACTTAGTGGTTTTTTCACTAAGTCTGAAATCTGTAACGTTCCGATGCCATGTTCGTGTGATGTTCTAGGACAAAGCATGATAGTTTTGGAGTGGATTTTGATTGTTCCTTGTAGTATATATTGTTGTCTTTCCATCCATGTTTTCACACGTCTATTTAAGTGGCTGTAGCATGTTTATCTTTTGCTCCAAAGTTTCAATAAAATTCTGCTGCCAGAATTTTATTGTCAAGTTCAATATGTCCAAGATCATTGCTATTGATCCGTGGCTCCGTTGGGGTGCACCTTTGGACTTAGTTGCTGTACTATATGTCTAGTTTGTGTTCATGTCCTTTGCCATGTTATTTGAATGTTGTAGCTCAATTATTTTGAGCTCCGAAGTTGCTATGATGCTGTAATTTTCAGCTTTCGCTCATTTCTTGTTTCGGGCATAACTTTTAGCCCGTAACTCCGATTTCAGCGAATATTATATCAAACTTGATTGATTTTCTGTGTAGAATCATAATATGTTATTGTTATCATGTTTTGAGGTGTTTTGCTTGAGTGATATTTTTCCGTGCTCCGTGTGCATCCTTAGTGCATCCATCATGCGTTCATCTTTTTCGAGTGCGCATTGCATCTTGTTGACTTGTGCTCAGTGTGATTGTTTTGTTTAGAGCCGAGAGCAGAGTCTGAGTTCGAGTACGAGCACGAGGTTTCCAATGAGGTTGAGCACGAGGACCCTTCTTACGATCCGAACGACTTCTCTTCAGGCAAGATGACCGAACCCCGATAACATTACTATCTTTGCCTATTGCTAGTAGTCTCGATCTATAGTTTTGCCTCGATGCCCATGATCTTCTTGTCAGCCTCCTACTTGTAACCAATTGCCATGTTTAACCAACCTACCTATGCAAACCGTTGCTTGGCTAAGTACGCTTCGCTCAGCCCCTCTTATAGCATTGCTAGTTGCAGGTGAAGATCGAAGATGCTTGCTTCATGTTGAAGTTTGGTTGGGTTATATCACACTATGTAAATGCTTAAAATGAAATCATCTATATATTGGCAAGGGTGGAAGGCTAAGCCTTTTGCTTGGTGATTTGTTCCACTCATGCCCTTAGGAACCGTATAAGCCGGTGTTATGTTCCTTAATTATGCGTTCCTAACACGGTTGGGGTGTATGGGACCCCCTCGATAAACCGCTAAGTGCTAAGTCTTTTCCAGCAAATCCCAACATTGGTACTATTTGCCTAATAACTAAATAACTTGCATAGTGAGTAATTAACCCGAGTTCTTAATCAACAACCCCGGGCCAGTGCTCCAGATGAGTGTTGGTCCGAAACGGGGAGCCTGCGGGGTCACCACGAGGAAACTCGAGGATTGATATAAACCCGTAGCTTCGCCCATCCGGCCGTGTCCTGAGACTTAGATACGCGCGGCTACTATCAGGGTGTCGACACGCCGGGAGGATTTGCTGGATTAGCCTTACCTTAGTTCGGTATATCTTGAGCACGGCATTCCGAGGATACTCGGGTCTTCCCACTTTGGAGTTGCGACTCCGCGGATCGTGGGCTTGTAATGGGTCAAGTTGGAACACCCCTGCAGGGTTTGAACTTTCGAAAGCCGTGCCCGCGGTTATGTGGCAGATGGGAGCTTGTTAATTCCGGTTGTAGATAACTTGACACAATGTTTCTAATACACTACCAGCGTGTGTTCCGTGACTATCAATTTCCGAATAGGGATTCGGGAGTTGAACACGGAGGGGTTATGATTGTGGAGCTTGTAGCTAGGATCACTTCGTGATCACTTCTCGCCGAGGCTTTCTCTTCTCGCTCTCACTCACGTAAGCTAGTTGCTAGTTGCTGCTGCAGACACTTATTCTTTTCTTCAGCCTTATCCTTTTCCCCAAAGGCTTAAATAGTCTTGTTACCCGGAAACGGGATTGCTGAGTCCTCTGTGGCTCACAGTTACTTCACCACACCAGATGCAGGTCCAGTTGTGAGCTATCCAGGTGATGGCACCGAGCTGGATTGGGAGTACGACGAGGAGCCTAGTCGGTACTATGTGCGATACCCGGATGATCAGTAGTGGAGACTCCTACTAGGATTCGATCCGCCTGTGGTTTATTTATCTAAGTTTGGTACTTTGACATTTGGATTTTGCCCTTAGAGGGTTGTGATGTTCTTAATGTATGATGATTGAGACTTGAATTGTAATTCTGTGACGTGGCGAGTGTAAGCCAACTATTTTTTTGTTTACAATCCCCTCTTTTACATGAGATGTGCAAAGATTACCGAACTTGAGATCATTCTAGGATGGATTTATGCCTTTAAGTCGTGCCTCGACACGTAGGAGGTATAACTCCATCCTGGGCATTACAAGTTGGTATCAGAGCCTTCTCCGACCTAGGAGCCCCCACTGTTTGATCGAATCGTTGACGGTCGAGTCTAGGCACACACTGAAAACTTTTTGAGTCCTATATTATATCGGAGAGTAGGATTTCTTTGCTTCTAATCCCCTTTCTCTCTGGTGAGGACTCCTGACGACTACTCTTGTCTCTCCTATCTTCAAAATTGCACCAAATTTTTTTTAGGAATCCTGCGAGTATTCTGGGATTGTTTCGATGTTCTCGTGACAAGGATATTGTTCTCGATGCCTCCTGTTACCGAGGAGTTGAGCTTCGGGGTATTGTCGTCACAAGCATATCGCGGCAGTACTAAATACTTAAGACGGCCGACATCGAAAATCTCTCCTATACGGCCAGTGGCAAGATAACCCCGACATCACCCAGTACTGGGGAGGTAGTTCGGGAGTATTGCCATAGCTTGTTATAGTGGATGCTTTTCGAAGGTCCGAGGTACACAGTTTCCGAGAAAGACTGGTTATGTGTTGAAGGATGGATACACCTGGATGTAGGTTTAGATTTGATTGCGCGGTGCTTCCCGTGTATCCCCAACACCTGATTGCATAACTAGAATCTTTCGGAAATCTATAGGTGGGTTTTATCCAGTAGATCGTAGGCATTCTTCCAACGAATGCAGGTTAGTGAGTTCGGGGTTCTACATTGAGTGAAGGGGTTATATGACCGATGTTACTATCAGGAGTTGCATCTTAAAGGGTCCTTGGCTATGCTGATCCGGGGATTGCAAAACCTTTTCGTAACGCGTTCATATGCTTTCAGCACAAAGATGTTAGAACGAAACTCCTCTCTTGTGTTTGTTCCCGTCCGTACCTTGCTGTTTTTCTTATTTTCATTTTGATCCCTATGTGGCTTCTCGTGAAGATTGATGATATCATTTAACTGAGAAATTCATTCGTTCCTCTTGTTCGAATGAATTCATTCGTTCTTATTGTTCGAATGATTATTGTGAAGACTTGTTGCAATTCATTCCATTGATTCAGCTTATTCCTTTTGTCAATCAATTGCTGATTCGTGGTCATCTCTTACAGGATGGCTCCGAAAAAGGTTCCCAACGCTAACCCAGAGGTGGAAGAGGTCCCAGATCATCCTCCTTCCCCTCCTCCTCCGCCTGAGGCTTGGAGAGCAATTATGCAGACTACAGCTCAGAACACTCAGTTGATGATGCAGATGATGCAGCAGATGCAAGCTATGCAAGCTAATTAGGGTGTGCCAGGGAATCAAGGCAACTTCTTCCAGCAGCACCATGCTACCCTCAACCAGTTCTTGGCTAACAATCCTAAAGCTTTCAGTTATTGTGTCGACCCTCTTGATGCTGAGGATTGGTTGACCGACATAAAGAAGCATTTTGAGTGCAGTAACGTGAAGGAAGATGATTATGTGAAGTTTGCAGCCTTCCAACTGAAAGATCAAGCAGCTGTCTGGTGGCAGCAGTTCAAAGACTCCAGGCCGGGTCAAGAGATCTCTTGGGAGAATTTCTGCAAGGATTTCCGCTCGCACCACATTCCTACAAGTGTCATCGAGGGTATGCGTGAGCAATTCCGCAACCTGAAGCAGGGCTCCATGACAGTCTATCAGTATAATGTCAAGTTCCAAAACCTCGCTCGCTATGCTAAGCAAGACATTCCTGATGCCAAGAGTAAAATCTACCAGTTCCGTGGAGGTCTCAAAGATGAACTTCAACTTGCTCTCACTTTGTTCGAGCCGGATGAATTCGACAAGTTCTATAACATGGCTTTGAAACAAGAAGCAGCTCAGCTTAAGATGGAGGCTTCTAAGAAGAGAATTCGAGATGCCGTTCACTCTTCCTCATCGTCTCAGATGGTCTCGAAGCATCAGAAATTCTGGCTTCCTCCTCCTCCAGTGATTCGAGCTCCATACAACAACTCCAACAACTCCAGCAATAAGAACTCTAGTGGTCGTGGTTTCTCCCACCCACCCAACTCCAACAAGCAGTCCAAGCAACAGTTCCAAGCTCCAAGACTAAGTGCTCCTCCTACCCGTCCGCTCTCTGAGGTGACTTGCTACAAGTGTGGCCAGAAGGGTCATTATTCCAACAAGTGCAACAACCCAAGGCGCCTTCCGCCTCCTCCTCCTGTCTGTACCGCTATGGTCAAGCATGATCCAAAGGCAGCAAGGGTCAATCTGATGAATGCAGCACAAGCGGAGGCTTCTTCTGATGTCATTTTGGGTAACCTTCCAGTTAACTCTTTTCCAGCTAAAGTGTTATTTGATTCGGGTGCTTCATGCTCTTTCATGTCTCAACCATTTGCATCCAAGCACAATATTGCCACTTCAAATTTGCCTCAGAGGTTGCAAGTTATTTCTCCGGGGAGACGTATGTCTTCTACTGTCTATGCTCCGGATGTTTCTATTCGCATGGGAGATTATCGATTTCTGGCTAAACCGGTGGTTCTTGGTAATTCTGACATCGATCTCATTCTCGGAATGGATTGGCTTTCTCAGCATGATGCTCACATTGATTGTGCTCAAAAGGAAGTCAAGTTGACTCATTCTGATGAAGATGTGATTATCTTTGCCTCAAGGGATAACACTATCAGGCTCTTCTCTCTCAATGATAAGGGCGAAATTAATGCCATATCTCAAATTCCGGTGGTGAACGAATATCAAGACGTCTTTCCTGAAGAACTTCCAGGCATGCCTCCACACCGTCAGGTGGAGTTTGTCATTGAACTCGAGCCGGGTACTGAGCCAGCATGCCGGCGTCCGTACAAGCTCTCTCCGGATGAATTGAAGGAATTGAAGAAGCAGCTTGATAAGCAGGAGAGTATGGGTCTCATCATACCTAGTACGTCTCCATGGGGCTGTGGTGTCTTATTTGTCAAGAAGAAAGATGGCACGGAGCGTCTCTGTGTTGACTACCGGCCATTGAACAAGAAGACGATTAAGAACAAGTATCCGCTCCCCAACATCAACGAACTCTTCGAGCAGCTCAAAGGAGCTAAAGTATTCTCTAAGCTTGACCTCCGAATGGGCTATCATCAAATTCGCATTCGCGAGGAAGACATTCCCAAGACGGCCTTCAGAACGAGCTACGGTTCATACGAGTATACCGTCATGTCCTTCGGTCTCGCCAATGCTCCTCCTACCTTTTCAAGGATGATGCATTACATCTTCAACCCCTATACTGGCGAGTTTGTGCTTGTGTATCTGGATGATATTCTGGTGTTTTCCAAGAATGAAGAAGATCACGAAAAGCACTTACGTCTGGTTCTTGATCAACTCCGAGAGCATAAATTCTATGCCAAGTTCTCCAAGTGCGAGTTTTGGCTCGATAAGGTTTTGTACCTGGGCCACATCATCTCAGCTGACGGTATTGCGGTTAATCCCGAGAAAGTTGAAGCAATTGTCAACTGGGAAGCTCCTCAGAACGTCAAGCAGCTCCGCAGTTTTCTGAGTCTTGCCAGCTATTGCAGAAGGTTTTTTGAGAACTTCTCCAAGATTGCCAAGCCTCTTTCCAACTTGCTTCAGAAGAATGTCAAATACTTTTGGTCTCCAGAGTGTGAAGTGGCATTCAAAACCCCCAAAGATAAGCTTGTCTCCGCTCCAGTTCTGACTCCTCCGGATGAAACCAAGCCCTATGAAGTATTCTGTGATGCTTCTCTTCAAGGTCTTGGTGGTGTGCTTATGCAAGATAAGAGAATTGTGGCATACACTTCTCGTCAGCTAAAGCCAAGTGAGAAGAACTATCCCACACATGATCTCGGGCTAGCAGCTGTGGTACATGCTCTGATTACGTGGAGACATCTGTTGTTGGGCAGAAAGGTCGACATCTTCACTGATCACAAGAGCTTGAAGTACATCTTCACACAGCCGCATCTGAACCTCCGCCAGACTCATTGGGTCGAAATGATCCAAGAGTATAATCCCAGCATTGAATACACTCCTGGCAAGGCGAATGTGATTGCAGATGCTTTGAGCAGAAAGGCATATTGCAACAGCCTTCTTATCAAGCCGTACCAGCCTGAGCTTTGTGAAGCATTCAGGAAGCTCAACCTCCAAGTTGTTCCGCAGGGTTTTCTTGCAAATCTCCAAATTGCTCCTACCTTGGAAGATCAAGTCCGTGAGGCCCAGCTCAGTGATACCATGGTGAAGAAAGTGAAACATGGGATTGCAAAGGGCACTCCAAAATATAAGTGCTTCCGTGTTGATGAGAGAGATACCTTGTTCTTCGAGGACATACTCGTTGTTCCCAAAGGTGATCTCAGGAAGCTCATAATGGAAGAAGCTCATGATTCTCTCCTTTCCATTCATCCTGGCAGTTCCAAGATGTATCAAGACCTCAAGCAGTCCTACTGGTGGACACGCATGAAAAGGGAAATTGCCCAATTCGTGAATGAATGTGATGTGTGCAGAAGAGTGAAAGCAGAACATCAACGTCCAGCCGGTCTTCTCCAACCTCTTCCTATTCCCGAGTGGAAGTTCGACCACATTGAAATGGACTTCGTCACTGGCTTTCCTAAATCCAAGCGAGGAAATGATGCTATCTTTGTGGTGATTGACAAGCTTACCAAAGTCGCCCACTTTCTTCCAGTCAAAGAATCCATCAATGCAGCTCAACTTGCAGAGCTGTACACTTCCAGAATTGTGTCCCTACATGGCATTCCTCAAGTGATATCCTCAGACCGTGGAAGCTTGTTCACATCAAGGTTCTGGGACTCCTTTCAGTCCGCCATGGGCACTAAGATCAGGTTCAGCACTGCTTTTCACCCTCAGACTAGTGGTCAAGTCGAGCGTGTGAATCAGATTCTAGAAGACATGCTCAGAGCCTGTGTCATCTCCTTCGGCATGAAATGGGAAGACTGCCTTCCATTTGCCGAGTTCTCTTACAACAACAGCTTTCAAGCAAGTGCAGGCAAAGCACCGTTTGAAATTCTCTATGGCAGAAAGTGCCGTACCCCTCTCAACTGGTCTGAAACAGGCGAACGTCAACTCCTTGGCAATGACTTGATCTCAGAAGCCGAAGAAATGTGCAAAGTCATACGTGAGAATCTCAAGGCCCCTCAGTCGCGTCAGAAGAGCTACTATGACGGAAAGCATTGTGATTTGGCTTTCGACATCGGTGATCATGTCTATCTCCGAGTTTCTCCGATGAAAGGAACCCAAAGATTCGGTATCAAAGGAAAACTTGCTCCTAGATACGTCGGGCCTTTCAAGATTCTTGGCAAAAGAGGCGATCTAGCCTATCAACTTGAGCTCCCTTCAAA
The DNA here is from genome assembly GCA_902687465.1 of Secale cereale. NCBI lineage: Eukaryota > Viridiplantae > Streptophyta > Magnoliopsida > Poales > Poaceae > Secale > Secale cereale. Next base: position 352,762,070 of record LR738713.1, read on the forward strand.
CTTCGCAAATGTTCATGATGTCTTCCATGTGTCTCAACTTCGCAAATGCTTCAAGGCACCTGAGCGCATGATTCCGTTTGATGAGATTGATCTTCAACAAGACCTGTCCTACCGAGAGCACCCAGTTGCAATTCTCGAAGAAACCGAACGCAAGACCCGCAACAAGTCCATCAAGTTTCTGAAAGTCAAGTGGTCACATCACACTGACCGAGAAGCTACCTGGGAACGAGAAGATCATCTTCGTTCCGAGTACCCTTCCTTTTTCCAGTCCTAGATCTCGGGACGAGATCTTTTTGTAGTAGAGGAGAGTTTGTAATGCCCCGGATGTAATACTTTCCCTTTTGGGTATATAATATATCTCCGGCTTCATCTATTTCCATTCCGGGTTCTTTGTCTTTCGGGGTTCGTCGTTTTGTTGTGTGAGTGTGTGGCATTCATTCATATCATGTAGACATGTGCATCGCATTGCATTTGTGTTGTCGGTTGCATCCGGTTCCGCGTGTTTCTCCCCGTTGTCCGTTTCGCGTTCCGGAGCTCCCTCACGTGTCTGTGACGTCCCGTAGGCCTACTTTGGTGTTTGGGCGTGTAACGTTACCGGTGTGCCGCGAGGTTGTGGTGTGTGTTGTTGTTTTGCTGTGTGCAACCCGCCTCTCAAATCACGTCTCGTTTGGACTCCGTTGACTATCCCATCCGTTGTTCGTGTGGGTCCAAAGTGCCTTCACTTCGTGTCCCGGAAACACCCCTACTGCAGTCTTTTATCTCCCCTAGGCCCTTCTAAACTACCCCCGCGATCGGATCCGCCGGATCGCGATCGGAGGGCTCCAAACACCCCCAAGTCTCCAAACCCTAGCTACCTGCTATATATTAGACCCTAGTCTAAATTTTGGGCATCCCTTTCTTCTTCCCCTCTCCCCCTCATTTTTTTTCCTCTCAGATCTAGCCCTTCCTCTCCATCTGGCCAGTTCCCGAGGGAACCAGCCAGATCGAGCCAGCCAGCGCCGCCCTCTCGATCCCCTCCTTCGATCCCGCAGCGCCAGGGTCAACGCTTCGCTGGGAGTTGCCTCGAGCGGTCGGGCGAGGTGGCCTCCCGCCTCCCGCGCGCGCCGGTCGCGTCTCCACCGCGCCAGCCCAGCGGGCCGCATCGCCGCGCCAGGTCCCCACTTCGCCGCGGGACCACTTCCCCGGCTGGGCCAGCGCTTCCCCCCTCTCCGAGCCAGCCCGCTCGCTCCGAGCCAGCTAGGCCGCCGCCCTGGACCGCCTCGCCTCGCCCCGCCCGGGCCTCCTTCGCCAGGCCGGCTCCCGCTCACCCCCGCGCGGCCCAGATCCCGCCGGATCCGTCGGGCCGCCTCCGCTCCAGCCAGGCCCGCACCGCCTCCGCCCCGGCTGGGCCTCGCCCCAGTGGCCCGCCGATCGCCGCGACCGGGCCGCCGCCTTCCAGCCGCCTCCGCGGGCCTTCTCCACCGCACCGGCCCACTCCGTCTTTTTTCCCAGATCCAGATCTGTCTCAGGTTGAACTCCCCCCTTTTTCCCACTAAGTCCCTGTTTTTGTTAATCTGTGATGCAATGTTTGAACTGCTCTAACTTTTTGTGCATAGCTCCGTTTCGCGCATATAGCATGTCTAGACGTTCGTGGAGACTTACTCTACGTTTTATCTGTTGGTGCCATGCATGTTAAAGTTCATCTAGGTGCTTTTTTTGCTGTTGCAAGAGTGCATCATGATATAAACTGCTGCTATGTGATGTTTTTGTGCCATCTTTGCCATGTGGTATCTTTTAGCTCGTTTGTCCGAATGATGCAAATGACATGTCCATGTGTTCGTCTTGCCATGCTCTACATGTTGTATGTGATAGGTTGCATGATAGATTTATTATTGCCTTGTTATCATCGTTGCAAAGTGCCATGTGGCTGTGATGTTATTTCACTTGTTATGAAATGCCATCTTGTTGAGCTCGTTGCAATCGTTGTGTTTACCTACATGAAGCATGCTTGTGTGTTTCGGGATCACCTTCATGTGTACTTTGATGAGGTGCTTACCTCTTGCCATGTTTAGTTTCGAGGTGACTTAAACATGCTATTTTATATGCCATGATGATATTGCTGTTTTAGGACAGTGGTTTTTTCACTAAGTCTGAAATCTGTAACGTTCCGATGCCATGTTCGTGTGATATTCTAGGACAAAGCATGATAGTTTTGGAGTGGATTTTGATTGTTCCTTGTAGTATATATTGTTGTCTTTCCATCCATGTTTTCACATGTCTATTTAAGTGGCTGTAGCATGTTTATCTTTTGCTCCAAAGTTTCAATAAAATTCTGCTGCCAGAATTTTATTGTCAAGTTCAATATGTCCAAGACCATTGCTATTGATCCGTGGCTCCGTTGGGGTGCACCTTTGGACTTAGTTGCTGTACTATATGTCTAGTTTGTGTTCATGTCCTTTGCCATGTTATTTGAATGCTGTAGCTCAATTATTTTGAGCTCCGAAGTTGCTATGATGCTATAATTTTCAGCTTTCGCTCATTTCTTGTTTCGGGCATAACTTTTAGCCCGTAACTCCGATTTCAGCGAATCTTATATCAAACTTGATTGATATTCTGTGTAGAATCATAATATGTTATTGTTATCATGTTTTGAGGTGTTTTGCTTCAGTGATATTTTTCCGTGCTTTGTGTGCATCCTTAGTGCATCCATCATGCGTTCATCTTTTTCGAGTGCGCATTGCATCTTGTTGATTTGTGCTCGGTGTGATTGTTTTGTTTAGAGCCGGGAGCAGAGTCTGAGTTCGAGTACGAGCACGAGGTTTCCAACGAGGTTGAGCACGAGGACCCTTCTTACGATCCGAACGACTTCTCTTCAGGCAAGATGACCGAACCCCGATAACATTACTATCTTTGCCTATTGCTAGTAGTCTCGATCTATAGTTTTGCCTCGATGTCCATGATCTTCTTGTCAGCCTCCTACTTGTAACCAATTGCCATGTTTAACCAACCTACCTATGCAAACCGTTCCTTGGCTAAGTACGCTTCGCTCAGCCCCTCTTATAGCATTGCTAGTTGCAGGTGAAGATCGAAGATGCTTGCTTCATGTTGAAGTTTGGTTGGGTTATATCACACTATGTAAATGCTTAAAATGAAATCATCTATATATTGGCAAGGGTGGAAGGCTAAGCCTTTTGCTTGGTGATTTGTTCCACTCATGCCGTTAGGAACCGTATAACCGGTGTTATGTTCCTTGATTATGCGTTCCTAACACGGTTGGGGTGTATGGGACCCCCTCGATAAACCGCTAAGTGCTAAGTCTTTTCCAGCAAATCCCAACATTGGTACTATTTGCCTAATAACTAAATAACTTGCATAGGGAGTAATTAACCCGAGTTCTTAATCAACAACCCCGGGCCAGTGCTCCACATGAGTGTTGGTCCGAAACAGGGAGCCTGCGGGGTCACCACGAGGAAACTCGAGGATTGATATAAACCCGTAGCTTCGCCCATCCGGCCGTGTCCTGAGACTTAGATACGCGCGGCTACTATCAGGGTGTCGACACGCCGGGAGGATTTGCTGGATTAGCCTTACCTTAGTTCGGTATATCTTGAGCACGGGATTCCGAGGATACTCGGGTCTTCCCACTTTGGAGTTGCGACTCCGCGGATCGTGGGCTTGTAATGGGTCAAGTTGGAACACCCCTGCAGGGTTTGAACTTTCGAAAGCCGTGCCCGCGGTTATGTGGCAGATGGGAGCTTGTTAATTCCGGTTGTAGATAACTTGACACAATGTTTCTAATACACTACCAGCGTGTGTTCCGTGACTGTCAATTTCCGAATAGGGATTCGGGAGTTGAACACGGAGGGGTTATGATTGTGGAGCTTGTATCTAGGATCACTTCGTGATCACTTCTCGCCGAGGCTTTCTCTTCTCGCTCTCACTCACGTAAGCTAGTTGCTAGTTGCTGCTGCAGACACTTATTCTTTTCTTCAGCCTTATCCTTTTCCCCAAAGGCTTAAATAGTCTTGTTACCCGGAAACGGGATTGCTGAGTCCTCTGTGGCTCACTGTTACTTCACCACACCAGATGCAGGTCCAGTTGTGAGCTATCCAGGTGATGGCACCGAGCTGGATTGGGAGTACGACGAGGAGCGTAGTCGGTACTATGTGCGATACCCGGATGATCAGTAGTGGAGACTCCTACTAGGATTCGATCCACCTGTGGTTTATTTATCTAAGTTTGGTACTTTGACATTTGGATTTTGCCCTTAGAGGGTTGTGATGTTCTTAATGTATGATGATTGAGACTTGAATTGTAATTCTGTGACGTGGCGAGTGTAAGCCAACTATTTTTTTGTTTACAATCCCCTCTTTTACATGAGATGTGCAAAGATTACCGAACTTGAGATCATATTTAGGATGGATTTATGCCTTTAAGTCGTGCCTTGACACGTAGGAGGTATATCTCCATCCTGGGCATTACAGTATGAGTAGGAGTTGTTTGAGCCATGTCGTGCCTACTCTTTCATGCTTTCTGGTTATGCCTGCTATTGCTTAGAGTTGTGTCAGGTCTGATTCATCGGGGATGAATTGGAATGTGGTGAACATGTCTTACTGTTGAGAGCTAAGTGTGTGAACACGATTTGGTAAAGGTAGCGATGAGAGGCCATGTAGGAGTACATGGTGGGTTGTCTCATTGCAGCCATCCTCAGGAACTGAGTTCTGTGTTGGTTGATCCATGACCAGTTACTACCATGCATTGGGCCCGAAACCAATGGACCCTCTCGACTTATTAACTGCCCTTGACCTCTGTCCAGGAGTTGCAACTAGTTTCTGGTGTTTGTAGTTTACTGGAGGTCGTGCGCAGCGCTGACCCTCGGGGTGGGCTGTGACGCGGCAGGTACGTGGCACGGTGTACCGATCGCCCGTTTGGTGATGCGGGAACCCTGTACACATCGTTTGGGGCCGTGAGCGACACCCCGGCCGGATCTCCCCACGAATGGAACCCAAATAGGCGATAAACCTGGATGAGAGACTTGTGTGGTTAGTCAGGTCGTGGCCGACACCCTCGCTGGGCCTCCGCTTGAAGGTTGCCGAGTACATGTCGTGTAAACGGCGGTAAGTGGTGAGAGCGTGTGTGAAGAAGTACACCCCTGCAGGGTTAATATGATCTATTCGAGTAGCCGTGTCCGCGAAAATGGACTTCTGGGTTGCCTATAACAGTTCATAGACAAGTGAAAGTGGATACTCTAAAACACGCAAGATAAGCGTGAGTGCTATGGATGGCCTTCTCGTAGGGAGACGGGAGCGGATCCATAGTGGTGTATTGATTGGTGAATATGTGGACTCGTGTGCGCCACCTCAAAAGTATTACTTGCAGTCGTAGATTAGGATAGCCACCGGGTCAAAGCTGGCTTGCTGCAGTTAAACTCCACCGCCCCCTTTGTTGATACTGATGCATATGTAGCTAGTTCTGATGTAAGTCTTGCTGAGTACCTTTGTACTCACGTTTGCTTAATTTATGTTTTGCAGAGAGACTTCAGTCTCGCTAGTGGTTCCGTGTGGACTTCGACGTTTAGCTTGTTACCTCAGCTACGATCTTGTACCCTTGGGAGGGTCTGGTAGATAGTCAGGCTTCTCAGCCTTTTTCATTTGTAGTTGTCTGTACTCAGACATGTTATGCTTCTGTTGCCTGTGTGCTCTGTATGTTGGGTCATCTGACCTCTGTTTGCAATAAATGCTATGACGGCTCTTCTGGGCTTCATCTATATGAGTTGTTGAGTTATGTTGTGATGCCATGTTGTACAGCACATACTTGCATGTTATGCGTACGTGTAATGTGTATTGCTATGTGTGGGATCTGACACCTAGTTGTTTACCTTTGGTAGCCTATCTTACAGGGAAATGTCTCCTAGTGCTTCCACCGAGCCTTGGTAGCCCGCTACTGCTCCGGAACACTTAGGCTGGCCGGCATGTGTCCTTCTTCGTTCATGTGTCTGTCCCTTAGGGGAAATGTCATGCGTTGTTCCTTTAAGTCCTTGTAGCTTGCTACGACTTGGGTTCATACGTTGATGACCGACACGTTCGTTGCTGGGTCATGTATGCCTGTCTCTGTAATTTAGTGCCACTTTTGGTTTATAACTAGTCTTGTCGGCCCGGGTTCTCTGTCATATGGATGCCAGCGACACTATCATATACGTGTGCCAAAATGCGCAAACGGTCCCGGGCCAGGTAAGGTGGCACCTGTGGGGATACCGTGCGTGAGGACGCAAAGTGATATGATGTGTTACAGGCTAGACCTGTACGACTTAGGATCGGGGTCCCGACAGCTTTGGTATCAGAGCCTGACTGCCTGTAGGATTAGTAAGCCAAACTGGTCGAAGTCGTGTCTAGAAATTCTTTAGTTATATAAGGGACTTGATTGTGGAAGGGAACGTAAGGCTCTTTTTTACTCCTTTACCTTATGACCTTCTGATCTATGTCATCCTCTTCTTTTCTACGGGGATTAAGAACTAGGATTCTCATTCTATTTATCAGGACCACGTTATTGTGGATTCAACCCTCAGTTCAGTTTCTACTACTTCTGTTTGTTCAACTGTTGGTCTCGGAACCTTAAAATTATGATGTTAAGTGGATATGCTACCCTTTTTGCTTGGATCTCAAAAGTATTTTCGAGCATTTGCAGCCGTTATGCTGTCTGAGTCATCCCAGGTTTCTAATAGTCTGATGCATTTGCAAATTCCTTCTTCATGTCCCGATGCTCCTTTGGGCCAGATTAACCACACTAGTCGTTGTGTTGAGGTACTTTGTTACCTCAACAGATGGTTGGACTTATTATGATGACCCTAGGTGTCTTAGAAGATCACCCAGTAATGCAGCAATACTTTGTATCCTCAGTGTGATGATTCTGGCCGTCATTCTCGAAAGCATCCCGTGATGCCATTTAGTTAGTAGGCATTCTACTCCTGGGCTCTTGAACCCAAGATTCATTTTACCTACTTCATGTTGGTAGTATTTCCTCGTCCCTTTAGGTTATTAGTAACCTTGTGATAGTCCTCGAGGTCCGTGGTATATCGTTCTTCCAATACCATGAACCATCATGGCAGAAGTTCTTCTGAACCAAAAGATCACAATCAGAGTGCTCCGGAGTAGTACTCCATTCATATTGTGACTCTGTCAATTCTACCTTGCTGCATAAGTTATCTGGAAGAAATATGTTGAACTAGTTCGACATACCAATCTATGCATCCACAACTCAGAAAGATATATGTTCCTTTGAGTTGCCCCTTATTAGTTGCATTGTGACCCTCGTCTATCAGTTGGCAGTCAGGAGTAGTTGTGCATTCGTGTTTATCGATGCCTTTTACTCTTGTGATCCGTCAATTCATTCTATCTCGGAATGACTGGGAGAGACCAACTCCAGTACCTTATCCTTATCTAGGATTGGGTCAAAGTAGTTGTATTCCGTAGATCAAAATGCCAGTCTAGCTTTTGCTCTGCTCTACCTCGGAGTGTCACCCTCTTTTATGTCAAGAATGTCCTGGGAATTGCACAACCTCCTATGAACTCTTGATACAGTGATACTTCTCACCATCACCGTTCATTCCTCGGTCTCCGTGTTGTTGTAACCGGAATACTGACAAGTGAATCGTGATGTGTGAAATCAATACTCCTAGCAACATCGTTGCTTGGTAGCAAATGGACGATAATCTCATTCTTAGTGTGTTGGTTACCAAATCACCATTCTAAGATCGATCGTGCTACTAGCCATCTTTCCTGGTGCACTCCTTGACCAATGAGTTAGTATTATGTCAATCCCTCGCTCATTTGATCATATCGTCTTGCCCTGAAAAGCAAGATTGATCTCGAGCTTAGTAACATATCGATGGTTCGTGATTTCCGAACATCTTCTCGGAAGTATGACCAGGTTGTTCCCTGACCGCTATGTTGAGTTCGTGATCAAGTTGGTTTTCTTGTAAACCATCCCTTCTCCAAGAATATGTGTCGGATACCATGAACTAGTTGGTTAAGCTAGACAACAACTTGGAGAGTTGGAAGATAAAAGCTTGCCTGATCTAGTTCCTTCCAAGGGATATCTTTTGTGTGTGTGTTGAAGAAAGATGATATCTTCATCGATTGATCCTCGTGACCAGTTGTTGGATCCATTGTCTTGACAAAACTTTGACTTGAGAGTGGGCTATCGTTAAGTCAAATCAGAACTTACGAAATTCATAATGTTGTCTTACTCGTGGTTGATCCCTCAAGAATACACCATTACATCTATTGGTCTGACCAATACTATCACTTGTTCACATAATTATGGAATTCCGTCTCCATGGAAATCTGGATGGATTATTGTTGAGCCCATCAACAAACATCCTTATCTCCTCCATGATTTTGTAGGACATTAAGCTAGTGTTGGAAACTTGGTAAGCATTGCCTTTGTGTCCCGTTCATGAGGTATATGTTGGTGCAAGAGGTGACTTTCTCCCAGTTCACGTGCATTTGGTGCAAGTTGCCGCCATGAGTTCGAGAAAGTTAGTTTTGCTTCCTTTGGAATCATCCCAAGTAAGTCATGCATACGTGCGAGGTATTATGTGGTTTGGAGACTTGCAACCTTTACTCTATATGTATCCCTAGCACACCAAGCCACTGATTGAATTGTTCAAAGAAAAGAAGTTCATGCGCTAATCCCGAAGGGCCCGGACCGACATGCACAAGACTTCGTTATCCTCAATGATGATTCCTAAACCTGAAACTCGGTAGTATTTTATCATAAGACTACTATGTGGTCATGCTTGTCTGGGACAACGCGTTCACAGGTTTTATAGCAGAACCAGCTCATGTTTTGGAGCTGCTATTGTAGTTCACTCCCCGAGAATCTCGCAACGCCGTCTCGTCGATTTGTGTTGCAAACTTTCATCTTTCTTTCTGGACTCGATGAGTCTGGAATATTCTGACACCAACCAGAACTGAATCTCAGGCAGATATGATGGTTGGAGCCTTTTCCCAAGAACTAAAATATTGGTCTCTCGATAACCGGTAAATTGGATGCCGTGACCAACACACCCAGCCGGAAGACCTGTTGTCGTAGAATCTTGATTGAAGAAGTTGGCCACCTCCCCATAAGGACTTCGTAGGATTTACTCCCTAGTTGTTCCTTATGGATTTTTGTGCTCCTGAAGTCCGACCTTTTACTTGACGTTCTAGGTACAAAACCATTTTAATAAATGGGTTACGCTAGCACATCAAGGAGAACATTAGAAGTGGAGTGCTAAATGTCTCTCGGTCGAACATCCAGATTTCGTCCCCTTGGCCTCGCCAAGGTGAAATCCGAGAAGGTGTTATCTTCCTTTGCATCTGCATCATCCCTCATTATTCATCATGGTAGTATGTGATGTTGCCGGGATCCTTGACACGGATATTGGTAAAACCTTGATGAATATGGGAATGCTCAAGTTCTTAAGAGCACGCACAAGCACTAGGTGTTATCCTCAACACTAACCGGGATTGCTTCCAGTGTTCTTGGATTGTATTATACCCTCTCAAAGAGTAGATCCACTCTCTACTGTTGGGTTTCTTCCCAGTTACCAGAATCATTCCCAGCATTTGCATTTTGTTCCCAGCTTGCACCACCATGTGCCAATTTTCCATGGGATACCTTTCTCAGCCACTGCTGTTCAGGATTATCTTCAAAAGTGGTCCTACCATAGGTTCCATCCATATCCAATGATAAGCAAAATCATCCCTTGTGTTGTCTTATACAAGGTAGTCCACATCATCCATTTTTGGCCCGAGAATGTCATTCCTTTGGACTCCGTCAAACAATCGATTGTGTTTGCCTTAGGCTAGTAAAGGGAATTTCAATGATCTCTATATCAAAAGTAATTCTTTTTGCCACTTAAGGGAATAACTCTACGGGTCATCTTCTTTAAAGGTGCCCCGTCTAGTGACATCGATCACCATCTTCTTAGGTGTGGAATTTTGCCTACCAAGTGAACTTTCATCATTTATTTCACTCCATTCCCCTGGAGGTGTACTCCGTGTCTCAGCTCAAGAGATGTTTTAACGTCTCACTCCATGAGTTGATCTGAGTTGCTCGTTCTTTGGCAAGATAGATTACTATAGAGTTTCTTCTGTTATCACTGTGTTGGACAAAGATCTGGTAATCAAGTATGTCAGGATCAACATGATGCAATGAATCAGCAACTTCGAGGAGGACAGTTGAATCGAGAAGATTGTGTTAGTTAGTGTCCCATCTGATTTCTTATCTCACGTCCTGAATCACGGGACGAGATTCTTGTTTTAGTGGGGGTGAGTTGTCACATCCCTAGTTTTGTCTTGCACTTGGGTTGGTCTTGCTTGAGCATCATGTTCAAATTTTGTTAAACTTGAATTGGGGATGTTCAAACCCTAGCACCTTGAATCCAAATAGGTCCAGCTCAAAAAAAATTGCATTCAATAAACCCAAAATGCCTTCATCAATGTTTGATAATTTTGGCAAGGCTTTGAGACCAAACCAAAATTTAGGAACATTTTTAAAGATTTATTTTTGGGACTTTGAATTTAAATCATTAACTATTTGAATTTTAATTATATTCATATAATTAGAATATAATTTCAAATACCCCTGAAGTGTTTTATGAGCTTCTGGAAAAGTCCATCTAGCAAAATAAAAATACTCAGAGGAGTTTTGGCATTGTTTGAAATTGTTTAATTTCAAAACAGTGGCAAAAGATATTTAAAAAAAAGAAAATAGAAGTTAAATTAGAAACAGAAACAGAATTAGAGAAAAAAGGAGAAGGACTACCTGGCCTTACCTGCGGCCCAGCTGGCGGCCCAGCCCGCCACCGCTTCCTCCCTGTCGTCTTCCTCCTTGCCAGGAGGACGAGCGCGCGTGCCGGCGCGTGGTCGCCGCACTCCGACCACCTCCTCCCTGCCTGCTTCCTCCCCGACGCCCTGGACGAGCGCCACGCAACCCCTCGAGCCCCTGGCCCTTTTCCCCTCACTCTCTTCCTTCTCCCTCGTCCTCTCTCTCGTTCTTCCGCCATGGCCGAAACCACCACAGCCGCGCCGCCGAGCGTCACCGTGGCCACAGCCTCCCCCTTGCCCCTCCGACGAGCCCCTGAGCTCCGTCGTGCCACCCTCTTCCTCTCCTTCATGTCACGCGGCGCCAGGAGCTCCCCCTCACCCGCAACGCCGTCGATCCCCTCCTCTGCGTCCGGTGACCGTCGTCGACGATTCGCCGCCGACTGGACCTCCTCGAGCCCGCTGATCGCCTACTCGGCATCGCCGTGAGTCCCTGCGTCGAATTCCCCTCTTCCCCGTTGTGTTTGCACGGCGAAGCTGCCGCACCACTCGAGCCCGACTGCGCCGCCGCCTGAGCTCACCGGCGATGACGCTCCGGTGACCATTTGGTCCCGAGCATGCGTCCAACGTGCTCGCCACAACGCGTAGATGCCGCACATGCTAACCCTGTGTCCCCTAGGCCGCCGCAGCCGTATTCCCCTCTCTGCCCGAACTCCGGCGCCGCCGCGAGCTCGTTTTCGGCGAGCTCCGGCCACCCCAGCTCCTACCACTTGCGTGGATGGATGCGGGCGAGTGAGGGCTTCCTTCTGGTGCCCTTAGCACACCCAGCCGCGGCCTGCAGCGCCGCCCCGACCAACTCCGGTGAGTTTCCGCCGCTGTTGTGGTCGCCGGCGTCACCTGCTGATGTGGCGCCGGCTAATTAGCCTAATGAGGCCCTAACTAACCCCCCAGGGCCACTGACATACGGGCCCCACTGCTAATTACCTAGTATAGGTTTAATTAAATTAAGATTAGCCCTGGCTCACTGATGTGTGGGCCCAGGCCCTTGACTAATTAGAGTTAGGTTTAAATTAGTGTTATCTAATTTAGTTAATTAGTTGAGACACTGACATGTGGGCCCCGTGTCTGTTTAGTTTAGTTTTAAACTTTTAGTTAGTGCTGAGAGACTGACCAGTGGGACCCACTGGTCAGGTTTGACTGGACCAGCCCCTGTTGACTTGCTGACGTCACACAGACATCATGTTGACGCAGTAAAGTCTTTTCTGGAATTTATATATATCTAAATGATTTATTTATTTCAGAAAATGCTTTAAACTTCTAAAAATCATATAAAATCAACCGTAGCTCAGATGAAAATAATTTATATATGAAAAATGATCAGAAAAATTCAAGGAATCTGGTTATGGCACTTTCATGCATGTTTGAACAAGCTACGCCTGCTGATCAGGTCAAATCAATTAAATGGCATTTAAATAATCACATATGAAGTTTGAATTTGAACCTTTGGTTCAAACCAACTTCATTTAACATGGTTGCTAGTTGCATTAGCTCAATCAACAACATATTGCCATATCATGATCATGCATCATATTGTCGCATTGCATTGATTGTGTTCTCTCTTGTTAGCCGGTGCTTGTCCCCTTTCAGTAGACGTGTTCCGACGATGTGATCGATGACACCGATGAAGACCCAATGTTATCTTCAGAAGTTCCAGGCAAGCAAAACCCCATTGAGCATTCCGATACAATCCCACTCTCTCGCTCTTGCTCTCTTTTAATGCATTAGGACAACAACGCTTCAACTGTTACCTGCTGCGGTAGTTGAACCCCTTTCCACTGCATGACATGTCATTGCCACAGTAAATAGTTGAAACCCACTAGTATGAGTAGGAGTTGTTTGAGCCATGTCGTGCCTACTCTTTCATGCTTTCTGGTTATGCCTGCTATTGCTTAGAGTTGTGTCAGGTCTGATTCATCGGGGATGAATTGGAATGTGGTGAACATGTCTTACTGTTGAGAGCTAAGTGTGTGAACACGATTTGGTAAAGGTAGCGATGAGAGGCCATGTAGGAGTACATGGTGGGTTGTCTCATTGCAGCCGTCCTCAGGAACTGAGTTCTGTGTTGGTTGATCCATGACCAGTTACTACCATGCATTGGGCCCGAAACCAATGGACCCTCTCGACTTATTAACTGCCCTTGACCTCTGTCCAGGAGTTGCAACTAGTTTCTGGTGTTTGTAGTTTACTGGAGGTCGTGCGCAGCGCTGACCCTCGGGGTGGGCTGTGACGCGGCAGGTACGTGGCACGGTGTACCGATCGCCCGTTTGGTGATGCGGGAACCCTGTACACATCGTTTGGGGCCGTGAGCGACACCCCGACCGGATCTCCCCAAGGATGGAACCCAAATCGGCGATAAACCTGGACGAGAGACTTGTGAGGTTAGTCAGGTCGTGGCCGACACCCTCGCTGGGCCTCCGCTTGAAGGTTGCCGAGTACATGTCGTGTAAACGGCGGTAAGTGGTGAGAGCGTGTGTGAAGAAGTACACCTCTGCAGGGTTATATATGATCTATTCGAATAGCCGTGTCCGCGGAAATGGACTTCTGGGTTGCCTATAACAGTTCATAGACAAGTGAAAGTGGATACTCTAAAACACGTAAGATAAGCGTGAGTGCTATGGATGGCCTTCTCGTAGGGAGACGGGAGCGGATCCATAGTGGTGTATTGATTGGTGAATATGTGGACTCGTGTGCGCCACCTCAAAAGTATTACTTGCAGTCGTAGATTAGGATAGCCACCGGGTCAAAGCTGGCTTGCTGCAGTTAAACTCCACCACCCCCTTTGTTGATACTGATGCATATGTAGCTAGTTCTGATGTAAGTCTTGCGGAGTACCTTTGTACTCACGTTTGCTTAATTTGTGTTTTGCAGAGAGACTTCAGTCTCGCTAGTGGTTCCGCGTGGACTTCGACGTTTAGCTTGTTACCTCAGCTACGATCTTGTACCCTTGGGAGGGTCTGGTAGATAGTCAGGCTTCTCAGCCTTTTTCATTTGTAGTTGTCTGTACTCAGACATGTTATGCTTCCATTGCCTGTGTGCTCTGTATGTTGGGTCATGTGACCTCTGTTTGTAATAAATGCTATGATGGCTCTTCTGGGCCTTATCTATATGAGTTGTTGAGTTATGTTGTGATGCCATGTTGTACAGCACATACTTGCATGTTATGCGTACGTGTAATGTGTATTGCTATGTGTGGGATCCGACACCTAGTTGTTTACCTTTGGTAGCCTATCTTACAGGGAAATGTCTCCTAGTGCTTCCACCGAGCCTTGGTAGCTCGCTACTGCTCCGGAACACTTAGGCTGGCCGGCATGTGTCCTTCTTCGTTCCTGTGTCTGTCCCTTAGGGGAAATGTCACGCGTTGTTCCTTTAAGTCCGTGCAGCTTGCTACGACTTGGGTTCATACGTTGATGACCGACACGTTCGTTGCTGGGTCATGTATGCCTGTCTCTGTAATTTAGTGCCACTTTTGATTTATAACTAGTCTTCTCGGCCCGGGTTCTCTGTCATATGGATGCTAGCGACACTATAATATACGTGTGCCAAAATGCGCAAACGGTCCCGGGCCAGGTAAAGTGGCACCCGTGGGGATACCGTGCGTGAGGCCGCAAAGTGATATGATGTGTTACAGGCTAGACCTGTACGACTTAGGATCGGGGTCCCGACAACATTTCTCCGACTTGGGTTCAAGCTTATCAGGTTGAAGCTTTTTCATGTTAGCATCGCAACCCCAAACTTTAAGAAATGACAACTTTGGTTTCTTGCCAAACCACAGTTCAAAAGGCGTCGTCTCAACGGATTTAGATGGTGCCCTATTTAACGTGAATGCAGTTGTCTCTAATGCATAACCCAAAAACGATAGTGGTAAATCGGTAAGAGACATCATAGATTACACCATGTCTAATAAAGTACGGTTACGACGTTCAGACACACCATTACGCTGTGGTGTTCCAGGTGGCGTGAGTTGTGAAACTATTCCATATTGTTTCCAATGAAGACCAAACTCGTAACTCAAATATCCGCCTCCGCGGTAAGATTGTAGAAACTTTATTTTCTTGTTACGATGATTCTCTACTTCACTCTGAAATTCTTTGAACTTTTCAAATGTTTCAGACTTGTGCTTTATCAAGTAGATATACCCATGTAATGCCTAGGATGGAACTATACCTCCAACGTGTCGAGGCACGACTTAAAGGTATAAGCCCATTCTGGAATGATCTCAAGTTTGGTATCTTTGCACGACTCATGTAAAAATAGGGATGAAATTGCAAAAGGAGATAGTTGGGTTACACTCGCCACTTCACACAAAACATTACATAAACAAAACATCATTCAAAACAACATCAAGAAGATCCAAAAGAAAGATACCAAAACATAATGCCACATGTCCGAATCGCCCCTAGTAGAAACCACTACTGATCGTCGAAAACGTCACAAGCATACGACCACTTTCTTCATCGAGCTCCCAATGAAGTTCTTGAACCAGCTCCTGCATCAAACTCGGCTGAACCTGCATCTGTTGTTGTAGTAACTGTGAGCCACGAGGACTCAGCAATCCCATAACCATGGGTATCAAGACTAGCAAAGCTTTGTGGGTAGGAAGAGGTAAAGTGGTGAGGTTGCAGCAGCGGCTAAGCATAATATGGTGGCTAACTTACGAGTACAAGAATAAGATGAGCATCTACGCAAACGGTCGCAACTAGTAGTGATCGCTAAAGATCATGAACTACATACGAGTCAAACATAACCCCACCGTGTTCTCTTCTCAAAGTGAAAAGAGACAGTCACGGTTACTCACACAGTTGTGTGTTTTACTTCGGATCCTCTGTCAAGTTTTCTACAACCGGACATTAACAAATTCCAATCTGCCACATAACCGCGGGCACGGCTTTCGAAAGATCATAACTCTGCAGGGGTGTCCCAACTTAGCCCATCACAAGCTCTCACGATTAGCTGAAGTGATAAATATAATATCATCACCCCTTATCTTAGGGAAATCCGATCAGGCTCGGCATCCCGGTGCACAAGACATTTCGACAATGGTAAAACAAGACCAGCAAGACCTGCCGGCGTGCCGACACCCTTAGTAGCCGCGCGTATCTCGTCTCAGGCCACAACCGGATGGGCTATCCTACAGGTTATAATACCTCGGATTTCCCCGAGGCGGCCCCGCAGTCTCCCTGTTTGGGACCAACACCATCAGCACTAGCCCCCCTGATATGTAGGAAAGAATACCCGGGGACGCGACCCCCTATGCAATTTAATTAATTAATTAAGTTGTTATTATGAGGCAAATTAAAACCAATGTTGGGCCTTGCTGGAGGAGTTTTATTCAAAGACGAACTGTCAAGGGGTCCCCATCCACCCATCGTGTAAGGAACGCAAAATCAAGGAACATAATGCCGGTTTATCGGCGCCTAAGGTGGCATGAGTGGAACAAAACACCGAGAAAAAGGCCAAGCCTTCCACCCATGCCCAGTATATAGGTGTGTTAATAATAATAATAGATATCGTGATATTCCAACAACAAGTTCCCTCCTGGAACGATCTTCATCTTCACCTGCAACTAACAACGCTATAAGAGGGGCTGAGCAAGCGGGTAACATAGCCAAACAGTGGTTTTGCTAGGAAGGTGTCAAAGATTAGAGGTTTCATGGCAATAAGGAGAGGCTGACATAAAAGATGGGTAGCGCGACATGTAACGATAGCATCGAGACAACTAAGCATGGCAATGGTAGTAAAGGTATCCAAGGGTATGATCATCTTGCCTGGGATTCCGCAAGGAAGAAGAACGGATCCATGAAGTAGACGGAGCAACATAGTCGAGCAAATCCTCACAACTCCGGAACGAAACCGAAGCTAACAAGAGAAGCAACCGGGAAGAAACAAGCAACACGGTAAACACACATATCATAACCATGGCATGATGCACAAACAAGTATGATGCATGTCCGGTTTGAATATGCATGGCATGGCAAGGTACACAAACAAGTACTACAAGTTAAGTGGAGCTCAATATGCAACGAGTTGCATATTGATGAAACACCACATTTTAATTATTTAATTGACTCTCGTTTATTTACAAGACAAGATTAAATGTTTGTTAACATGGCAAGAGGTGAAGCAAAAACAAACTACCTATTTAGACATTTTAAATGAGGCCGGAAAACAACAACAATTCCGGGAAAATCCCCATATGCATGTTTAGCAATTTTAAACAAACAACAATTCACACATATAATGTTGTTAACATGATGCGGATGACATGATCAAGTTTTATGCAATTTTTATTAAAAGTTGACATGAAGAGATATGAAGTCTTGTCACCGTGGTGGAAGGAAAGGCTGCCACGGCAACGATCCGGAAATGATGCAACGGCAACATCTCGGTTCCGGTAACTCGTTGAGAGACCGGTGCAAAAGAAAAGGTGGCGTGAGCAAGTCGAACAAGATGAAAAGGTGGGATGATCCCGTCACCGGGTTCCCACGAGTCGGCGACGAGGCAACCGAGGAGCACGACAAAAGATGATACGGGCACGGAGCACAAAAGGGAAACATCTCATACAACACATGCATCTCACGGGTCATCGTCTCGGGGTTATACCTTCGACGCGTTCGTTCTCGGAGGATTCGAGTCGTTGAGGGACATAGTGGAAGTAGGCGTTCACGTTCGGAGAGGTACACACGGTCTTCGGCGACGGTTGTTGTACTCGTTCGTAGAGGTACACATTCCGTAGATGGTACTTGAGGGTCTTCGGACTTGCCGGACTCGGTTCTCGCGACGGTAGTGGTACTTGACGTGTCGCCGTGTAGGTGTAGTTGTTTCGAAGATGAACTTGACGTCGAGGGTCTCCGAGGTCGACGGTAGGGGTACTTGCGTTTCTCCTTGTAGTCGAACTTGACATCGGGCGTCGAGGTACTTGTTGCATCGTCGGGCGTAGTTGAACTTGGCATATCCGAAGGGGTACTTGCAGGTCGTCGTGGGTAGTAGATGAACTTGTGCAGTAGTCGTTCGGGTCATGTAGAGGTACTTGGTGCTTCGGGCTGCCATCGTTACTCGTTTGTAGATGTACATGTTCATCCTGGCACTCGGCGAAAAAAAGAACAGGAGCAACAACCCAAGGTGGTCTCGGTCACGGCCACGGCGAGGAGGAGAGGCGCGGAGGCTTCTCAGGGCGACGCCGGCACTGGAGGGAGGATGGCCACGGCGAGGCCGGCCCGAGGAGCTGCGAGGGGCGCTGGACTGGGCCCTCGGCTCACGCGGGGCGGCAGCGCTGGTGGAGGTCGACGGGGGCGACCATGGAGAGGAGGCGGGGCCTTGGCGGCGGATGGCGCGGCTCCTGGCTGCTGGAGGGAGATGGCGAGGAGGCAGGGGCGCTGCGGCGCTGGAATCACGCGGAGGCGGGGCGGCTTCGAGTAGGAGGGCACGTCGAGGCTGCGCGGCTTGAGGACGGGGCGCGCCGGGCTTCGGCCTTGGCGACGGACGCAGGGGCGGCCGGCTGCTGCCTGGCCGAGGCCGCTCGAGGGGAGGCGCAGGGGAAGATCGAAGGAGCGGGCGAGGTGGCGC
>LR738713.1:352782545-352813851 GCA_902687465.1 Secale cereale
CAAGGCCTGCGATGAATTAGATGGAGCTCCGTGACAAAATAATTGAGAGAGTTTGGAACTCCGGAAGAAAAGATGTACAACCAATAATTTGATATCATGAACGAACTCTAGACAAAGGAATTAAACACTTGGAAGGAACAAGAATAAGAATTATGTTATGAGTATCCTTCACCAATTTAAATTGATGACAATCAATGGATTTGGCATACTACTTATTCTTCTTGAAAAGGATTGGAGGGAGATATAGCCAAACTTGAGAAAAGTCTTCAACGACTCACCGGTAGGATTATGAAAAGAACAAATGAATTAATACGATAACAACGGAAGGGTAATCTTGAAAGAACCACCGTAAAAATATGGAGACAAACGAAGAGACATCAATGAAAAATATTTGGAGGACGAAGTTGAAAACTGAGAACGAAGAAATCTTCTGAAATGATGGCCTTCAGAGGATCACAATGGAAAGAATTCATGAAATGCTTCGGACGGGTATAAAAAGAATTCCTCACAATCGGAACAATAATGAGGATGGCATGTAGCTAGAACCACAAATCTTGGAAGAACGGATAAGGATTCAAGAGGAACTCGTCTTCGGGTCTTCAAAATCTGAGAAGACGATGAGATACACCACCATGAATTGTATAGGCACTCCATAATGAAGAATTAAAAGGTTGAACCAATGATGAACAAGAATTTGAAAGCGGTCCTGGAGAAGGACTGTGACTGATGGGATTCATACTTACGTCACACTTTGAAAAGAATTTTAGAATAACTCCGGAAAAAAAGAGTCAGGTAAGATCCTGGGAAAAGACCTGTGGGTTAGGGCCCACTAAAGAAATCACCGTTGAAAAAGATTGCTTAAGAGATATTGCACCGGTTGAATTAAATTGCTTGAATGAGATAACAATCTCAAAATAGCTTGACAGGATTAAGAATGGAAACACGAATCTTCCGCACTACGGATATGAATAACAAGAGGAGAATGATTAATTGGTGCACCGGAATAAGAAAGCATTGAAGGAAAAGAATGAAGAAATATCACATGAATAAAATGGATACTTCATCTGAGAATTTCTGGCTCCGAGAAGAAGAAGGGTGGGAGGGCGGGGAAACAAAGACAACTTAGGACGAATGAAACAGACAAATCGTCAGATTTCTCAACGGCGTCCGTATGGAATAACTTGAAGAGAAGGCACACCGGTTGAAAAGGATTAACATGACAAGCTCGATGGTCAAGAAGGACTAGCACTCTCATAGAAATATGAGAACACCGATTAGGAAAGGTATGGAATCAACATTTGACATCGAAGCAACTCGAATACCAGAATCAAAACAAGAACAAAAGATAGATATGTTGCAACATAATATTCACAATATCATCCGAACAGAGAATTGAACGAATGAATTCCGTAGGTACATCAACTTGTCGAGAAGCCAATTGGGAGAACAAAAGATAAATAAAAACAACAAGGCGCAGATGGAACAAATAAAAGATAGAAGTTTCGTTCCACATATTCGTGCTGAAAGCTCATGGAACGTGTTACAAAAGGGTTTTGCAATCCCCGGATCAGGATAGCCAAGGATCCTTTAAGATGCAACTCCCGATCGGAACAAGCCCATAAAACTACTTCACTCAATGTAGAACCCCGAACTTCATATCATGCACTCGTTGGAAGAATGCCTACGAACTACTGGATGAACCCACCTATTAATTTCCGAAAGTTTCCAGTTATGCAATCAGGTGTTGGGGATACAGGGGAAGCATCACGCACTCAACTCTAATCCTACATCCAGCTGTATCCATCCTTCAACACATAACCAGTTGTTTCCGGAAACCATTTACCTCGGACCTTCGAACGCATCTACTATACAAGCTATGGCAATACTCCCGAACTACCTCCCCAGTACTGGGTGATGTCGGGGTTATCTTGCCACTAACCGCATAGGAGAGTTTCCGATGTCGGCCGTCTTAAGTATTCTAGAACTGATGTGATATATTTGTGACGACAACACCTCGGAGCTCAACTCCCCGGGACACTGCCACAACCCCTAATGTCAGGAGGCATCGAGAACAATGTTCTCGTCACAAAGACATCGGAACAATCCAAACAATACTCGCGTGATCCTAAAAAACATTTGGTGCATTTTTGAGAGTAGAAGAGACAAGAGTAATCGTCAGGAGTCCTCACCAGAGTGAAAAGAGATGAGGAGCAAAAGAAATCTTACTCTCCGATATATATATAGGACTCAAAAAAATTTCAAGTGTGTGCCTAGACTCAACCGTCAACGATTCGATCAATCAGTGGGGGCTCCTAGGTCGGAGAAGGCTCTGAATACCAACTTGTAATGCCCAAGATGGGACTATACCTCCTACGTGTCGAGGCACGACTTAAAGTTATAAGCCCATTCTGGAATGATCTCAAGTTTGGTATCTTTGCACGACTCATGTAAAAATAGGGATGAAATTGCAAAAGGAGATAGTTGGCTTACACTCGCCACTTCACACAAAACATTACATAAACAAAACATCATTCAAAACATCACAACCCGACTACGGGCGAAGATCCAAAAGAAAGATACCAAAACATAAAGCCACAGGTCCGAATCGCCCCTAGTAGAAACCACTACTGATCGTCGAAAACATCACAAGCATACGGCCACTCTCTTCATCGAGCTCCCAGTGAAGTTCTTGAACCAGCTCCTGCATCAAACTCGGCTGAACCTGCATCTGTTGTTGTAGTAACTGTGAGGCACGAGGACTCATCAATCCCATAACCATGGGTATCAAGACTAGCAAAGCTTTGTGGGTAGGAAGAGGTAAAGTGGTGAGGTTGCAGCAGCGGCTAAGCATAATATGGTGGCTAACTTACGAGTACAAGAATAAGATGAGCATCTACGCAAACGGTCGCAACTAGTAGTGATCGCTAAAGATCCTGAACTACATACGAGTCAAACATAACCCCACCGTGTTCTCTTCTCAAAGTGAAAAGAGACAGTCACGGTTACTCACACAGTTGTGTGTTTTACTTCGGATCCTCTGTCAAGTTTTCTACAACTGGACATTAACAAATTCCAATCTGCCACATAACCGCGGGCACGGCTTTCGAAAGATCATAACCCTGCAGGGGTGTCCCAACTTAGCCCATCACAAGCTCTCACGATTAGCTGAAGTGATAAATATAATACCATCACCCCCTATCTTAGGGAAATCCGATCAGGCTCGGCATCCCGGTGCACAAGACATTTCGACAATGGTAAAAAAAGTCCAGCAAGACCTCCCGGCGTGCCGACACCCTGATAGTAGCCGCGCGTATCTCGTCTCAGGCCACAACCGGATGGGCGATCCTACAGGTTATACCAGATACCTCGGGTTTCCCCGAGGCGGCCCCGCAGTCTCCCCGTTTGGGACCAACACCATCAGCACTGGCCCCCCTGCTATGTAGAAAAGAATACCCGGGGACGCGACCCCCTATGCAATTTAATTAATTAATTAAGTTGTTATTATGAGGCAAATTAAAACCAATGTTGGGCCTTGCTGGAGGAGTTTTATTCAAAGACGAACTGTCAAGGGGTCCCCATCCATCCATCGTGTAAGGAACGCAAAATCAAGGAACATAATGCCGGTTTATTGGTGCCTAAGGTGGCATGAGTGGATCAAAACACCGAGCAAAAGGCCAAGCCTTCCACCCATGCCCAGTATATAGGTGTGTTAATAATAATATTAGATATTGTGATATTCCAACAACAAGTTCCCTCCTGGAACGATCTTCATCTTCACCTGCAACTAACAACGCTATAAGAGGGGCTGAGCAAGCGGGTAACATAGCCAAACAGTGGTTTTTCTAGGAAGGTGTCAAAGATTAGAGGTTTCATGGCAACAAGGAGAGGCTGACATAAAAGATGGGTAGCGCCACATGTAACGATAGCATCGAGACAACTAAGCATGGCAATGGTAGTAAAGGTGTCCAAGGGTATGATCATCTTGCTTGGGATTCCGCAAGGAAGAAGAACGTATACATGAAGTAGACGGAGCAACATAGTCGAGCGAATCCTCACAACTCCGGAATGAAACCGAAGCTAACAAGAGAAGCAACCGGAAAGAAACAAGCAACACGGTAAACACACATATCATAACCATGGCATGATGCACAAACAAGTATGATGCATGTCCGGTTTAAATATGCATGGCATGGTAAGGTACACAAACAAGTACTACAAGTTAAGTGGAGCTCAATATGCAACGAGTTGCATATTGACGAAACACCACATTTTAATTATTTAATTGACTCTCGTTTATTTACAAGACAAGATTAAATGTTTTATAACATGGCAAGAGGTGAAGCAAAAAACAAACTACCTATTTAGACATTTTAAATGAGGCCGGAAAACAACAGCAATTCCGGGAAAATCCCCATATGCATGTTAAGCAATTTTAAACTAACAACAATTCACACATATAATGTTGTTAACATGATGCGGATGACATGATCAAGTTTTATGCAATTTTTATTAAAAGTTGACATGAAGAGATATGAAGTCTTGTCACCGTGGTGGAAGGAAAGGCTGCCACGGCAACGATCCGAAAATGATGCAACGGCAACATCTCGGTTCCGGTAACTCGTTGAGAGACCGGTGCAAAAGAAAAGGTGGCGTGAGCAAGTCGAACAAGATGAAAAGGTGGGGTGATCCCGTCATCGGGTTCCCACGAGTCGGCGACGAGGCAACCGAGGAGCACGACAAAAGATTATACGGGCACGGAGCACACAAGGGAAACATCTCATACAACACATGCATCTCACAGGTCATCGTCTCAGGGTTATACCTTCGAAGCGTTCGTTCTCGGAGGGTTCGAGTCGTCGAGGGACGTAGTGGAAGTAGGCGTTCACGTTCGGAGAGGTACACGCGGTCTTCGGCGATGGTAGTTGTACTCGTTCGTAGAGGTACACATTCCGTAGATGGTACTTGAGGGTCTTCGGACTTGCCGGACTCGGTTCTCGCGACGGTAGTGGTACTTGACGTGTCGCCGTGTAGATGTACTCGTTTCGAAGATGAACTTGACGTCGAGGGTCTCCGAGGTCGACGGTAGGGGTACTTGCGTTTCTCCTTGTAGTCGAACTTGACATCGGGCGTCGAGGTACTTGTTGCATCGTCGGGCGTAGTTGAACTTGGCATATCCGAAGGGGTACTTGCAGGTCGTCGTGGGAAGTAGATGAACTTGTGCAGTAGTCGTTCGGGTCATGTAGAGGTACTTGGTGCTTCGGGCTGCCATCGTTACTCGTTTGTAGATGTACATGTTCATCCTGGCACTTGGCGAAAAAAAAAACAGCAGCAACAACCCAAGGTGGTCTCGGTCACGGCCACGGCGAGGAGGAGAGGCGCGGAGGCTGCTCGAGGCGACGCCGGCGCTGGAGGGAGGATGGCCGCAGCAAGGCCGGCCTGAGGAGCTGCGAGGGGCGCTGGACTGGGCCCTCGGCTCACACGGGGCGGCGGCGCTGGTGGAGGTCGACGGGGGCGACCATGGCGAGGAGGCGGGGCCTTGGCGGTGGACGGCGCGGCTCCTGGCCGCTGGAGGGAGATGGCGAGGAGGCAGGGGCGCTGCGGCGCTGGAATCGCGCGGAGGCGGGGCGGCTTCGAGGAGGAGGGCACGTCGAGGCTGCGCGGCTTGAGGACGGGGCGCGCCGGGCTGCGGCCTTGGCGACGGATGCAGGGGCGGGCGGCTGCTGCCTGGCCGAGGCCGCTCGAGGGGAGGCGCAGGGGAAGATCGAAGGAGCGGGCGAGGTGGCGCAGTAGGAAGGGGTGCACGGGGTCGCGAGGGGATCGGACGAAGGGAAGATGGGGACGAGGGGGGTGCGGCGCTGAGGGAGGATCGAGGGGATCGGGGTGCGGTCGGGCTAGGGTTACGGGGTGGCTGAGCCAGGAAGCCAGATGGGCCGGCTGGGGGGGAGGCCGCAGGCCCAGATGGCCTATCCCTCTCCTTGTTTTTTCCTTTAGCAGAAAAAAATAGAGGGAGTTCAAGAAATATTAAGAAAAGAGGCCATGAACAAGAAATAAATGATGGAACATTTTTGTAAGACTTTAAGGAATATTGCCAACCCAACAAAAGTGGTTCCAACAAAATAGGGAAGTGCAAACCAAAATATTTAGCTTGCCTTAAGGAGTTTGAAAGGAGTCTAGACTTTAGGAGGAGCCTCGATAAAAGGGAAAAGAATAGTAGAGACGGTTTGGCGGTGAAACTTGAAGTAGAAAAGGCATGGGGAAAATTATGCACATGTGTTAGGGTTAATTCCAAACAAATGGAATATTTATTTATAATTGCTCCATAATATTAGGAGGATATGTTATAAAGGGAAGTCACACTTCCCTCGATTTAAATGGACCAAAGGTCCACACAATTTATTTAAGTGAGATGCAAAAGATTAAAGACATGATGGCATGATGACATGATGCAAAGCAAAAATAAATGACACAAGCACAAATGAAACACACGGGAGAACTCGGAACATCTGGAATCTTCTGGGACGTCGGTCTTCGGGCGTCACAACCCATATCTGCTTAAATCATCAGTGAAGGTGAGAAAATAACGATACCCGCCACGAGCATCAACACTCATTGGTCTGCATACATCAATATGTATTATTTCCAATAAGTCACTTGCTCGCTCCATTGTTCCGGAGAATGGAGTTTTAGTCATCTTGCCCATGAGGCATGGTTCGCAAGCATCAAATGATCCATAATCAAGTGATTCCAAAAATCCATCAGCATGGAGTTTCTTCATGCGCTGTACACCAATATAACCTAAATGGTAGTACCACAAGTATGTTGCACCATCATTATCAACTCTGCATCTTTTGGCTTCAATATTATGAATATGTGTATTTACTACAATTCAGATTCAATAAACCATTCACCTTGGGTGTATGACCATAGAAGGTTTTATTCATGTAAACAGAATAACAATTATTCTCTCACTTAAATGAATAACTGTATTGCAATAAACATGATCCAATCTTGTTCATGCTCAACGCAAACACCAAATAACATTGATTTAGGTTTAATACTAATCCCGAAAGTACAGGGAGTGTGCGATGAGGATCATATCAATATTGGAACTACTTCCAATGCACATCGTCACCTCACCCTCAACTAGTCTTTGTTTATTCTGCAACTCTTGTTTCGAGTTACTAATCTTAGCAATCGAACAAGTATCAAATACCCAGGGGTTACTATGAACACTAGTCAGGTACACATTATCAATAACATGTATATCAAATATACCTTTGTTCACTTTGCCATCCTTCTTATCCGCCAAATATTCTGGGAACTTCCGCTTCCAGTGACCATTATCTTTGCAGTTAGAAGCACTCAGTTTCAGGCTTAGGTCCAGATTTGGGCTTCTTCACGGGAGTTACAACTTGCTTGCCATTCTTCTTGAAGTTCCCTTTCTTCCCCTTGCCCTTTTCTTGAAACTAGTGGTCTTGTTAACCATCAACAATTAATGCTCTTTCTTGATTTCTACCTTCGTTGATTTCAGCATCACGAAGAGCTCGGGAATCATTTTTGTCATCCCTTGCATATTATAGTTCTTCACAAAGTTCCAGTAACTTGGTGATAGTGACTAGAGAACTCTGTCAATCACTATCTTATCTGGAAGATTAACTCCCACTTGATTCAAGTGATTGTAGTACTCAGACATTCTGAGCACATGCTCATTGGTTGAGCTATTCTCCTCCATCTTGTAGGAAAAGTACTGTCAGAGGTCTCATACCTCTCGACACGGGCATGAGTATGAAATACTAATTTCAACTCTTGGAACATCTTATATGCTCCGTGGCGTTCAAAACATTTTTCAAGTCCCGGTTCTAAGCCGTAAAGCATGGTGCACTAAACTATAGATCTGTCACCTAGCGGTGCATCAAGGACATAATACTTCTGTGTACCAATGAGGATAATCCTCAGATCATAGACCTAGTCCGCTTCATTGCTACTAACATCTTTCAACTTAGTTTTCTCTAGGAACATATCAAAAAAACATAGGAGGGCTATAACGCGAGCTATTGATCTACAACATAATTTGCAAATACCATCAGGACTAAGTTCACGATTAATTAAAGTTCAATTAATCATATTAATAAAGAACTACCACTTAGATAGACATCCCTCTAGTCATCTAAATGATCACGTGATCCAAATCAACTAAACCATGTCCGATCATCACGTGAGATGGAGTACTTTTCAATGGTGAACATCTTATGTTCATAATATCCACTATATGATTCACGCTCGACCTTTCGGTCTCCAGTGTTCCGATGCCATGTATGTACATGCTAGGCTCGTCAAGTTTAACCCGAGTATTTTGCATGTGCAAAACTGTCTTACACCCGTTGTATTTGAATGTAGAGCTTATCTCACCCGATCATCACGTGGTGTCTCAGCACGACGAACTTTCGCAACGGTGCATACTCAGGGAGAACACTTGTACCTTGAAATTTTGTAAGGGATCATCTTATAATGCTACCGCCATACTAAGCAAAATAAGAAGCATAATAAGATAAACATCACATGCAATCAAAATATGTGAGATGATATGACCATCATCATCTTGTGATTTTGATCTCCATCTACAAAGCATCGTCATGATCTCCATCGTCACCGGCTTGACACCATGATCGTCATCGTAGCGCGTGGTCGTCTCGCCAACTATTGCTACTACTAATATCGCTAACTCATAGTGATAAAGTAAAGCAATTACATGGCCTTCGCAATTCATACAATAAAGAGACAACCATAAGGCTCCTGCCGGTTGCCGATAATTTACAAAACATGATCATCTCATGCAATAACGTATAACTCATCATGTCTTGACCATATCACATCACAACATGCCCTGCAAAAACAAGTTAGACGTCCTCTACTTTGTTGTTGCAAGTTTTACGTGGCTGCTACGGGCTTAGCAAGAACCGTTCTTAACTACGCATACAAAACCACAACAATTTTTTGTCAAGTGTGCTGGTTTAACATTCACAAGGACCGGGCATACACACTCAATTCAACTAAAGTGAGAAAGACAGACACCCGCCGGTCACCTTTAAGCCACGATTGCTCGTAAAGGTGAAACCAGTCTCGCGTAAGCATAAACGTAATGTCGGTCCGGGCCTCTTCTTCTTACAATACCGCCGAATCAAAGTATGACATGCTGGTAAGCAGTATTACTATTATCGCCCACAACTCATTGTGTTTTACTCGTGCATATCATCTATGCATAGACCTGGCTCATGATGCCACTGTTGGGGAACGTAGTATTTCAAAAATTTCCTACGATCACGCAAGATGTATCTAGGAGAAGCATAGCAAAGAGCGGGGAGAGTGTGTCTACGTACCCTCGTAGACCGAAAGCGGAAGCGTCTAGTGACGCGGTTGATGTAGTCGAACGTCTTCACGATCGAACCGATCCAAGCACCGAACGTATGGCACCTCCGCGTTCAGCACACATTCAGCTCGATGACGTCCGACAAGCTCTTGATCCAATTGAGCGTCACGGGAGAGTTTCGTCAGCACGACGTCGTGGTGACGGTGATGATGAAGTTACCAGCGCAGGGCTTCGCCTAAGCACTGCAACGATATGACCGAGGTGTGTAACTGTGGAGGGGGGCACCGCACACGGCTATGAAATCAACTTGTGTGTCTATGGGGTACCCCCTGCCCACGTATATAAAGGATGGAGGGAGGAGGAGGCCAGCCCTCATAGGGCGCGCCCAAAGTGTGGAGTCCTTCTAGGACTCCCTAGTCCTTGTAGGATTCCACCTCCCACATGGAATAGGAAAAGGGGAAGGGACAAGGAGAAGGAAGGAAGGGGGTGCCCCCTTTCCCTAGTCCAATTCGGACCAGTCTATGGGGAAGGGGCGCGGCCACCCTTGAGGCCTTTCTCTCCTTACCCATATGGCCCATTAAGGCCCAATACGAATTCCCGTAACTCTTCGGTACTCCGAAAAATACCCGAATCACTCGGAACCTTTTCGATG
This sequence comes from Secale cereale, assembly GCA_902687465.1. NCBI lineage: Eukaryota > Viridiplantae > Streptophyta > Magnoliopsida > Poales > Poaceae > Secale > Secale cereale. The sequence goes on from LR738713.1 coordinate 352,792,565, forward strand.
TCCGAATATAGCCTTCCAATATATGAATCGTTACCTCTCGGCTATTTCAAGACTCCTCGTCGTGTCCCCAATCTCATTCGGGACTCCGAACAAACTTCGGTCATCAAATCACATAACTCATAATAATAATCGTCATCGAACGTTAAGCGTGCGGACCCTACGTGTCGTGGAATTAGCACGGCAGATGTCCAGTTTAACGGACTTAATGAAGGAACCATCGCACGGGTTAGCTTGAAGAGGTTAAAAGCACACAAAGGACACAGAGGGTTTATACTAGTTCGGCCCCTTCGATGAAGGTAAAAGCCTACGTCTAGTTTGGTTTGGTATTGCTTGGGCGTCGATGAACAGGGAGTGGATTGCTTGCCTGTGTCTCGACGGGTTGTTACCTGTCCTTGAACCATCGCCGGGTCGTCCCTTTATATAGAGGCAACGCCCGGTCCGGTTTACAGAGTCCCGAGGCCGGCTCATGTTTGTGTCCGCCTCGGTCTCTGCTCTTTCTTCCTTGTCTCTCAAGTTTACATGACCAGGCGGTTTACAAACCGTAACTCTATACATGGGCCCTAAGCCTTCATGGGCCGTAACCTCTACTGGGTTTTACAATTACACATCTATATTATCATAATCCGGTTTACACTAGCCGGTTTATACCTGCTAGTAATATCCCTGACATTAGGCCCCAGAATGATTTGAACTTGTTCACATCAGTCTTCCCAGTCTGGCATAATCTTCTTTCTTGTGTCTTCTCAATTTTGTAAACCGGCGATGACGTCATCCTCGGAAATCACTTAATTCGATCGTGACATCACTTCCGCATTTATCGCGCGCAGCTGTTTGTTACTTTTGTTTAAAGCTATCCCGAGAATCGAGGCAACAGGGAATCTTTATCCAATCTCTCACTTCCTTAAATCCCGCGCCTGCCGTTTCGTCTCTCCCCCTTTATAAATACTGCCGCATCTCTTCTCTATCTCCTTCCGCTCATCTTCTTCCTCTGTCGCCCGAGCTCAAGCTTCCGCCGTCGCTCGTCAAGCTCGCCGTCGCCAGCAAGTCCGGCCGCTGCATCAACCTGAACGCGATCAGATAACTCCGCCGCCGCTTCTTGCTGCCTCAGGTATTCTTTCTCCCTCGCTGTAGATATGTAGCTTTAGGGTTCTTTCCATGCCTCCGCCATTAGACCTAGAAAAGCTTCGTCTGTTCGTCCTATACGCCATGCTCGTAGTGGTTTCAACCTTTAGATTTGTCTTCGAAACTTGCTTCCGCTCCGCTGCCTTATGCTTAGATTTCGGCATTAGATTGAATCCTTCGATTCATCCGCTCTGTATATGACCCCCGTAGTTCTTCTGTAATAGACCTGCATAATTTTTTTCTTTTTCTTACTGCTCAGATCTGTTTTACCTTAGCTTCTTGTAGAAACCTGTTTTCTTCATCTTCATAGATCTGTAAAATACTCGCCGGTTTAACCAGTTAGGCATTTGCTTCTGCAACATATCAACCACGAACCAACGCTTTAGCTTCTTGTCCTTTTTGTTGTCATAAACCGGTAGCAGCTCATTTCTCACTTTATTCCGGATTGTCATTGCCATTAGTCCCTTGTCTAAACCGTCGGTGTAGTTTTGATAATATGATCCGATTGATGCTTCGGTATTTGAATAATCCGGATTTTATACTTCATCTTTTCAGCACTTTTCTTCTGCTACTATGTCTGCCAAACAGTTTGTTTCTTGCAACTGGGTTCCTTCCATCATTACGGAAGAAGACTTAGTTAACGCTGCTGCAATTGGCACTCTGGGTCCTCAAGCAGACCTAAAATGGCAGGCCCCAGGAAATGAATGTCCCCCTACTCCCAAAGAAGGGGAAGTTATTGTCTTCTTTGATCACATGGCCCGAGGTTTTACTCCTCCCGGTTCGAAATTCTTCCGGGACGTGCTTGCCGCTTTTCAACTTAACCCTCAGGATATAGGCCCAAACTCCATTTCAAACATCTGTGATTTTCAAGTTTTCTCAGAGGTGTATCTGCAAGAGGAGCCATTAGTCGACTTGTTCCGGGATTTTTTCCATTTGAACCAGCGAACTGAGTTTACTAGCGGACCTCATCAAGAACTGGGCGGGGTCAGTATCCAAAAGAGAAGAAATGCAGTCTTTCCTCATGCCGCTTTCCATACACACCCGAAGGATTGGAACAAGTCTTGGTTTTATTGCCATGACACTTCACCTGAAGGAGAAAACCCACTGCCGGGTTATCGCGAGCATCGTCTTCCTGAAGATCACCCTTTGCCGCAGCGTCTCAGCTCCTCAGAACGGCCCCGGTTTGCTTCTCAACACGCCAAGCTCAAGGCCTTTATGGCCAACGGATTAACCGGAATTGACTTTATGCGTTGCTGGCTTGCCTGGAGTATCCTCCCTCTGAGTCTGCGCTCCAGTTTGATGTGTAAATATTCCGGAAAGCCGGATGATCCTCAACGGTTTACCGACGTAGTACTTTCTGAAACAGAAGTTATTGAATCTGCCAAGAAGATGCTCAACGTCTCTTTGGAAGAATGTAGTCAAACCGGATTGGCTCCATACTATAAGAAGAACAAACTGCCTGCGGTAAGTCTTACTCTCTTCTGTATATTTTTAATCCGTTCATTTAAATCGTCTTCCAATTATCTCTTTATCTTTTGAACAGGCTGACGATCCTTTCTGGAAAAGGAAACCTCAGGATAAGGCAGGCAAACAGCCGCGCCGGAAAACCTTAGTAGTTAAGAAGAGAAAGGCGGCCGCTGGCTCCGGTTCTCACGTTAAAGAGGATGATCCGGATTCTGAGGTATGAATCAAACCTAACATGCTTCATTATTCCTTTATCCCAGTTTATGTTAATAGTGTCTTTTCCACAGGATTTGGTTGAAGAGGATAAAGAGGCAGAAACTGAGGTAATCACTCTTTCTTCAGATTCAGAACCACCTCCACCAAAGATTCGTCGGGCAGTCCGGAAATATCAGTTTTCTCATCCTTACGCTCAACTGGACCCCAATTTTCTTTTGAAGAAACAGCAACATGAAGCTCGCCGGGCTACACGCCATAGTGGCCTTGTGGTTGAGTCTTCTGGAATATCTCTTACTCCGGCTCGGAGGCGCCGCTCTGAGGTTATTCTTTCTCCAACTCTTCTTCATCCCAAGGCCGGGCTTATACGCAAACCACTTAAACCGTCTGATCCTAATTATCAGGAGACCCCTTTATCGTCTTCTGGCGAATCAACTGCTACACAGGTCCCAGCTCTGAAAACCGTCCCCGGGTAAGTCCTTCATCTTATTCGGTTTATGATTGCACTTGCTTTTGTGACTCTGATTTATTTTCTAACTCCTTTCAGCAAGCCTAAGCTTAGTAAAAAGGCAAAGGCCAGCAAAACGGCTGCTGAGACTGCCACTGACGATCCGGCCGTTGATCCGGATACAACCATCCCTCCGGAACGTGAGCCTACAGTTCAGCTTGAAGATCCTGCTCCCATGGATCACACTTATGCCACTGCTCCTGAGAATCCCAACACTGAAAATGTCCATGAACCGGCGAGTCCTGCCCGGGCCAACCCTCCTCGGATGAGCCCGGCTCCTGCTAGTCCGGTTCACACTGCTACTCCACCACCGGCAGCTGCTCCTTCTCCGGATGTTCAAATAACCGGTACAGCTTATACCGCTCCTGCTGAGCCCACTGTTTTAGCCAAGCATACAGCTAAAGCGGAGAAACTCCATCAAGAGAAGGGTAAATGGAGCACTGACTTGTCTAGTTTCGCCGAGCTGACTGCCCAGGATCTCTATTCCGGGTATTTGAACCGGCTTCATACTGGTCGGGATTATGAAGCGGGCTTAATCAGCATGATGAAGGAAAAATACGAGGTATCTCCCTTGTCTTTTGTTTTTGCCTTTGTTGTGTTTCTGTCTATATCATGGTAGCCCCCAAGTTCCGGTTTAGCTATGTTTAGAAGGTGAACAGGTACTTCCAATTCGAGCAAATGATCTTACATTAGCCCCCAAGTGCGAGGGACATAATTCGGTTTATGTACCTGGGACTTGTCTGAATCTTTCCTTTGTTGTTTCAACTATCCATTAGCCCCCAAGTGTCAAGTAGACAACTTGTTTGTGTGCTTGAGACTTGTTTTGAATTGCCACTCTTTGATACTTCAATAGCCCATTAGCCCCCAAGTGTCAAGTGGATAACTTGGTTATGTACTTGAGACTTTGTCTGAACTTATGTTACTTATTCCACTTGAATTCCCTTGCAGGCTGATTTAAACCGGAGGGCTGAAGAAATCACTGAACTCCGAAACAGACTGGCTGAAACTGAATTTGCTGCTGCTAAGGCCAAAAAAGAATTGGCGCTGAGCTTAACTACTGCTGAACAACTGAAGAAATATTTTGACGAGGAGCGGACAGCCTTTGAAGTGCAAAAGAACGCTTTGGAGAAAAGAGCAAAGGATGCTGAGGAAGCTCTTAATCCGGTGACAGAAGAACTGACTGGTTTAAAGCGGCAAATAGAACTGATGACTTCTGCCATCTTCGGTAAATACTTAACCTGCACACATGCTTTTATCCTTGCAACTTGTATTCCGGTCCGGTTTAACTGTAATGATCATATGTAGGGCGCCGCGTTACCCATCTTGGGGATGATTTACAGAAGAAACTCAAGGCGTCTTATACTCTGGTCGAGCAGCTGTATTCCGGCGCTCAAAGGATTATAAGCGCAATGTCTTTCAATAAACCGCCCCCCACCACTATCCAAGGCACACTAGAGAAACTTTCTATCTTGCCAGCACGCTTGGAGGAAGTGAAGAAGTCTGCAGCCCGAGCCGGTTCTCTCGTAGCGCTCACCAGAGCCAAAGCATGGGTTCCAGATTTTGATCCGGAAGAAGCCTAGAACGGGTATCCCAGCACTAAAGAAGACGGATCAGCTTTCACTGCCAAAGACCTTCATGCTTTGACTAAGGAGATGCGTCCTCTCGCTAGCAAGCTTGTTGCCGAATCAGACTTGACCAGGTATCATCCGGGGAATGATTTATAGAACGAGCGGGTGGATCGGCCGGTTTATGATACCGTAAATCTAATCCCACCAGTGCGCCCCCATACTTTCGCCCCAGATGTTGATCCGTCTGAACTTATTACGGAAGAGATGTACTTCCACGCTTTAACGAAATTCGATTGGTGCGTCCCTGACTTTCAGCCGCTTCAAGAAGACGAAGAAGCTTTGGAACAGGTCGATCCTCAACCGTCCCAGTAGGAGGAAGCATAGGCCAAACAGTTTATCTTTATAGCTTTGGTTTTTATTTTGCCGGAACAAACTTTAATCCGTTCAGGGCCTGCTGTGCCTTTGTAATAGGATAGCTTTGAACTATTGTCCGTCTTGATCCGGATGTCCCAACTTTGCTTTGGTATCTGCCAACTTGAATCCTTTGTCTGATATATTTTGACTTGCATACTATCTGTTTCTACATAGAGAACACTTACAAGATGTCCTAGCGGCTTATCGCCGGACCGATTAAATGGCTCACAAAATATGTCAAACAAGTGTCTGTTTATACCAGAAATAACTTCATACCTGATTTAAGTATGCTTGATATTTTTAATCCGGCGAACTTTGTAGTTTTCGGAGGGAGCCTTTGGGACAGACCCAACAATGATTCCGGGTTTACAGAAGCTATCGGTTTAAATAATGCTGGAACTCCTTGTCCAGACTTTTTGAAGATATGTGGCCAACTTTGGAATTGTCCCCCCCCCCCCGGATCAAAGAATCAGAAAACGCAATACAAAAAATGCAAGTTTGCGAATAAAAACATGTAGTCGAGGCTTATTGCGAGCTGCCAGGCTCCAAATCAAAACTTCTGATTCGAATACGGTCAGTAAACCGGACCATAGGGGCTAAGCTAGGATTCGAATACGATCCTGCCCCCTACTGGCCTTTTAATTTTAGCCAAGCAGTGGATTCGAATACGATCCACTGAGCTTATGATTCGAATACGATCCACTGAGCTTATGATTCGAATACGATCATACAAACCGGACCATAGGGGCTAAGCAAGGATTCGAATACGATCCTGCCCCCTATTGGCCTTTTAATTTTAGCCAAGAAGTGGATTCGAATACGATCCACTGGGCTTATGATTCGAATACGATCATACAAACCGGACCATAGGGGCTAAGCTAGGATTCGAATACGATCCTGCCCCCTACTGGCCATTTAATTTTAGCCAAGCAGTGGATTCGAATACGATCCACTGGGCTTATGATTCGAATACGATCATACAAACCGGACCATAGGGGCTAAGCTAGGATTCGAATACGATCATGCCCCCTACTGGCCATTGCTATGTTCTCTTTTGTTCGAATACGACCTATGTTTGAACAGGAATGGCTATGTTCTCTTTGGTTCGAATACGACCTATGTTTGAACAAGAAGCCCTTTAGTGATCACAGCTGTAGAGTATCTATATGGGAATCCTCCTGCATAACCAGATAATCTGATCAAAGCATCTTGTTTTCTTAATGAAAATGATATATATTGAGAGAAATAAACTTTAGATGGTTATCACCATAAGATATTTATATTGGAAAAAAGGTTGATCTCCTGATTTATCAAGGGTGCCGGTTTATTCATTAATCATAATATATACATAGGATACAGCAGAGCTCATGGCTCAGGTATAGTAGGGCCGTAAGAGGGCGATATTCCACGACCTCTTTGTCTCTTCTTCTGATGTCCGTGACTCCTTGTGTTCTCGAACGTCTACCAGGTAATATGAACCGTTGTGTAGATTCTTGCTGACCACAAAGGGCCCTTCCCAAGGCGGGGACAGCTTGTGCATGTCTGTTTGGTCCTGGATGAGCCGGAGTACCAAATCTCCCTCCTGGAACGTCCTGGTCTTGATCCGGCGGCTCTGATATCTGCGCAAGTCCTGTTGATAAATCGCAGATCGTGCTGCTGCTATGTCACGCTCTTCATCTAGCCGGTCCAAACTGCCTTGCCTTGCCTGCTCATTGGCCGCTTCCACATAAGCCGTTACCCGTGGTGAATCATGACGGATATTACTTGGAAGAACTGCCTCAGCACCGTACACCATGAAGAAAGGTGTATAACCCGTGGACCGGTTTGGCGTAGTATTGATGCTCTAGAGGACAGAAGGTAACTCTTCAACCCAACACCCTGGTGTTCTTTGCAAAGGAGTCATAAGACGGGGCTTGATACCTCGCAAAATTTCTTGATTGGCCCTTTCAGCTTGACCATTGGATTGAGGGTGAGCCACAGAAGATACATCTAGACGAATATGCTCCCGTTGACAAAATTCTTCCATCTCTCCTTTAGACAAATTGGTGCCGTTGTCTGTGATGATGTTGTGTGGAAAGCCAAACCGGAAAATTACCTTTTTGATGAATTTAACCGTTGTTGCCGCATCACACTTGCTCACAGGTTCTGCCTCAATCCACTTTGTAAACTTATCCACCGCCACCAGCAGATGAGTTTTTTTATCTTGGGATCGTTTGAAAGGCCCAACCATATCAAGCCCCCAAGTTGCAAACGGCCAAGTAATCGGTATCATCCGGAGCTCCTGTGCCGGAACAAGAGCACGTCGTGAAAATTTCTGACAAGCAATGCACTTCCGGACTAGATCTGCCGCATCAGCATGGGCTGTGAGCCAATAGAAACCATGTCAAAAAGCTTTAGCCACCAAGGATTTTGAACCGGCATGATGACCACAATCCCCTTCATGGATCTCACGGAGGATATCACAACCTTCCTCAGCTGACACACACCGCTGAAACGCTCCAGAAACACTGCGATGGTGAAGTTCTCCGTTTGCAATCGTCATGGATTTAGAGCGTCGGATTATCTGTCTTGCTTCGATCTCATCGTCCGGCAACTCCCCACGGCTTAGATACGCCAAGTATGGGAGCGTCCAATCCGGAATAACATGAAGTGCTGCAACTAGTTGTGCCTCCGGATCAGGAACGGCCAAATCTTCCTCCGATAGTACCTGAACTGATGGACTGTGCAGCTCATCCAAAAAAGTATTCGGTGGCACTGGTTTACGTTGAGAACCCAGCCGGCTCAGAGCATCGGCTGCTTCGTTCCTTCGCCGGTCTATGTGATCCACCTGATACCCTTTGAAATATCCTGCCACTGCTTCAACTTCTCGTCTGTAAGCTGCCATGAGAGGGTCTCTTGAATCCCACTTGCCGGATACTTGCTGTGCCACTAAATCTGAATCGCCAAAACACTTGACCCGGCTCAAATTCATCTCCTTAGCCATCCGTAAGCCATGAAGCAATGCTTCATACTCTGCTGCATTATTAGTACAGGGAAACAGTAAACGGAGGACATAACAAAACTTGTCCCCTCGCGGGGAAGTTAAAACAACTCCAGCCCCCGAGCCTTCTAACTGCCTTGAACCGTCAAAGTGAATCGTCCAGTATGTAAGATCCGGCTTCTCCTCTGGTGCTTGCAGTTCTGTCCAATCATTGATGAAATCTACCAATGCTTGGGATTTGATAGCGGTGCGTGGCACATACTTCAATCCGTGTGGGCTAAGCTCAATGGCCCACTTCGCCACTCTTCCAGTAGCTTCTCTATTCTGGATTATATCCCCCAATGGTGCTGAACTGACAACAGTTATTGGGTGGCCTTGGAAATAATGCTTCAACTTCCGATTTGTCATGAACACACCGTATACCAGCTTCTGCCAATGCGGGTACCTTTGCTTGGATTCAATGAGAACTTCACTGACATAATAGACTGGACGTTGAACCGGATATTCCTTTCCTGCCTCCTTGCGCTCAACCACGATTGCCACGCTTACTGCCCGTGCATTGGCAGCGACGTATAGCAGCAATGGCTCCTTATCAACAGGGGCAGCAAGAACCGGCGGCTCTGCCAGTTGCCGCTTCAAATCCTCAAACGCAGCATTTGCGTCATCACTCCATATAAACGGTCTGTCTTTTTCAGCATCTGATAAAGCGGAATTGCCTTCTCTCCCAGACGGCTGATGAACCGGCTCAATGCTGTGATCCGACCAGCGATACGCTGAACATCATTGATGCAAGCCGGTTTTGTCAAAGACGTGATTGCCTTGATTTTCTCCGGATTGGCTTCTATTCCTCTGTTTGACACCAAGAATTCAAGGAGCTTGCCCGCCGGAACACCGAAAGCACACTTCTTCGGATTAAGCATCATTTTATAGGCTCGAAGGTTGTCAAAGGTCTCCTTGAGATCCTCTATCAGCGTCTCCTCCTTCCTTGATTTCACCACAATATCATCCACATAAGCATGAACATTCCTCCCTATCTGCCCCTTAAGACAATTCTGTACACAACGCTGGTAAGTTGCTTGGGTACTCTTGAGCCCAAAAGGCATAGACACATAGCAAAAAGCACCAAAAGGAGTTATGAAAGTTGTCTTCTCCTGGTCTTTAACTGCCATCTTGATCTGATGATATCCTGAGTATGCATCCAAAAAACTCAGCCGCTCACACCCTGCCGTAGCATCAATGATCTGATCAATACGAGGGAGAGCAAAAGGATCGGTTGGATAAGCTTTGTTTAGGTCTGTGTAATCCACACACATCCTCCACTTTCCATTTTTCTTTAACACCAGCACCGGATTAGCCAACCACTACGGATGAAAGACTTCAACTATGAACCCTGCGGCCAAAAGTCTGGCCACTTCTTCTCCTATAGCCTTGCGCCTTTCTTCGTTGAAGCGGCGCAGATACTGCTTGACCGGTTTAAACTTCGGATCAATGTTAAGACTGTGCTCAGCGAGTTCTCTCGGTATACCTGGCATGTCAGAAGGTTTCCATGCAAAGATATCCCGGTTCTCACGGATGAACTCGATGAGCGCGCTTTCCTATTTAGGATCAAGGTTAGCGCTGATAGTGAACTGCTTGGATGAATCGCCTGGTACAAAGTCAACTTGCTTGGTCTCCTCCACAGATTTGAACTTCAATGCCGGATCATGCTCTGTAGTTGGCTTCTTCAACGGGGACATATCCGCCGGATCAACATTGTCTTTGTAAAACTTCAACTCCTCCGTAGCACATACTGCTTTCGCATTAGCAGCATCTCCTTCTTCACACTCCAATGCAATCTTGCGACTTCCATGAACCATGATGGTTCCTTTGTGACCCGGCATCTTGAGCTGCAGATAAACATAACACGGCCTGGCCATAAACTTGTCATAAACCGATCTTCCAAACAGAGCATGATAGGGGCTCCGGATCTTGACAACTTCAAAGGTTATCATCTCCGACCTGGAATCCTGTTCATCTCCAAAGGTAACTTCCAGGTCAATTTTCCCAACTGGGTAAGCTGACTTACCTGGCACCACTCCATGAAACACCGTGTTTGACTGTCTTAGCTTCTTATCCGTCAGCCCCATGCGACGGAAAGTCTCATAATATAAGATATTGATGTTGATGCCGCTGTCCATGAGGACTTTAGTGAATTTGTAGCCACCCACCTGTGGTGCCACCACTAAAGCCAATTGGCCCGGATTATCCACTCGCGGCGGATGATCCTCTCGGCTCCACACAATAGGTTGCTCCGACCAGCGCAGGAACTGTGGTGTTGCCGGCTCAACCGCATGGACCGCCCGTTTTAAGATTTTCTAATCCCGTTTACACAAACTCGTAGTGAACACATGATACTGCCCGCTACTCAGCTCCTTCGGATTACTCTCATATCCGGATTGCTGCTGCTGTTGCTGACGCTGCTGATTGCCTTGGTTATTGTGATTACCCTGGCCCTGCTGTTGGTTGTTTTGGTTATTGTAACCACCCTGACCATGCTGCTGATTGCCTTGGTTATTGTAACCGCCCTGACCATATAGATTATTTCCTTGGTTATTATAACCACTGTTGTTGCCATGATATCCTGATCCGGAGCCGTTCCCCTGGAGACCCGGACCGTAAAACCCGGGGCCTGATCCGCCGCCCGGTGGCCTGTTGTTAGATCTGAACTGGCTCATGGATTCCATCATGGCCTTGCATTCTCTTATGGTGTGTTTAGCTGGATGTTCCTTTGATCCGTGTTTCGGGCAAGGCTCATTCAACTCTTGTTCCCAGCTAACGGGCCCCCCGCTGGTTTGTAGAGGCGGTTTACCCTTGTTGCGCTGAAAGCCCCCTTGAACTTGGGTATTGGCCACGAAATCAGAGCCACCCTCTGCCTTTTGTTTGCCTAAGAAGCTTGTTCCGACCGGATTAGCCTGTGTCGGTTTACCGGGCTTATTGGCTTTTCCCGTTTTATCTCCATCCGCTTCTGGATACTTAGTGTTGTCAAAGTCCCTGTACTTCACCAGAGCACTCATGAGAGTTCCCATGTCATTACAATCCTTGTATATAGGCCGCCAGATCTACCACTGACATTGGCTGCTTGCACGTATCCTTGAAATTTTTGATAAACTGACAGCGTAAATCTCCCCATGATCCGATGGAATTAGGTGGTAAACCCTTTAGCCAGGTCCGGGCTGTACCCTCAAGCATCATGGTAAAGTACTTCACGCAAGCCGCTTCATCCACGTCCACCATCTCCATGGCCATCTCGTAACTCTCAACCCAAGCTTCCGGGGCCAAATCTGTTGTGTAATTAGGCACCTTACGTGGACCCTTAAAATCCTTGGGCAACTTCACGCTCCATAAAGTGGGAACAAGACACTGCACCCCGAAGGAACTCGTCGTGACTCCTGTTTCTGTCGTGGTTGTGTGAACCGGCGTCGTTTGGCGGACCTCTTCGCGAGCCGCAGATCTAACCCGGTCTTACGCCCCCTGAGCTTGTGCCTCTGCGCCCACCGGATTATCTTGTCCGTGACGGTGTCGCCTCCGTTCACTACTGGACACCTCTGGTTCCTCCCAATGCCTAGTATAACTCCGGCTATGGCGGGGTGTTGAATGAAGCCTCTCCCTGCTATAAGAATATGCTTGCTGATGTGTTAACACTGTGTTAAGCAGATCCTTGACCGTGCGTTCCTCCATTGCCACGGGGGATGTCCCCTCAATGGGTAAAGCGGCCAGGTGCGAGGCGGCAGCAACAATGTTATCCAAAGGATTTGAGTAATGACCCGGAGGGGTAGGAAAGTGAGGCACGGACATAATCCGCCGATCTTGCTCTGCGGCGGGCTGCTAAACCTGTTCGCCCCTTGCTGGGGCCACCCTCCGGTTTACCACTGGATCATTGCTGGTTCCTGCTCCTGGTGTCCTGAAAAGGTTCGTCGCCTCGTAAACCGGCGGTAGACGAGACTGGTACCTTCGATTCCTTACTCCTTGCGTAGAGGCCTGTTCCATCCTCAGCTGAAAAGCATGATCATCCAGCTCTTCCTGCCTTATCGCTATCATAGCCTTCTCTTCCTTCAGATCCTCTTTTGCTTGATCGATCCGGCCTTTCAGCTGAAGGAGTTCTGCATCGTGTTGCGCCTTGTCTGCTGGAGCCACCTCTGCTATGGCCCGGGTTGTGAACTCCTCGATCAAGGCGGATAGAGCGTCAGAGGGTGAGGGGGCTTGGCCGCTCCCCCCTGCACCAGCTTCTGCTGTGATCGCCCCGTTCACCAAGGACTGCGGCGTAGGTTGTGAACCGGCCATAAAGACAGCCACTCGGTTTGGCGGATCAAAGGGGTCCGGAATACTGTCTCCGTCGAACACACCCTCAGATCGGCCGTCCCGCAACTGATACAAGGAGTCAGTCTCTCCGGATGAAGATTCATCATCGGAATAGATAACTGTCTCGCCATCGGAATCCGATCCGTCCTCGGCTTGAACCCCGTGAATTGCTCCGACGAAAACACGCTTCATGGCAGGTTGCGTCCGGGCCGATCTCACACGCTGAGCCGGCTCGACGATGTTGGGGAAGATGTCCGGCCCAAGTATCGGTTCACCAATTTTACTGATGAAGACGTGGATGCCACCGAAGGGAACCCGGTACCCGTATTCGATTGAATCGGCCTCCGGGCCCCAGCCTGCATCGTCGATGTAGATCCGGCCACGGCGACTCTTGGTCATCCGGCCGACCACGGAGCCCCTGAGCCCTTCAAAGCTGCCCTTCAAGAACTCGAAACCATCGTGCGGAGGCCCCAAGGTGGGCGCCAACTATCGTGGAATTAGCACGGCAGATGTCCGGTTTAACGGACTTAATGAAGGAACCATCGCACGGGTTAGCTTGAAGAGGTTAAAAGAACACAAAGGACACAGAGCGTTTATACTAGTTCGGCCCCTTCGATGAAGGTAAAAGCCTACGTCTAGTTTGGTTTGGTATTGCTTGGGCGTCGATGAACATGGAGCGGATTGCTTGCCTGTGTCTCGATGGGTTGTTACCTGTCCTTGAACCGTCGCCGGGTCATCCCTTTATATAGAGGCAATGCCCGGTCCGGTTTACAGAGTCCCGAGGCCGGCTCATGTTTGTGTCCGCCTCGGTCTCTGCTCTTTCTTCCTTGTCTCATGACCAGGCGGTTTACAAACCGTAACTCTATACATGGGCCCTAAGCCTTCATGGGCCGTAACCTCTACTGGGTTTTACAATTACACATCTATATTATCATAATCCGGTTTACACTAGCCGGTTTATACCTGCTAGTAATATCCCTGACACTACAGGTTCGAGAACTATGTAGACATGACCGAGAGTCATCTCCGGTCAATAACCACTAGAGGAACCTGGATGCTCATATTGGTCCCTAAATATTCTATGAAGATCTTTATCGGTCAAACCGCATGACAACATTCGTTGTTCCCTTTGTCAGCAGTATGTTACTTGCCCGAGATTCGATCATCGGTATCGTCATACCTAGTTCAATCTTGTTATCGGCAAGTCTCTTTACTCGTTCTGTAATACATCATCTCGTGACTAACTCATTAGTAATTTGCTTGCAAGGCTTATTATGATGTGTATTATCGAGAGGGCCCAGAGATAGCTCTCCGACATTCGGAGTGACAAATCCTAATCTTGATCTATGCCAACACCACAAACACCTTCGTAAACACCTGTAGAGCATCTTTATAATCACCCAGTTACGTTGTGACGTTTGATAGCACACAAGGTGTTCCTCCGGTATTAGGGAGTTGCATAATCTCATAGTCAGAGGAACATGTATAAGTCATGAAGAAAGCAATAGCAATAAAACTAGACGATCATAGTGCCAAGCTAACGGATGGGTCTTGTCCATCACATTATTCTCTAATGATGTGATCCCGTTTATCAAATGACAACACATGTCTATGGTTAGAAAACATAACCATCTTTGATCAACGAGCTAGTCAAGTAGAGGCATACTAGGGACACTCTGTTTTTGTCTATGTATTGACACATGTACTAAGTTTCCGGTTAATACAATTCTAGCATGAATAATAAAAATTTATCATGATATAAGGGAATATAAATAAGAACTTTATTATTTCCTCTAGGTCATATTTCCTTCACGATCCCACCGAGCCGAACACGCCCCTGTCGGGAGGCACTTCGTGTTTTTCTAGCTCTAGGATTTACGCCAGGCTCCTGAAACATTTAGGTTCTATTTGTTGGGGAACGTAGCAGAATTCAAATATTTCCTACGCTTCACCAAGATCAATCTAAGGAGTCATCTAGCAACGAGCATAAAAGAGTGCATCTACATACCCTTTGTAGATCGCGTGCGGAAGCGTTCGAAGGAACATGGATGATGGAGTCATACTCGTCGTGATCCTCGTCACCGATGATCCCAGCGCCGAACGGACGGCACCTCCGTGTTCAACACACGTACGATACAGCGACGTCTCCTCCTTCTTGATCCAGCAAGGGGGCAGGAGAGGTTGACGGAGATCCAACAGCACGACGGCGTGGTAGTGGATGCAACGGGAAAAGCTGCAGGGCTTCGCCGAGACCCTGCAGGAGGAGAAGGAGGTGTAACGGGGGGAGACGCGCCAGGGGCTGAGGTGCGGATGCCCTCTCTCCCCCCACTATATATAGGGAGCCAGGGGGCGCCGGCCCTAGGAGATCCAATCTCCTAGGGGGCGGCGGCCAAGGGGGGTATCTTGCCCCCCAAGCCAAAGGGGGCGCCCCCACCCCTAGGGTTTTAACCCTAGGCGCATGGCGGGAGGCCCATGGGGGGTGCACCAGCCCACTAAAGCTAGTCCCCCTCCCCCTACGGCCCACGGGGCCCTCCGGGATGGGTGGCCCCACCCGGTGGACCCTCGGGACCCTTCCGGTGGTCCCGGTACACTCCCGGTGACCCCCGGAACTCTCCCGGTGGCCGAAACTGGACTTCCTATATATTATTCTTTACCTTCGAACCATTCTGGAACTCCTCGTGACCATCGGGATCTCATCCGGGACTCCG
The DNA here is from genome assembly GCA_902687465.1 of Secale cereale. NCBI lineage: Eukaryota > Viridiplantae > Streptophyta > Magnoliopsida > Poales > Poaceae > Secale > Secale cereale. The sequence continues at coordinate 352,807,880 of LR738713.1, forward strand.
AACAAAATTCGGGTTTCTGTGTGCATATATCTCTATAACCCTAGCGTCACCGAACCTTAAGTGTGTAGACCCTACTGGTTCGGGAGACACGCAGACATGACCGAGACGACTCTCCGGTCAATAACCAACAGCGGGTTCTGGATACCCATGTTGGTTCCCACGTGTTCCTCGATGATCTCATCGGATGAACCACGATGTCAAGGATTCACTTAATCCCGTATGTTATTCCCTTTGTCTATCGGTACGGTACTTGCCCGAGATTCGATCGTTGGTATACCGATACCTTGTTCAATCTCGTCATGGCAAGTCTCTTTACTCGTTCCGTAATCCATCATCCCGTGACTAACTCCTTAGTCACATTGAGCTCATTATGATGATGTCTTACCGAGTGGGCCCAGAGATACCTCTTCGTCATACGGAGTGACAAATCCCAGTCTCGGTTCGTGCCAACCCAACAGACACTTTCGAAGATACCCGTAGCGTACCTTTATAGCCACCCAGTTACGTTGTGACGTTTGGCACACCCAAAGTATTCCTACGGTATCCGGGAGTTGCACAACCTCATGGTCTAAGGAACAAATACTTGACACTTAAAAACTTTAAGCATAACGAACTATACGATCTCGTGCTAGGCTTAGGATTGGGTCTTGTCCATCACAATATTCTCCTAATGATGTGATCCCGTTATCAATGACATCCAATGTCCATGGTCAAGAAACCGTGACCATCCGTTGATCAACGAGCTAGTAACTAGAGGCTTACTAGGGACACGTTGTGGTCTATGTATTCACACATGTATCGCTGTTTCCGTACAATACAATTCAAGCATGAATAACAGACAATTATCTTGAACAAGGAAATATAATAATAATCCTTTTATTATTGCCTCTAGGGTATATTTCCAACAGTCTCCCACTTGCACTAGAGTCAATAATCTAGTTACATTGTGATGAATCGAACACCCATAGAGTTCTAGTGTTGATCATGTTTTGCCCGTGGAAGAGGTTTAGTCAACGGGTCTGCGACATTCAGATCCGCATGCACTTTACAAATATCTATGTCTCCATCTTGAACATAATTCCGGATGGAGTTGAAAGGGCGCTTGATGTGCTTGGTCTTCTTGTGAAACCTGGGCTCCTTGGCAATGGCAATAGCTCCAGTGTTGTCACAGAAGAGAGTCATCGGGCTTGACGCGCTTGGAATGACTCCTAGGTCGGTGATGAACTCCTTCATCCAGACTCCTTCTTGTGCTGCTTCGCAAGCAGCTATGTACTCCGCTTCACATGTAGAATGCGCCACGACGCTCTACTTGCAACTGCACCAGCTGACTGCTCCACCATTCAAAATATACACGTATCCGGTTTGTGACTTGGAGTCATCCAGATCTGTGTCAAAGCTAGCATCGACGTAACCCTTTACGACGAGCTCTTCGTCACCTCCATAAACGAGAAACATATCCTTAGTCCTCTTCAGGTACTTCAGGATGTTCTTGACCGCTGTCCAGTGTTCCATACCGGGATCACTTTGGTACCTCCCTACCAAACTTATGGCAAGGTTTACATCAAGTCTGGTACACAGCATGGCATACATGATAGAACCTATGGCTGAGGCATAGGGAATGACACTCATCTTTTCTCTATCTTCTGCCGTGGTCGGGGATTGAGCCGTGCTCAATCTCATACCTTTCAAAACCGGCAAGAACCCCTTCTTGGACTGATCCATATTGAACTTCTTCAATATCTTGTCAAGGTATGTGCTTTGTGAAAGACCAATGAGGCGTCTTGATTTATCTCTATAGATTTTGATGCCTAATATGTAAGCAGCTTCTCCAAGGTCCTTCATTGAAAAACTCTTATTCAAGTAGGCCTTTATGCTATCCAAGAATTCTATATAATTTCCCATCAGCAATATGTCATCCACATATAATATGAGAAATGCTACAGAGCTCCCACTCACTTTCTTGTAGATACAGGCTTCTCCCCAAGTCTGTATAAAGCCAAAAGCTTTGATCACATCATTAAAGCGAATATTCCAACTCCGAGATGCTTGCACCAGCCCGTAGATCGAGCGCTGGAGCTTGCATACCTTGTAAGCATTCTCTGGATCGACAAAACCTTCCGTCTGCATCATATACAACTCTTCCTTGAGGAAGCCATTAAGGAATGCCGTTTTGACGTCCATTTGCCATATCTCATAATCATAGGATGCGGCAATTGCTAACGTGATTCGGACTGACTTTAGCCTCGCTACGGGAGAGAAAGTCTCGTCGTAGTCAATCCCTTGAACTTGTCGATAACCCTTAGCGACAAGCCGAGCCTTATAGATGGTCACATTACCATCCGCGTCTGTCTTCTTCTTAAATATCCATTTATTTTCTATGGTGTGCCGATCATCGGGCAAGTCCACCAAAGTCCATACTTTGTTTTCATACATGGATCCTATCTCGGATTTCATGGCTTCAAGCCATTTATTGGAATCCGGGCCCGCCATCGCTTCTTCATTGTTCGAAGGTTCATCGTTATCTAACATCATGATTTCCATGACAGGGTTGCCGTACCACTCTGGTGCGGAACGTGTCCTTGTGGACCTTCGAAGTTCAGTAGTAACTTGATCTCTATCTTCATGATCATCATCATTAACTTCCTCCCTTGTCGGTGCAGGCACCTCAGGAACAATTTCCTGCGCTGCGCTACTTTTCGGTTCGGGAGGGGTGACTGTCACCTCATCAAGTTCTACTTTCCTCCCACTCACTTCTTTCGCGAGAAACTCTTTCTCCAGAAAGGATCCATTCTTGGCAACAAAGACCTTGCGTTCGGATCTGAGGTAGAAGGTGTACCCAATTGTTTCCTTTGGGTATCCTATGAAGACGCATTTTTCCGATTTGGGTTCGAGCTTTTCAGGTTGAAGTTTCTTAACATAAGCATCGCAACCCCAAACTTTCAGAAACGACAGGTTAGGTTTCTTGCCAAACCAAAGTTCATACGGTGTCGTCTCAATGGATTTCGACGGAGCCCTATTTAAAGCGAATGCAGCAGTCTCTAAAGCATAACCCCAAAAAGATAGCGGTAAGTCGCTGAGAGACATCATAGATCGCACCATGTCCAACAGGGTACGATTTCGACATTCAGACACACCATTACGTTGAGGTGTTCCGGGCGGTGTCAATTGTGAAACAATTCCACAGTTCCTTAGGTGTGTGCCAAATTCATGACTTAAATATTCACCCCCACAATCCGATCGCAAGAACTTTATTTTTTTGTCACGTTGATTCTCAACCTCATTCTGAAATTCCTTGAACTTTTCAAAGGTCTCAGACTTGTGCTTCATCAAGTAGACATACCCATATCTACTCAAGTCATCTGTGAGGGTGAGAACATAACGATAGCCTCCGCGAGCCTCAACACTCATTGGACTGCACACATCGGTATGTATGATTTCCAATAAGTTGGTTGCTCGCTCCATTGTTCCGGAGAACGGAGTCTTGGTCATCTTGCCCAAGAGGCATGGTTCGCAAGTGTCAAATGATTCATAATCAAGAGACTCCAGAAGTCCATCTGCATGGAGCTTCTTCATACGTTTGACACCAATATGACCAAGGCGGCAATGCCACAAGTATGTGGGACTATCATTGTCAACTTTACATCTTTTGGCATTCACACTATGAATATGTGTATCATCACGTTCGATATTCATCAAAAATAAACCATTGACCAGCGGGGCATGACCATAAAACATATCTCTCAAATAAATAGAACAACCATTATTCTCGGATTTAAATGAGTAGCCATCTCGCATCAAACGAGATCCAGATACAATGTTCATGCTCAAAGCTGGTACTAAATAACAATTATTAAGGTTTAAAACTAATCCCGAGGGTAGATGTAGAGGCAGCGTGCCGACGGCGATCACATCGACCTTGGAACCATTCCCGACACGCATCGTCACCTCGTCCTTCGCCAGTCTCCGCTTATTCCACAGCTCCTGCTTTGAGTTACAAATGTGAGCAACTGCACCGGTATCAAATACCCAGGAGCTACTACGAGCGCTGGTAAGGTACACATCAATAACATGTATATCACATATACCTTTGACGTTGCCGGCCTTCTTGTCTACTAAGTATTTGGGGCAGTTCCGCTTCCAGTGACCCGTTCCCTTGCAATAAAAGCACTCAGTCTCAGGCTTGGGTCCATTCTTTGGCTTCTTCCCGGCAACTGGTTTACCGGGCGCGGCAACTCCTTTGCCGTCCTTCTTGAAGTTCTTCTTACCCTTGCCCTTCTTGAACTTAGTGGTTTTATTCACCATCAACACTTGATGCTCTTTCTTGATCTCCACCTCCGCTGATTTCAGCATTGAATACACCTCGAGAATGGACTTCTCCATCCCTTGCATATTGAAGTTCAACACGAAGCTCTTGTAGCTAGGTGGGAGCGACTGAAGGATTCTGTCAACGACCGCTTCGTCGGGGAGATTCATTCCCAACTGAGACTAGCGGTTGTGCAACCCAGACAACTTGAGTATGTGCTCGCTGACAGAACTGTTTTCCTCCATCTTACAGCTGTAGAATGCGTTGGAGACATCATATCTCTCAACTCGGGCATGAGCCTGGAAAACCATTTTCAGCTCTTGGAACATCTCGTATGCTCCATGGTGCTCGAAACACTTTTGGAGCACCGATTCTAAGCTGTAGAGCATGCCACACTGAACCAGGGAGTAATCATCACAACGCGACTGCCAACCGTTCATAACATCTTGGTTTGCCGGGGCGGGAGTGTCACCTAGCGGTGCTTCTAAGACATAAGTTTTCTTGGCAGCTATGAGGATGATCCTCAGGTTACGGACCCAGTCCGTATAGTTGCTACCATCGTCTTTCAGCTTGGATTTCTCTAGGAACGCGTTGAAGTTGGGGGTGACATGAGCGTGGGCCATTTGATCTACAAGACATATTGTAAAGAATTTAGACTAAGTTCATGACAATTAAATTCATCTAATCAAATTTAATGAACTCCCACTCAGATTGACATCTCTCTAGTCATCTAAGTGATACATGATCCGAATCGACTAGCCTGTGTCCGATCATCACGTGAGACGGATTAGTCATCAACGGTGAACATCTTCATGTTGATCGTATCTTCTATACGACTCATGTTCGACCTTTCGGTCTTCCGTGTTCCGAGGCCATGTCTGTACATGCTAGGCTCGTCAAGTGAACCCTAAGTGTATTCCGTGTGTAAATCTGGCTTACACCCGTTGTATGCGAACGTTAGAGCCTATCACACTCGATCATCACGTGGTGCTTCGGAACAACGATCCTTGGCAACGGTGCACAGTTAGGGGGGACACAATTCTTGAAATTTTTAGTGAGAGATCATCTTATTTACTACCGTCGTTCTATGTAAATAAGATGCATAAACACGATAAACATCACATGCAATCAAATAAAGTGACATGATATGGCCAATATCATTTTTTGCTCCTTTGATCTCCATCTTCGGGGCACCATGATCATCTTTGTCATCGGCATGACACCATGATCTCCATCATCGTGTCTTCATGAAGTCGTCTCGCCAACTATTACTTCTACCACTATGGCTAACGTTTAGCAATGAAGTAAAGTAATTACATGGCGTTATTCAGTGACACGCAGGTCATACAATAAATAAGACAACTCCTATGGCACCTGGCGGTTTTCATTTTCATCGTCATGCAAGTCGTGATTTCCTATTACAAGAACATGATCAATCTCATACATCACATATATCATTCATCACATCATCTTGGCCTTATCACATCACATAGCACATGCTGCAAGAACAAGTTAGACGACCTCTAGTTGTTGTTGCAAGTTTTTACGTGGCTTCTATAGGTTTCTAGCAAGAACGTTTCTTACCTACGCCAAAAACACAACGTGATATGTCAATTTCTAATTACCCTTCATAAGGACCCTTTTCATCGAATCCGATCCGACTAAAGTG
>LR738713.1:352822584-352834359 GCA_902687465.1 Secale cereale
CAAACAACTCCATTGGATAAACTCCATAGGAGGCATAGATGAATAGCAACAAGCTACAACATTTTGATCATGACACTAAAAACCGGGCAGTAATATTTTATAGCAACTTGGGAGCAAGAATTAAATAAGGCACATCAACCCAAATGAGCAAGTGAGGACATGGATGGATAGACAACAACATATACAGCAAGGAATGATCAAAGGCCACCCCAAAACTAACATGGATTTACCTAGGACATCAAGCAAACATAGCATCAGGATATTGCAGATTCCAGACTTAGTGAAATTTCACTAAGTGTTAAAACAGCAATAACAACATGGCATGTTTACAAGCATGTTTAAGTCACCTCAAGGCATATCATAGCAAATGGTTTGCACCACAACAAAGAACACATCATGGAGATCCTAAAACATCTAGACATGTGACAAGGGGACAAACACAACAATAGCAACGAGCATGTGAAATCAGCATCTCATAACAAGTTTCAGAACATAACAACCAAATGCACTTTTGCAACAGAGATTAACATGTCAATATGAACTCTATCATGCATGCTATAGCAACCAACATGAAGAGCCTCTCATGATGAACATTTTGACATATCATTTGCATTATTTGGATAAACATGCACCAAGTTATCATATCACAAACATGGCAACAAAATAACAAGTAGCAGCAGTTTATAACAAGTAGCACTCTTGCAACAGAGATTAGAGCATCTAGATGGAGTCAAACAAGCATGGCACAATGGAACAAAGTGTAGAGCACATCACCACGATCATTTTGACATATCATTCACTCAATTTGGACATACACACAATAATTTACAGGCACTCAAAGTATGCATCAGAAGATAAAAACAGTAAAGGACTTGGTGGAAAAAACAACCTAGGAGAGGGGCGGACGTGTCCGGCTGGCTGGGGGTCCACTTGGCAGAGACAGCAGAGGAGGAGAGCCGCCGGACATGTCCGGCAACAGCGGCGGCGACTGCAAATGCCCCGGCGAGGCGGCGCGACGGGAATGGCCGAGGAGGTCGGGGCCTTGCTGGAAACAGGCCGATCCGGTCGCGGGGAGGCTGGATCCACCAAGGAGGGGCGGTGTCGGGGCTCCGAAGGCCCGGACTGGTGGAGGCCGAGCTTCCATGGCCGGCGGTGGCACGGCTCGCCGGCGCGGCGGCACTGGTGCAGGAAGGGCAGGGAGTAGCAGACGAACGGCGGGGTGATCCGGATCGGGCCTCCGGCCGCCGGATCTTGTCGAAGCCGGACGCGGGAAGGCTGCCTGCGAGCTCCGGTGACCGGCCGGCGAGGCTCTGACGACGGCAGTCGGCGCAAGGAGGCCAGAACGGCGGCTCGGGTGGAAACGAAGCGGGGCGGAGGAGAGGGCGCTCGGGCCCAGGGCGCCGGCTGCTCGGGCCCGTTCGGCCCACGGCGGGCCGCGGGTGGGCCCTGAGGGCTAGCGGCAAAGGGAGACTGAGGGGGAGGCGCGGGGCAACAATTGGCGGCAGGGTGGAACGACAAGTGGCGGCGGCGGCGCTGAAAACAAGGGGAGGGCATGGCAGCTGCCAAAAATGGAAGGAGGTCCTTCCTTTTATAGCCGGGAAGGTTAGGGTTGGGGGTTTGAGGCCGTTTTCAGGCCGTTAGATCCCGATCGGACGGTCTGCAACGGAGGGGTAGTGTAGGTGGGCTAAATGGGCTGTGTAGGAGAGGTGTGGGCTGAGAAGAGAGGAGAGGACAGAGGCCCGCGGAGGTTTTCGGAGACCGAAAACGTCCGACGTTTGAACCGGCGACTAGTGCCGCTATATATATTCGTTGGGCTATCAAACGAGCTCCGAATGTGATGAAATTTGGCAGGCGGCCTGTCTACACTATAATAAGACCACACACCAAGTTTCATCCCATTCCGAGAACATTTTTTGGCCACTTATAAAATAAATATTCGGAGGCGCCGCGGGCGCGTGCATGTGTGTCTGGGCTCAGAAGGACAACGGAAAGGACGAGGGGACTTGGGCGGATGCAAGTTTTGAAAACATGCTGATGCAACACACATGATGACATGGCAAGATGCAACACGCAAGCAGATGACATGGCACTGACAACGAATAATTGACTGACACCTGGCGCACCGGTCTCGGGGTGTCACAGAACAATCCTCATTACTTGGCCTTTTATGGTCTGGGGGCTTGATATGGTCGGACCCCTTTAAGGGGGAATCCATAAAAATAAATACTTGCTGGTGATGGTAGATAAATTCACTAAATGGATAGAAGCCAAGCCAGTAAAAATAGCTGAGGCAGGGCCTGTGATAGATTTTATATCCAGTGTAGTACATCGTTATGGTGTTCCGCACAGTATTATCACAGATAATGGCACCAACTTCACAACTGACGAGGTAAAAAATTGGTGTGCAAAGTTAGGTATTAAACTTGATTACGCTTCTGTGTACCATCCTGAAACAAATGGTCAAGTCGAAAGAACCAATGATCTGATAATGAGGCGGCATTAAACCCTAATTGGTGCGCTCCCTACGGGAGTCTGATAAACACTGGGTCGAAGAGCTTGACTCCGTACTCTGGGGGATGCGGACCACTCCTAATCGAACGACCTAATACACACCTTTTTTCATGGTGTACGGCGCAGAGGTTGTTCTGCCCTGTGACATTATTCATGACTCGCCTCAAGTGTGCATGTACGAGGAGAGAGAAGCCGAGCTAGATTGGCAGGATGACCGAGATGGACTTGAAGAGGAGCACGATACAGCGCAAGCCCGTTCTGCATTTTATCAACAACAGGCCAGGCGATACCAGAGCAGAGAAGTGCGGGCCAAGACATACAACGTCGGCGAACTCGTCTTACGCCTCCGAGAGAAGAAGAAGGACAAGCTCAAACCAAAATGGTAAGGCCCCTCATTATCAACAAAGTACTCACCGGTGGAGCCTATCGCCTTCGGAATGCACAGGACAACCGGCTTGAGCCAAACCCTTGGAACCCTGCCAGGCTCCGAAGATTCTTTGGATAGTTCGGTAGCAATTTTTTCCTTCTTTTAAGTTAGGTCTTATCTTTTATCTTTTATTGTTCTCCTTCTCCTCCTTTTTACCTTTTCTCTCATTGGCAAGTATTCGGCTCGCCCGAATTGGCACAGGCTAAGTACATCTTTGAATGTATCTACCTCAAATATACTTGGGGGGTTCTTTAACGAAGCCTATTATCAATAAAGCTTCTTGCTTAATATGTCATCTGTTTTTTACAGTCCTTCCTTGCCATTATATGCACCAATATGACTTAAATTATGGCCAAGCTGGGTTGCCTGGCTCCTATGTTTACCCCTACGTTTCCGATTGTTCGGCTAGGGCGTAAAGGGAGCACCTCTGCTATTGTTACAGCCGGGTAATCCGGATGTGTACCTCAGACTAGGTGAAGCCTAAAGCTAGCGCTCTTAAGGGAATAATCGATCGGCAGATACACGACATATCGCTTTTTAAAGCACATATTTTAAACTACCACAGAATATGGCATCCTACAATCCTTTTTACAGGATAAAAAGCCTAGGCCCGCATATGTATGCACGCTGACCCAGGGAAAGGAACCCCTAATGGAACTATCATCTCTGGAAGATGTTTCTTACGTTAAACAGTAATATAACATAACTCCCCGAAAACAGTTTGTCTGCTTACGTAATTATGACCGTATTGCCTAGTTTCCGAACATATCACGTGTTTACCATAGATATAATATTCGGAAACACTCCAGCCTTTGGGATTATGGAGGTTAAAGCAGAAGGTCGGCCATGACAACCTTTTTATAAATTCGTCTGGAGATAAGTTTGATGGTAAAAGTACATTAATACATAGAATCAAACGACTACTCTTTCTCTATTCCCTCTATAAGGCTGTCTAGTCTATAGTCCTGTTAGGGAAAACTTGGCAGCTGTCTCTACTTGGTCATATACCAAATGCAGAGCAATTTCTTGTCCATCGGACCCTCAAGGTCCCACGCGGGCCATATAATTTGGATCAAGACGGGTGTAGCGCGTCTTCACCATGGCTCAGGCTTCTCGAGCACCCATGCGACATGCTGATGCTTTCCATAGTTCGAAGCGGCGTCGATCCCCTTTGAACAAGTCTGCCAAGTCCTCCATAGTTTCTGGAGGCGAATCGCCCGGCCATAAAGCCCTGGCCATATTCTTCATGGCTTTCCAAGCTCGCTCGTGGACCCTGGAAAGCTCTTGTAGCATGTCACCCTCAAAACCGGACACTCCCCCTTCGGGCTGCCACGTTAACAAACTTGCAGGATAAGTTTTATGAAAAACTTCCAAGATAAGGGACTATAAGGAGAGCTAGGTATAATGGACATACCGAACATGCCTTTTAGCCTCCGGTTCTCTTCCAAGGCGCTTGAGAGTGGGGCTCTTACGTCCTTTAGTTCCTGTTCCAGCCTAACATTTTTATCCTGCGCTTGGTTTCTTTCATCTATGGCTTGCGTCAATACGCGCTTGCCAGCATCTATTTCCCTTTGGCAAATTTCTTGTCCGCCAAAGCAGCCCATAGCTCCCTTTCAATTTGGTTGGTCGGCCCTGTTGTTGTATTACAATTAGTATGTACTTAACGACTCAGTGATCAGCACAAATATCATATTGTCCGGACACCATTATTCTTACCACCAGCATCCTTTCCAGATTTCTTCAAATTTTCTAATTCGGCGAGCTAGGTCCGGCACTTTTCTAGCTCCTTGGATAAGGAGTTATTCTTTTCTTGAAGCACCTGCAAAAACACAACGATCCTCAAATCAGTTGTACCAACTTCTCTAAATCTCGGGGGCTACTGGCATGGGAACATCAAAGTGTACACTTACCCGCATATCTTTTGAAAGCCGGTGAGTGGCTCCAGTGAGTCCGTCTTGAGCGGCTCGGATATAGGCATCTGCAGAGTTGAGGGCATTAAACGCCTCCACAGAAAAGGCTAGGTAACGCATGGCTGCTTTCCGCCACCGGTGAACCATTGCAACCTCCACTTCGGAATTAGTAACTAACATTCCATCTGAATCCTGGTGGAGGGGACAATTCGGCATTGAATCCGCATTAACCCTTGATAGGCCGGATGCCGGATTGGCTGGAGCTTGGTCTGCATGATCTCCGGAAATAGTCCGGTGTGTATTCCTCCTAAAAGGAAAAAAAGCGGAAAGTCATAATACCGAATTCACCACCCATCGTGTGTCAAAACAAACATACCTCTTTGAAGGTTCGCTGGTGTTCGCGGTCTTCTTTCGCTTCGAGGTCTCGCCCGATGCAGGCGTCACCCTCTGGGATGACGGTCTTTGCATAGTTCGGTGTGAGGAGCGCCGTCCCTTTTTAGTATGATAAAATTCAGTGGGTAAGGCGCGCTGGGAATCTTCTCTTTGATGAGATATGTCCTAGGTACTTATGTGGGAAAAAGGAATGAGGCCTGGGTAATCAGCTACAATAGCCACCAGGGTGCCCTCACGACGATCTTGATAGAAGACTCCCTCTTCTAGCTCTATGCCTATGTCCGGATCTTCATCGTATCTGGGGGCCGCATTTTGGAATCGGTCCTCTAGCTGTGGGGCAGGATTATTAATCCCCTCAATCACCTTCCTCCACTCCTATTGAGAAAACCGAATTTAACTCATTCAATACATCATACCAAAGAAGAATGGGCAAATATAGCGGTCACGAGAGAGACTTACCTAGTCAAGAGGATTGTGAAGGAAATATGCCCTAGAGGCAATAATAAAGTTATTATTTATTTCCTTATATCATGATAAATGTTTATTATTCATGCTAGAATTGTATTAACCGGAAACTTAGTACATGTGTGAATACATAGACAAACAGAGTGTCACTAGTATGCCTCTACTTGACTAGCTCGTTAATCAAAGATGGTTAAGTTTCCTAGCCATAGACATGAGTTGTCATTTGATGAACGGGATCACATCATTAGAGAATGATTTGATTGACTTGACCTATTCCGTTAGCTTAGTACTTGATTGTTTAGTATATTGCTATTGCTTTCTTCATGACTTATACATGTTCCTATGACTATGAGATTATGCAACTCCCGAATAGCGGAGGAACACTTTGTGTTCTATCAAACATCACAACATAATTGGGTGATTATAAAGATGATCTACAGGTGTCTCTGATGGTGTTTGTTGAGTTGGCATAGATCGAGATTAGGATTTGCCACTCCGATTGTCGGAGAGGTATCTCTGGGCCCTCTCGGTAATGCACATCACTATAAGCCTTGCAAGCAATGTGACTAATGAGTTAGTTGCGAGATGATGCATTACGGAACAAGTAAAGAGACTTTTCGGTAACAAGACTGAACTAGGTATGATGATACCGATGATCGAATCTCGGGCATGTAACATACCGATGACAAAGGGAACAACGTATGTTGTTATGCGGTTTGACCGATAAAGATCTCCGTAGAATATGTAGGAGCTGATGGCTTCTCGCCCCTCGTTGGTTACCCCAAGTGGAAGGTTTGAGATGAAGTGTAGCGGAAGTTTTCCCTTGGCAAAGATACCAAGAATCGATTTCCCTGAGACTCCCAGTTTCAACAAGAAGGTGTCAACTGCTAACGGCGCCAGATATATTAGCAATCAACGTGGACCTGCACACAGATACAAATAACTTTGCTCCCAACGAGTACAGAGAGGTTGTCAATCCCTCCGGCCTTGTAGTTTACAAAGGATCAAACGCAAGTGATAATAGTGATAGGTATTGCTGCAATAGTAAGTAAAAGCTGATAGTAAATAGCGGATGTGATCAATGATGGTAATATGGACCGGGGTCCCATGATGTGCACTAGTGATGTCTCTCTCCCAAAAGATGATAAAACAGCTATGTGAGGTAAACAAATTACAGCTGGGCAATTGACAGAATTATGTGCGCAAACCAATGATAACTATGTTACAAGAAAGGTAGAGGTTCAAAGCATGGGCGGTACGCCAAGGCAAGTAGACCGAAATCCATCTGCATCTACTACTAATCATCCACCTTGAGATATCTATCCAGAACATCTCGCTGGTATTAAGTTGCGAGTCCCACCCATAGTGTAAACTCAAAGCAACAGACAACTGCATTAAAACAACTTTGCGTAAAGTAAACAATCCTTGCACCCGCGGGCACAAGCACCGTTGTTTTCCCCCTTGTGGCAACAACACATCCCCTAGACTCATGTTTCTATCACTCAAGCTAGTCATCGAGGGGCATGAACCCACAATCAAGCATAACGTTCCCTGTTGGAGTCACTACCTAGTACTTGGCCAAAGCAATAAATAACAACGGAGAACATGCAAGAATTACTTACGAACATAAATATAAAAGAGGTAGATCAAATATATTACTCGAACACAATCTGAACATAATCTCACAATCCATCGGATCCCAGCAAACTCAACATAGCAACAGCATAAGGATTACATATGTGCCTCGATCATGTAGGGCAGCTCATGAGGACTAATTAGTGAAGCACAAGAACGGGAGGAGAACATCACATAGCTACTGGTCATGGACCCATGGTCCAAGGGAGACTACTCACAACTCATTCGGGAGGCGTCCATGGTGGTGGAGAAGCTCCCGGTGGTGATCCACCCCTCCGGCAGGGTGCCGGGAAGAGTTCTCCTGGTGCTCCCGATCTTGGAAGCGGCGGCGGCGGCGGAACAGAGATTAGATCGCGAAAAAGGGTTCCCGTCACGAGGGTTTCGGGACACGATATAAATATATGCCAAAGGGGGCACCAGCGGAGGCTCGGGGGGCCCAGGTGCCCTCCCGGCGCGGCCAGGGGGGCCCGCGCCACCAAGGCGCCTGGAGCCCTGGTGGCCCCCCTCCGGCTGTATTTTGGCAGCCGAGAAGCTTCTAGAATGCTGATTTTTTATATAATTTTTACGTGATTTTTCTGGCAGTTCTCGTAATGGGAAAACCTGAAATACAAAAACACCAGAAAACAGAAACTGGCACTGGGGTGCACTAAGTTAATAGGTTAGTCCAAATATGATCAAAAGTGTATGGAAGTGTATAAATATCATAGCAATATCACCCAAAAGAGGCATGGAGCAAGCATAAATTATAGATACGTTTTGGACGTATCAGGAGCCAATATGAACATCCAAGTTCCGCTATTGATAATTGACCGAAGATGTGTCTCGGTCATGTCTACATAGTTCTCGAACCCGTAGGGTCCGCACGCTTAACGTTCGATGACGATTGGTATTATGAGTTTATGTGATTTGATGTATCGAAGGTTGTTCGGAGTACGGGATGAGATCACAGACATGACGAACAGTCTCAAAATGGTCGAGACGTAAATATAGATATATTGAAAGGCTATATTCGGACATCGGAAAGGTTCCGAATGATTCGGGTATTTTTCGGAGTACCGGAGGGTTACAGGAATTCTTATTGTGCCTTAATGGGCCATACGGGAAAGGAGAGAAAGGCCTCAAGGGTGGCCGCGCCCCTTCCCCATGGACTGGTCCGAATTGGACTATGGAAAGGGGGTGCCCCCTTCCTTCCTTCTCCTTCTCCCTTCCCCTTTTACTATTCCATGCGGGAGGTGGAATCCTAGTAGGACTCCACACTTTGGGCGCGCCCTATGAGGGCCGGCCTCCTCCTCCCTCCATCCTTTATATATGTGGCCAGGGGGCACCCCATAGACATAAGTTGATTTCTTAGCCGTGTGCGGTGCCCCTCCCCACAGTTACACACCTCGGTCATACGGTTGCAGTGCTTAGGCTAAGCCCTGCGCCGGTAACTTCATCATCACTGTCACCACACTGTCGTGCTGACGAAACTCTCCCGTGACGCTCAACTGGATCAAGAGCTCGTGGCACGTCATCGAGCTGAACGTGTGCTGAACGCAGAGGTGCCGTACGTTCAGAGCTTGGATCGGTTGGATCGCGAAGACGTTCGACTACATTAACCGCGTCACTAGACGCTTCCGCTTTCGGTCTACGAGGGCTCTCCCCACTCGTTGCTATGCTTCTCCTAGATAGATCTTGCGTGCTCGTAGGATTTTTTTTGAAATACTACGTTCCCCAACAGTGGCATCATGAGCCAGGTCTATGCGTAGATGATATGCATGATTAGAACACAATGAGTTGTGGGAGATAATAGTCATACTGCTTACCAGCATGTCATACTTTGATTCGGTGGTATTGTGAGATGAAGCGGCCCGGACCGACATTACGCATACCCTTACGCGAGACTAGTTTCACCATTACGAGCACTCGTTGCTTAAAGGTGACCGTCGGGTGTCTGTCTCTCTCACTTTAGTTGAATCGAGTGAGGCTACACCTAGTCCTTGTGAAGGTTAAAACAACACAATTGTCAAAAATCATTGTGGTTTTTGTATGTGTAGGCAAGAACGGTTCTTGCTAAGCCCGTAGCAGCCACGTAAAACTCACAACAACAAAGTAGAGGATGTCTAACTTGTTTTTGCATGGCATGTTGTGATGTGATATGGTCAAGACGTGATGAGTTATATGTTATTGTATGAGATGATCATGCTTTGTAAATTATCGACAACCGGCAGGAGCCTTATGGTTGTCTCTTTATTGTATGAATTGCGAAGGCTATGTAATTGCTTTACTTTATCACTATGAGTTAGTGATAGTAGTAGTAACAATAGTTGGCGAGACGACCATGACGCTACAATGAAGATCATGGTGTCAAGCCGGTGACGATGGTGATCATGACGATGCTTTGGAGATGGAGATCAAAAGCACAAGATGATGATGGCCATATCATGTCACATTTTCTGATTGCAAGTGATGTTTATCTTATTATGCTTCTTATTTTTCTTAGTACGGAAGTAGCATTATAAGATGATCACGTACAAAATTTCAAGGTACAAGTGTTCTCCCTGAGTATGCACCGTTGCGAAAGTTCTTCGTGCTGAGACACCACGTGATGATCGGGTGTGATAGGCTCTACGCTCACATACAATGGGTGCAAGATAGTTTTGCACATGCAGAATACTCGGGTTAAACTTGACGAGCCTAGCATGTACAGACACGGTCTCGGAACCCTGGATACCGAAAGGTCGAGCGTGAATCATATAGTAGATATGATTAACATAATATGTTCACCATAGAAAACTACTCCATCTCACGTGATGATCGTACATGGTTTAGTTGATTTGGATCACGTGGTCATTTAGATGACTAGAGGGATGTCTATCTAAGTGGGAGTTCTTTAGTAATATGATTAATCGAACTTTAATTTATCATGAACTTAGTCCTGGTAGTATTAGCATATCTATGTTGTAGATCAATAGCTCGCGATGTAGCTCCCCGTTTATTTTTATATGTTCCTAGAGAAATATAAGTTGAAAGATGATAGTAGCAATGCCGCGGACTTTGTTCCGTGATCTAAGGATTTTCCTCATTGCTGCATAGAAGAATTATGTCCTTGATGCACCGCTAGGTGACAGACCTATTGCAGGAGCAGATGCAGACGTTATGAACATTTTGGCAAAAGCTCGGTATGATGACTACTTGATAGTTTAGTGCACCATGCTTTACGGCTGTCAGATTCAGGGCTCCGCAAAACCCGATAAGTTCGAACACAAGGACGTGAACGAAGATCTCTCCCACTCACGTCTACCTAGGGCCTCGCTCTCGTCTCGGTGGAAGGATTCAAGCAAACAACAGACAGAACAAACAGGAGTTTATCCAGGTTTGGGCCACCGCGTGGTGTAAGACCCTACTTCCTGCTTTGGTGGATTAGCTTCGGGCGAGCTGGGAGACGAACTAGTACAATGGCTCCTGAGCTCAGGAGGCGAGCTCAGGAAGGTCAGGAGGCAAGTGTTCTTGCTCCTTGCATGGTGGCAGTGTGTACGAGTCAATCCCCTTCACAATGGGAATCCTAGCTACTTATATAGGTGGCCACGGTCCTCTTACCCCGAAATGTTTAGGCGGGAAGGGATCCCACAACCGCCATTTTTGAGCAGGAACACAAGGACGTTCCTACCCTCACAAAAGTAGTCTTCGCCTACAAAAGGACCAGGCGGTGACGCGGTGGTAGGCTCGACGGTGACATCCTCCTTATCGTCCTTGCGGTCTTCGGTCTCGTTGCACCAATGGCGAAACCTTTGCCCCGCTCCTCGGGAACTTGCGGCTGCGCTCTCCCCCTTGCACCGAAATGGTAACTGCGCCGCTGGCGCGCGCTGGCACCCGCTGGCGCGATGCATCACTGCTGACATCACTGCCTCCTCATGAGGTATGCTTGGCCTTGGATTCTCCGCCCCTCCGAAGCACCTTGCTGAGGCCGCTCCTGAGGAGGTCTTGACGGCGTTCTCCTCGCGAGGCTTAGCTCCCTCGCGAGGGTCTTGGGCAGCTGGTTGATCAGCTGGGCCGTGCCAGGCCGTAGTAGGAGCGCATCGTGGCCTGCAGACAGGCAAGTCTGGGTACCCTGGTTCCCAGTACGCCGACAGTAGCCCCCGGGACCAAGGCGCGCGCGGAATTAGCTTCGGGGTGAAGCCTTAGTCAAGGACGAAGCGTCGCGGGCCCTAAAAGGCCGCGGGCCAGGCCGGCGTGCGACTGTTGGATGGGACGTGGCGGCTCCGCTCCCCACGCAGTCTCGGTGATCGTGTGACTTGACAACTCCTTGGCACAGGCGATGGTGGCGTAATGGCTGTGACGCCAGTGGCTGGCGGTTGGGCTCCTCCACCCTATAAATGGGACTAGGGAGGGGGGAGCCCCCAAGCCGTTTCCAAGCCAGCGCCGTCTTATCCTTGCTTGTTCTTCACTCTCTCT
>LR738713.1:352836294-352855813 GCA_902687465.1 Secale cereale
CAACAACAACAAGAAGAAGAAGAAGAAGAAGAAGAAGAAGAAGAAGAAGAAGAAGAAGAAGAAGAAGAAGAAGAAGAAGAAGAAGAAGAAGAAGAAGAAGAAGAAGAAGAAGAAGAAGAAGAAGAAGAAGAAAGAACTCCAACACAACAATCATCGCTCTCACGTCAAGACATCGGAAACCTGCACCTGGAACTGTTGTTGTAGTATCTATGAGCCACGAGGACTCAGCAATCCCATAACCATGGGTAACAAGACAACAAAGCTTAATGGGTTGAAAGAGGTTAAGTGGTGAGGTTGCAGCAGCGGCTAAGCATATTTATGGTGGCTGCTTACGAGTACAAGAATAAGATGAGCATCTACGCAAATGGTCGCAAACTAGTAATGATCGCTAAAGATCCTGAACTACCTACGAGTCAAACATAAACCCACCGTGTTCTCTTCTCAAAGTGAAAAGAGACAGTCACGGTTACTCACGCAGTTGTGTGTTTTACTTCGGATCCTCTGTCAAGTTTTCTACAACCGGACATTAACAGATTCCAATCTGCCACATAACCGTGGGCACAGATTTCGAAAGATCATAACCCTGCAGGGGTGTCCCAACTTAGCCCATGACAAGCTCTCACGATCATCAGAGATAATAATAATATTACCCCTTATCATAGGGAAGGCCCGATCAGACTCGGAAATCCCAATGCACAAGACATTTCGACAATAGTAAAACAAGTCCAGCAAGACCTCCCGGCGTGCCGACACCCTGATAGTAGCCGCGTGTATCTCGTCTCAGGCCACGTACGGATTGTCCAAACTTCTGGTAGGCCAAATACCAGAGTTTCCCCTGGCGGTCACCAGCGGTTGACATGTTTGGACCAACACTCATGAGGAGCACTGGCCCGGGTTGTAAAATTAAGTCCTCGGGGTAATTACTCCCTATGCAAGTTTTTAGTTATTAGGCGAATGTAAAACCAAAATTGGGTCTTGCTCGAGAAGTTTTATTCAAAGATGGAATGTCAAGGGGTCCCCATATACCCAATCGTGTAAGGAACGCAAAAACCAAAGTTGGGTCTTGCTGGAGAAGTTTTATTCAAAGACGGAATGTCAAGGGGTCCCCATATACCCAACCGTGTAAGGAACACAAAAATCAAGGAACATAACGCCGGTTTATCGGCTCCTAAGGTGGCATGAGTGGAACAAAACACCGAGCAAAAGGCCAAGCCGTCCACCCATTGCCAAGTATATAGGTGTGTTAATAATATTAATAGATATTGTGATATTCCCAAAGCATCAAGTTGCAACATGGAACAAACTTCATCTTCACCTGCAACTAACAATGCTATAAGAGGGGCTGAGCAAGAGGGTAACATAGCCAAACAATGGTTTGCTGGGAAGGTGTGAAGGTTAGAGGTTTCATGGCAACAAGGAGAGGGGCTCACAATAAAAGATGGGTAGTGCGACATATCGCGATAGCATCGAGACAACTAGGAATGGCAATGATAGTAAAGGTATCCAAGGTGATGGTCATCTTGCCTGAGATCCCGCAAGGAAGAAGAACGGGTCCATGGCGAAGACGAAGGAGAAGCCTTGAAGACGAAGCACGTGTAGTAGAACGAATCCTCACGATCGCAACGGAAAAGAACTAGCGAGAAGAAAGCACACAACATGGTAAACACACAACACAAGAACATGACAATATGCTGAACCAAGTATGATGCAAGACAATCCTACATGATGCAAAACATGGCAAGGGAAGAAGCACACAAGAACAACACAAACCAACAAGTTTAAATGAGGCCGGAATCAACACATAACAAATCCGATAAGTCCTCATATGCATAATTTAAATTAATCCAGATCGGAACAAACCTTAAGTTAAAGTTTTTAAATAGCAGGTTAACATGCACCATGATGATCTACACGAAATTCTAGTCAATTTTCATATGAAGTTTGCTTAATTCGGAGCTACGGCCTAGAAGATATGAGCAAAACAACTCAAGCATGTCGACGGTGCAAGATGCACCCAAACATCAAGCAAACACACTCCAAGCATGAAAACAACATGATATTATGCTTCTACATGCAAAATCACACAAGTTTCATATAGGGCACACCAAAAACGGAACAACGGTTCAACACATACACATGAAACAAGATATAACAACAAGCCGTCCAAAATCAGCCACATAGCAACTTTGGAGCAAGGTAAATATATGCTACAGCACTCAAACATGTTAACAAGAAGCATGCATGTGAAATAGACATGATACTTAACAAGCATGAACTTAGAACACACCCAAAAGCTTGCTGGAACACAATTAACCAAGCATGGTAAGTTGCAATAAATTTATCCAGACTTAGTCAAAATCTGGGAAGGCAAAAACACCATCACGATGCTGCCTTCGGAGGCACGAAACAACAAGCATATCAACTCTACTAAGTATATAAAGATCATGGACATCTAATAGACATAGCATACATCAAACAACTCCATTGGATCAACTCCATTGGAGGCATGGATCAATAACAACAAACTTCACCAAATTGATCATGCTGATAAACAGGCTGACAGGTAAATTTATAGCAACTTGAGAGCAAGAAATAAATAAGCTACATCAGGTCATATAAGCAAACAAGGGCATGGATGGATTGACAATAACATGAACAACAAGACATGATCATTGGCCACTCCAAAACAAGCATGGATTTGAGTGGGGCATCAAGCAAACATACCATCAGGTTTAACAGATTCCAGACTTAGCAGTTTTTTCACTAAGTATAAAACAGCAACAACGACATGGCATGTTTACAAGCTTGTTTAAGTCACTTCAAGGCATATCAGGAAAAGTGGATTGCACCACAGCAAAGACCATATGATTGAGCTTCTAAAATATATAGACATGTGGCATGAAGACAAACACATCAATAGCAATGAGCAAATCAAATCAGCATCTCATAACAAGTTTCAGCACTTAACAGCCACATGCACTTTTGCAACAGAGATTAACATGGCAATATAGCACCTAACATGAATGCTACAGCAACCAACATGCAGAGCACTTCACAATGAACATTTTGACATATCATATGGACCATTTGGATAAACATGCACAAAGTTACCATCACCACAAGCATGCAACAAAATTACAGTTACCAGTAGGTTTAAACATATAGCACTCTTGCAACAGGGATTAGGGCATCAAGATGAACTCAAACAAGCATGCCACAATGGAACAAAATGAAGAGCATCTCACGACGATCATTTTGACATATCCTATGCATTATTTGGATTTATGCACAAAAAGTTACAGCACCGCAAAGTATGCATCAAAATTACAACTATCGGGGACTTGGTGAAAAAAACTACCTAGATCGGGAGGACATGTCCGGCGGCTGGGGCCCACAAGGCAGTGGCACGGTGAGGGGAGGCGAGGACACGTCCGGCCCTAGGTGGACACGTCCGGCCCAGCTGGACGCGGACGACTGAGCCCACCTGGTCTGGTCAACGACGGCAAGATGGGATCGGGGCTCCTCCCGATCGAACCGGTGGCTGGCGGTGCTCGAACTCCGGCAGGGGACGACCGAGAGGGTCGGGAAGGTCGCGTGGGGAAGGGGACGACCGGCGGAGCCGGATCTGGCCGGCGGCGAGGCCGGTGGTAGGAGCTCGATGGAGGAGGCCGCGGTATGGCGGTGCATGGCGAGACGGCGCAGGGCAGAGGCGACGACCCCCAGGCCGTTGAGACGGACGAAGGTGACGGGGCCAGCCGGCGGTGGCTCACCGGCGACCGGTGGGGACGGAATCCGGCGGGGAAAGCGGACGCTCGGCGGCAGCGAACGCGCTGTGAGGTCGGGCAGCAGGGCGGGGACGCTGGCGTGCGCGGGCTCGGGGGCGGGCCCCGATGGGCTCCGCGGGCTCGCCCCGGGCCAGTGTGGGCCCAGGCGGTGCAGGGAGGTGGCTGGAGCCACTTGGCGGTGGAGGAGAGGTGCGAGGTAGCGGCTGGAGGCTGGATGGCTGCGGAAAACGAGGAGGAGGCCTAGGGTTGCCATTTTTGGACTGGGAGACGGCTATAAATAGCAAAGGGGGCTAGGGTTAGGTGTTTTGGGGCGATTCGGAGCCCTCCGATCGCGATCCGACGGATCGGATCGTGAGGGGAGTCTAGGTTGGGCCTAGGTGGGCTAATTGTGGCTGTGAAGAGGCATTGGGCTGAGGGGAGAGAAGAGAAGAGAGGCCCGGCACATCGTTTCAGAGACCAAAACGTCCGACGAATAAACCGGCGACTAGTGCCGCTATATATATCCGTTGAGCTATCAAACAAGCTCCGAATGCGACAAAACTTGACAGGCGGCCTAGCTATGCTATAATAAGACCACACGCCAAGTTTCACCCCATTCCGAGAACATTTTCCGGCCACTCATAAAATAAATATTCGGAGGCGCCGCAGGCGCGTGCAAGTGTGTCTGGGCTCAGAACGGACAACGGAAAGGACGAGGGGACTCGGGCGGATGCAAGTTTTGAAAACATGATGATGCAACACACATGATGACATGGCAAAATGCAACACGCAAGCAGATGACATGGCAACAACGACGAATAACTGGCTGACACCTGGCACACCGGTCTCGGGGTGTCACAACACTCCCCTACTAACAACAGATCTCGTCCCGAGATCTTAGGAACGAGACAGAAGGGAAAAGGAAGAACAGAGTTCTTCGAGGACAAAAGAGTGAATCCAAGGAACCTTGAGAGGTTGAACAACTTGAAAGAAAGGTACAACAAGGATGAACGAAAACAGAAGCTCCATTACAAAAAGGAACAAGGAATACACGAGAACCAAGTAGGTTGAATGATAAGAAGCAATAATTGAAGGAATACAATGGATTCGAAACCACTCCGGTTAATAAGAGATAGAAAGGAAATCTCCACGAAGGAATTCGGGCAGCACTCCGGCTGAAACTTAAAGGAATAGCACCACCGGTTGAACATGAATGGAATGGGACAAGAACCTGAAAATATGGAATAAAAACATGACGAAATGAATGAGACAATGCCTCCGGAATAATTTAAGAATGGAATGAGAAGAATGGAGAAGAAAATGACAAATTACACCACTAATGAATTCAAAGCATCCTTGCGAAGAAAGGATGAACGGAGTTGTTGAAAATCAACAACAAAAAGAATTAACTTGTTGTGGACTTATGAAAAACATCTCAAAGCTTGAAGTGAATTATGCCGCAACCAACATATTGAATATATGAGATGTGGAAGAAATGCAACACTCCACTTCAAAAGAATACGGAGGATTATTTGCATTAGAGAGGCAAAAGAACAAGAATGCTTGAGCTGCTCAAGAAGAATTGCTCAATATATTTGAAGGAGGAATTAAATCATGAAGAGACACCAAGAGGAACTCCGGTAACAAAAGGATGATGATATAGAAATGAAGGACGAAAAGAATAAGATTAAAGCCTTGTGATGATTTAGACGAGGGTACCGACGAGATATCGAGAAAAACTTTGAACTCCGGGAACAGAATAGGAAAGCACTTGGAACTAGAATTTATTCATCACGGATAAACTCCGAAGGAAGGAATTAATCAACTTGATGAAAAGAATAAGATTTATGTTATGCTTATCCTTCACCAATTAAATTGATGAACAATGGATTCACATACTACGTATTCCCGTTGAAAAAGATTAATGAGGGATATAGCACGGACTCGATAAAGTCTTCTTGAACCACCGGTAGGATTGGAATAAAATAAATTGATTGATATGATAGCAGTGGAAAATGAACTCTTGAGCGAACCATCGTAAGAATTAAAACTGATTGAAGAAAAGAACAAACCACCCGGAAGAATTGGAAAATGAATGAAGAAAAGAGAATGAATCGCCGGGAAGAATAAGGCACTTGGGGAATTTAGATGCAAGAGAACGAAGAGATCGCTAAATGATTAAAGAATACTTGAACGAAGCACCGGATGAATGTGAGACAAACGAAGAGGCATCAATGAAGAATATTTGGAGGACAAAGTTGAAAACTGAGAACGAAGAAATCTTCTGAAATGATGGCCTTCGGAGGAACACAATAGAAATAATTCATGAAATGCTCCGGATGGGTAAGGAAAAGAATTTATGACAATTAGAATAATTCGAGAGGATAACATGAAGCTAGAATCACGAATCTTCGAGAAAACGGACAAGATTGAGACGAAACGTCTTGTTCGTCTTCAAATGACGACGAGAATACCACAAAAAATTGTTGAGATACTACGGACGAATCAAAAGAGGAAAAGTTGAACCCACAATGAAAAGTATTGAAAGCGATCTTGGAATAGGCACATGACTGATGGAATCCATACTTACGTCACACTTGAAAAGAATTTCGGAACACTCCGGTAAATTAGAGGAGTCAGGTAAGATTCTAGGAAACGACCTGTGGGTTATGAGCCCACCAAAGAGAAACACCGTTGGGAGGATTGAAAGGGAGATGATGCACCGGAACGATTGAATGACTCGAATGAGGTGACAACCTCGAATTAATTGGAACACAGACGAATCTCCTGAGATGTCTTAGGAACTCCGGGATGATTAAACGGTAAGAGATGAATGAGCAAGAGGAAACATCTGAGCCGAGGGAAAAGAATATGAACAAAACCGAATACATGAGTTGAATCCACCGGAAAAGAAGAAGAGGTGAAGAATATCAAACGAGAGGAGAATTCACCAGTTGGAATAACTGAGGAAAAGGAAGCAAAGGATTCACACGAGTCGGATGGATACTTGATTAAGGACTCCGGCTCCGAGAAGAAAAAAGGGTAGGTGGGTGGGAAAAAGAAAGAACACATCGGACGGGGAAAACAACATCGGTTGAAAAAAAAACTGAGGGATGAACATGCAAGAAGAAGAGGGTCGAGTCCACTTGACGAGAGATGCACTGGATGAAAGAACTGACAACACAATGAACGAAAACTAACCGCGTGATCCTAAAAAAATTTGAAGGGGAAGAGGAGTAATTCAAAACATCTACGTCAAGATTCCTCACCAGAGCGACGAAGGGGCAAGGGAGTAAAAAGAATTCCTACTCTCCGATATAACTAGACTTTGAAAAAAGTTTTCTGCTAGACTCAACAATGACCAGACTACAATCAATCAAGGGGGATCCTATGGTCGGTCAAGGCTCTGATACCAACTTGTCTGTCCCAAGGTGCGATTCCATCCCGATCACGTGACACTTACGTGATTGGGGCACGACCGCATTTCGGGCACTTAGCGAGATGGATATCATTACATCGTACCATTACATACATACATGGGGGATACAACAATTCATACAAGTTACATGAATACAACAACATCAATACAAGGCATCCAACTACGGATGCAAACAAGAAAAACACACTGACATCCATCTGCTATCCCAGGCTGCCGACCCGGAACCTAACCCAAGACTGAAGAAGAAGAAGAAGAAGAAGAAGAAGAAGAAGAAGAAGAAGAAGAAGAAGAAGAAGAAGAAGAAGAAGAAGAAGAAGAAGAAGAAGAAGAAGAAGAAGAAGAAGAAGAAGAAGAAGAAGAAGAAGAAGAAGAAGAAGAAGAAGAAGAAGAAGAAGAAGAAGAAGAAGAAGAAGAAGAAGAAGAAGAAGAAGAAGAAGAAGAGGAAGAAGAAGAAGAAGAAAGAACTCCAACACAACGATCATCGCTCTCACGTCAAGACATCGGAAACCTGCACCTGCAACTATTGTTGTAGTATTTGTGAGCCACGAGGACTCAGCAATCCCATAACCATGGGTAACAAGACTAGCAAAGCTTAATGGGTAGAAAGAGGTTAAGTGGTGAGGTTGCAGCAGCGGTTAAGCATATTTATGGTGGCTACTTACGAGTACAAGAATAGGATGAGCATCTACGCAAACGGTCGCAAACTAGTAATGATCGCTAAAGATCCTGAACTACCTACGAGTCAAACATAACCCCACCGCGTTCTCTTATCAAAGTGAAAAGAGACAGTCACGGTTAGTCACGCAGTTGTGTGTTTTACTTCGGATCCTCTGTTAAGTTTTCTACAACCGGACATTAACAAATTCCAATCTGCCACATAACCGCGGGCACGGCTTTCAAAAGATCATAACCCTGCAGGGGTGTCCCAACTTAGCCCATCACAAGCTCTCACGATCAGTAGGGATAATAATAATATTACCCCTTATCTTAGGGAAGGCCCGATTAGACTCAGAATTCCCGGTGCACAAGACATTTCGACAATGGTAAAACAAGTCCACCAAGACCACCCGGCGTGCCGACACCCTGATAGTAGCCGATCGTATCTCGTCTCAGGCCACGTCCGGATTGTCCAAACTTCCGGTAGGCCAAATACCAGAGTTGCCCCTGGCAGTCACCGGCGGTTGACAGGTTTGGACCAACACTCATGAGGAGCACTGGCCCGGGTTCTAAAATTAAGTCCTCGGGGTAATTACTCCCTATGCAAGTTTTTAGTTATTAGGCGAATGTAAAACCAAAGTTGGGTCTTGTTGGAGAAGTTTTATTCAAAGACGGAATGTCAAGGGGTCCCTGTCAGGGATATTACTATCAGGTATCAACCGGCAAGAGGGTCCGGTTTATGTTATTAAGATTATGTTATCAGAAGCCCAGTTGAGTATGTAATAGAAGTTTATAGCCCATGGAGGTTAGGGGCCCATGTATACGGCCCGTGATTTGTAAACTGTCTTGCTATGTAACATGGGATGTAAGATAGAAAGAGTAGAGACCAAGGCGGACATGTTTATGAGCAGGCCTCGGGACTCTGTAAACCGGACCGGGCGTCGCCTCCTATATAAAGGGACGACCCGGCGATGGTTCAGGACAAGAGACAACAGCTCGAGACACAGGCAAAGCGGATTCGCTCCCTGGTCATCGAAGCACAAGCAATACCACACCAAACTAGACGTAGGCTTTTACCTTCATCGAAGGGGCCGAACTAGTATAAACTCCTTGTGTCCTTCGTCTGCTTTAACCCTTTTAAGCTAATCCGGGCGATGGCCTCATGACTAAGTCCCTTCACCAGGACATCTGTCGTGCTAA
Source organism: Secale cereale (assembly GCA_902687465.1). Lineage (NCBI taxonomy): Eukaryota > Viridiplantae > Streptophyta > Magnoliopsida > Poales > Poaceae > Secale > Secale cereale. Next base: position 352,845,355 of record LR738713.1, read on the forward strand.
ATCCACGACAGTTGGCGCCCACCGTGGGGCTATCGCACGATGGTTTCGAGTTCTTGAAGGGCAGCTCTGAAGGGCTCAAGGGTTATGCAGTGGGCCAGATGACCAACAGTCGTCGCGGTCGGATCTACATCGACGATGCAGGCTGGGGGCCCGAGGCCGATTCAATAGAATACGGGTACTGGGTCCCCTTCGGAGGCATCCACGTTTTCATCGGCAAGATCGGTGAGCCGGGGCCTGGGTCAGACATCTTCCCCAACATTGTCGAGTCGGCTCAGCGTGCGAGATCAGCCCGGATTCAGCCCGCCGTGAAGCACGTTTTCGCCGGAGCAGTGCATGGAGTACAAGCCGAGGACGGATCGGATTCTCGTGGCGAGATAGTTGTCTATTCCGGCGATGAATCTTCATCCGGAGAGACCGAATCTTTGTATCTGTTGTAGGACGGCCGGTCTGAGGGTGTGTCCGATGGTGATAGTATTCCGGACCCCTTCGATCCGCCAAAAAGGGTTGCTGTTTTTATGGCTGGATCACAACCCGTGCAGCCGCCCTCGATAACTGGGGTGCTAACCTCAGAAGCAGCGGGAGCCAGAGCTGGAGACCTTCCCCCATCGCCCGCTGACGTCATATCCACCTTAGTCGACACTTTGACATCACTCGCAACAGCAGAAGTAGCCCAGGCCGACAAGGAGCAGCGTGATGCAGAGATCGCTCGGGTGAAGAGCCGGATTGAGCAAGCTAAGTTGGATCTGGATGCAGAGAAGGCTAGGATGGCTACAAGACAGGCAGAGCTGGATTCCCAAGCTTTCCGGCTCAGGTTAGATCAGAACGCTTCGCAGGAGGTAATGTACAGAAGACAACGATCTCATTTGCCGCCGGTTTATGAGGCAAGGAATATCTTTAGCACACCAGGAGCAGGAACCAGTAACCATCCAGATGTAAACCGGGGAGGATCCCCGCGGACGGGCGCGTCGGTTCAGCCACCGGTTGCGGAGCCAAATCTCCAAGTTGTGCCGACACAGCGCGTGCCCACCCCTCCCGGTCATTATTCTAACCCGTTGGACAACATCGTCGCCGCTGCTTCACGGCTGGCCGCCCTTCCCATTGAGGGGACGTCCCCCATAGCAATGGAGGCACGACGGGCCAAGGAGCTAATTGACACGGCGCTAACTCGGCAGCAAGCTTATTCCTATAGCCGGGAGAGGATTCATTCAACCCCCCGCCCGAGCCGGAGATACACGAGGCACCTAGATGAACCGGTTGTATCTAGCAGCGCGCGGAGACAGCAACAGCAGAGGCAGGATAATCCGGCAGGAGCAAGGGCACATGCCCAAGAGGTGGTGGACCAGGCCAGGCATACTGCCCACAACGACATCCGTCAGGCGACGTCGGTTCACCTCAGCACCACAGTTGAGACAGGAATCATGTCCAGTTCCTTGGGAGTGCAATGTCTCATCCCTGCTTTACGGAACGCGAAACTACCCAAAGACTTCAAAGGTCCGCGCAAGGTACCCAATTACACGGCGGATCTGGCTCCGGAGGCATGGGTTGAAAGTTAAGAGATGGCTATGGAGATGCTTGATGTGGATGAAGCGGCATGCGCCAAGTACTTCACAATGATGCTTGAAGGCACGGCCTGGACATGGCTAAAGGGTTTGCCACCTAACTCCATCAGATCATGGGGGGAATTGCATCACCGGTTTATCAATAATTTCAAAGACACGTGCAAGCAGCCGATGTCCGTGGTTGACTTAGCAGCATGTGTCCAAGGAGAGCAAGAGACCACCACCAATTGGGTGCGGCGAGTGTCAGAAATATTACACTCCCCCAATAGCATCAACCCAAGCACGGCGATAGTAACCTTGGAAGGCAATTGTCGGTTTGAGCCTTTGAGGCAGAAGCTGGGACGGCTCAAACGTGATTGCAACGACATGGGAATACTCATGGGCGCTTTGGTAAAATATGGAGAGTCTGATAACACCAAGTATCTAGACGCAGACGGAGATAAGTCCGGGAAGGCAAACAAAAACGGTAAACCGGCCCAGGCCAATCTAGCGGGCACAGGGTACAATGGCAAGCGTAAAGTGGAGGGCAGCTTAGACTTTGTGGCCAATACCAACGCCCAGGATAGCGGGCAGCACCGTAAGGGTAAACCGCCCCCACGCAGCGGGAGGCCATCTATTAATCTAGATCACCAGTTGAACATGCCTTGCCCAAGGCACGGAACAGAGGAAAACCCGGCTACGCACCTCTGGAAAGACTGTTTCATTATGCAAGAGATTATGAAGCAGGCCAAATATAACAACGCGCCCCCCGGTGGGTCAGGTCCCGGTTTTCAAGGCCCGGGTTATCAGGGTGGTGGATCCGGTTCAGGATACCACGGCGGTACCAATAACCACAATGGCAACAATCAGCATCAACATAACCAGCAACCTGGTCAGGGTGGATACAATAGCCAAGGGAATCAACAGCGTCAGTAGCAGCAGCAATCCAGATATCAGAATAATCCGAAGGAGCTAAGCAGTGGGCAGTATCACATCTTCACCACAAGTCTATGCAAACGGGGTCAGAAGGTTTTGAAGAGGGTAGTACACTCCGTTGAACCGGCGGTACCACGTTTTTACGGTGGTCTGAGCAGCCCATTGTGTGGAGCAGAGAAGATCACCCACCACGGGTTGATAATCCGGGTCAGTTAGCTTTGGTAGTGGCACCACAGGTGGGTGGTTATAAGTTCACCAAAGTACTCATGGATGGAGGCAGCAGCATCAACATCTTATACTATGAGACCTTTCGACGTATGGGTCTGATAGATAAGAAGCTCCGACAGTCCAACACAGTGCTTCATGGGGTGGTGCCCGGTAAATCGGCTTATCTAGTTGGAAAAATCGATCTGGAAGTTACTTTTGGGGATGAGCATGACTCTAGATTAGAAACTGTGACCTTTGAGGTTGTAAAGATCAGGAGCCCATACCATGCTCCGTTTGGGAGACCGGTTTACGCCAAGTTCATGGCTAGACCGTGTTATGTGTATCTGCAGCTCAAGATGCCAGGCCACAAAGGAACTATTACGGTTCATGGAAACCGTAAGATTGCATTAGAGTGCGAGGAAGGAGACACGACGTATGCTGAGGCAGTTTGTGCTACGGAAGAGCTGAAGTTTTATAAGGACAATGTTGATCCGGCGGATATGTCCCCTCTAAAGAAACCAACGACAGAACATGATCCGGCGCTAAAATTCAAATCAGATGAGGAGACTAAACAGGTGGACTTTGTTCCGGGCGATTCATCCAAACAGTTCACTATCAGCGCTAACCTCGACCCCAAATAGGAAAGCGCGCTCATCGAGTTCATCCGCGAGAACCGGGATATGTTTGCATGGAAACCTTCTGACATGCCAGGTATACCGAGGGAACTCGCTTAGCACAGTCTTAATATTGATCCGAAGTTTAAACCGGTCAAGCAATATCTGCGCCGCTTCAATGAGGAGAGGCGCAAGGCTATAGGTGAAGAAGTGGCTAGGCTCTTGGCCGCAGGCTTCATAGTTGAGGTATTACATCCGGAGTGGTTGGCTAATCCGGTACTGGTACTCAAGAAAAATGGAACTTGGAGGATATTTGTTGACTACACAGACCTGAAAACGCTTGCCCAACTGATCCTTTTGCTCTCCCCCGTATTGATCAGATTATCGATGCTATGGCGGGATGTGAGCGGCTAAGTTTTTTGGATGCATATTCAGGTTATCATCAGATCAAGATGGCAGTTAAGGACCAGGAGAAGACAGCTTTCATAACTCCCTTTGGAGCCTTCTGCTATGTATCCATGCCTTTTAAACTCAAGAGTGCCCAAGCAACCTACCAGCGTTGTGTGCAGAACTGCCTACAAGGGCAGATTGGAAGAAATGTCCATGCATATGTTGATGACATTGTGGTGAAATCTAGGAAGGAGGAGACGCTAATAGATGATTTAAAAGAAACCTTTGACAACCTCCGAGTTTATAAAATGATGCTCAATCCGGGGAAGTGCGTATTTGGTATTCCGGCAGGCAAGCTCCTTGGTTTCTTAGTGTCAAACAGAGGGATTGAAGCTAATCCGGAAAAGATCAAGGCGATCACGTCCTTGGCTAAACCGGCGTGTATCAATGATGTCCAGCGTGTGGCAGGCCGCATTGCAGCATTGAGTCGTTTCATCAGCCGTTTAGGAGAGAAGGCAATCCCGCTCTATCAGATGATGAAAAAGACGGACCGATTTGTCTGGAGTGATGTTGCAAACATTGCGTTCGAGGATCTAAAGAGGCAATTGGCAGAACCACCAGTCCTTGCTGCCCCGGTTGACAATGAGCCGCTGCTGTTATACGTGGCCGCCAATGCCCGCGTAGTCAGTGTGGCCATTGTGGTGGAGCGCAAAGAGGCAGGCAAAGAATATCCGGTTCAACGGTCGGTTTACTACATCAGTGAGGTACTCATCGAGTCAAAACAGAGATATCCATACTGGCAGAAGCTGGTGTATGGAGTATTCATGGCAAACCGGAAATTGAAGCACTATTTCCAGGGCCACCCAATCACTGTTGTCAGTTCAGCTCCGCTGGGAGATATAATCCAAAATAGAGAAGCCACTGGCAGGGTGGCAAAGTGGGCCATTGAACTTAGCCTGCACAGATTAAAGTATGTGCCCCGCACTACTATAAAATCCCAAGCACTAGTGGATTTCATTAATGATTGGACAGAGTTGCAAGCACCTGAGGAGAAGCCGGATCATACATACTGGACTATTCACTTTGATGGTTCAAGGCAATTGGAGGGCTCGGAGCTGGAGTCGTGTTAACTTCCCCACGAGGTGATAAGTTCTGTTACGTCCTCCGTTTAATGTTCCCTTGTACTAACAATGCTGTTGAGTATGAAGCTCTCCTCCATGGTTTGCGGATGGCCTAGGAGATGAACTTGAGCCGGGTTAAGTGCTTTGGTGATTCAGATTTGGTGGCACAACAGGTCTCTAGTAAATGGGATTCTAAGGATCCGCTCATGGCAGCCTATCGACGAGAAGTGGATGCAGTCGCCGTATACTTCAAGGGGTACCAGGTGGATCATATAGACCGGCGAAAAAATGAAGCAGCTGATGCGTTAAGCCGGCTGGGTTCCCAGCGTAAACCGGTTCCACCTAATACTTTCTTGGATGAGTTGCATAGTCCATCAGTACATATACCTTTAGAGGAGGACCTGGCCGTTCTTCATCCGGAAGCACAGTTGGTTGCAGCACTTCATGTTATTCCAGATTGGACACTCCCTTACTTGGCGTACATGGGCCGAGGCGAGTTACCAGAAGACGAAGTCGAGGCCCGGCAGATAATCCGGCGGTCTAAGCCTATGACTATCATCAATGGAGAACTTCATCACCGCAGTGTTTCTGGGGCGTTTCAACGGTGTGTGTCGTCAAAGGAAGGCTGCGATATTCTTCGCGAGATTCATGAAGGGGATTGCGGTAATCACATCGGTTTGAAATCCTTGGTAGCTAAAGCTTTTCGTCATGGGTTCTACTAGTTGACGGCTCATGCCGATGCAGAGGACTTGGTCAGAAATGTGATGCTTGCCAAAAAATCTCACGGCGTGCTCATATACCGGCGCAGGAGCTGAGGATGATTCCAATTACTTGGCCGTTTGTGACTTGGGGGCTTGATATGGTTGGACCCTTTAAGATATCTCAAGATAAGAAAACCCACCTGTTGGTAGCAGTCATTTACAAAGAGGGTTGAAGCGGAGCCTGTCAGTAAATGTGATGCAGCAACAGCGGTTCAGTTCATCAAAAAGGTGATTTTCCGGTTTGGCTTTCCACACAGCATTATAACGGATAATGGCACCAACCTGTCCAAAGGAGATATGGAGGATTTCTGTCAAAGAGAACATATTCTCCTTGATGTATCATCAGTAGCTCCCCCTCGGTCCAATGGCCAAGCGGAGAGAGCCAACCAAGAAATCTTGAGAGGTATCAAGCCCCGGCTTATGGTTCCTTTGCAAAGAACACCGGGTTGCTGGGTAGAGGAGTTGCCTTCTGTCTTATGGAGCATCAACACTACACCTAACAGATCTACAGGGTACGCACCTTTCTTCATGGTATACGGTGCTGAAGCGGTCCTCCCTAGTGATATCCGGCATGACTCACCATGAGTGGCGGCTTACGTTGAAGCGGATAATGAACAAGCAAGACAAGACAACTTGGACCGGCTGGATGAGGAATGGGACACGGCAGCAGCACGATCAGCGATTTATCAGCAAGACCTGCGTCGGTACCATAACCGCCGGGTCAAAACCAGGACGTTTTAGGAAGGAGATCTGGTGCTCCGGCTCATACGAGACCAGACAGATATGCATAAGCTGTCCCCACCCTGGGAAGGGCCCTTTGTAGTCAGCAAAAACATGCACAACGGATCATACTACCTTGTCGACGTTCGAGAACATAAGGACTCACGTACGGCAGAGGAAGAGACCAAGCGGCCGTGGAACATCGCTCTTCTTCGACCTTATTATACTTGAGCCATTGGCTCCGCTTTATGTACAATGTATATATTATGATTAATAACATAAACTGGCGCCCCGGGTAAACCGGGGAATCGGCCGTCCTTTTCAAAAAGAATATCACATGGGGGCTTCGAAAGAAACCTTCCATGGCCTCTTAAACCGGCGCCCTTGATAGAATCAAGGAATCAGCCGTGTCTCTCAAACATAAAGAGTATCACATGGGGGCTTCGAAATAAACCTTCCATGGCCTCTTAAACCGGCGCCCTTGATACAATCAAGGAATCAGCCGTGTTCTTTACACAAAGGAGTATCACATGGGGGCTTCCAAAGAAGTTTTCCATGGCCTCCTAAACCGGCGCCCTTCACACATCAAGGAATCAGCCATCCTATCTATACAACAAGAGCCACATGGGGGCTTCCGCAGGCAAGGAAGTTTTCCCATGGTCTCTTAAGCCGGCGGCAGTATGAAGCCCATCATAAGAGCACTACTCTGGTTGCTTCGGCAATTTCCACATGATGATGAGGGGTAAAAGAGGGTTTTGGTGCCTAACCCAGCTCAAACATATGCCCCGATGAGCAAACGGCTCACACACTACCTGGGGGCTCGCATCGAGTTGAATACCCTTGTAGTGAACATGGCTTGGAAGCCCGGTGCATGCACCTAAAACCCCGGATTAACCTGCCTTCCTCAAGTAAATCACGCCGTCCAGGTAAACCTGGTATGACCCGTCAAAACTTTCACAAGTCAATCCTTCAGGACCCTGAACTTGGTCACGTTAAATTGACGATCATCGAGTTGATTACCCAACGACAAAATCTTTACGAGATTTTGAAACATTGGGTAGCTTGTACATCGATGATTTGGTTAAGGATTGCGGAGCATCTTGACAGGCTTTGCTAAAATGGTTAATGACAGTAGCCTGGTAGCTCATAAAAATCCTCGAATTTGGAGCCTGGCAGCTCGTAAAAAGCCTCGACTACATGGTCTTATTTGCCCAAAAACCTTATTTTTTATTTTTTATGTTTTCACAAATCTTTGTCGTCAAGGTCATTGGTTTTTTAACCGAGTGCATTGATGCAAGACTGGACAACTACAAGGTTGACCATATGTCTACAGAGTTAAAGTCTGGGTCATGAACACCAGCGAGAGTTAAACCGGCGTTCATCGTAACCCGGATCGGACATCATACTAAGCCGACAAGAGAGCCAAGGGCTTCATCAAGCGCCCGCACTTTAAAATATTCCCACCGGGTTAAGGTCTACAAGCACTCTTAATCACAGGTATGGGACATGTTTGTGCTTTATATGCAGTTCAAGCTATGTATTTGAAAAAATGTATCAGGGCAGTATAATACATTCGGTGGTAAACCGCCGGGACATCTTTTAGTATTGTTCATGCAAATACAGGTAATATAAGCTGTTAAAGCATTGCAAATTGAAGATAAATGGGGGAGTGCCAAATCAAAATAATACCATAATAGTGGGACAAAGGCAGTATCTCAACTATTCTATTACAATGCACTTGCAGGCCCGAATGAATCAAAAGTTTCTTGCAAAGTACTCAGCATCTAAAAATTAAACCGGGATGGTTTAAGATTCTTCCTCGGCACGCTGTGAAGGCTGAGGGTCAGCTTGCTCCGGATCTTTGTTGACTTCTGGCAGCTGTTGGAAATAAGGAGCTCTCCAGTCAATCTTGGCGAGGGCACGGAAATACACTTCATCGTTTATAAGGTCTGACGGATCAATGTCAGGAGCGAAGGTGTGCTTACGAATAGGTGGGATCAGATTTTTGGTATCATAAACCGGCCGCTCCAACCGCGCATTCTCTAGATCATAACCCAGATGATACCTTGTTAAATCCGCTTCATTAGCAAGCTTACTGGCAAGAGGGCGCATGTCTTTGGTTAAAGAACGCAGATCTTCAGAAGAGAAGGCCGACCCATCCTCTTTCATGCTGAGATAACCATTCATGGCCTCCGCCGGATCAAAATCGGGGACCCATGTCTTGGCTCGGGTTAGCGCCATGAGAGAGCCAGCTCGTGTAGCAGATTTCTTTACCTCCACAAGTCGAGCAGGCAAGACAGATAACTTTTACAGAGTGCCTTGGATGGTGGTCGGCGCCGGCTTATTGTGCGACATGGAACTGATAGCCCTTTGAGCACCGGAGTAGAGCTGCTCCACCAAGGTATAAGCAGCCTTGAGTTTCTTCCGAACATCATCTCCAAGATGAGTTATGCGCCTCCCTATATGCAATTGGCAAGTTAAACTGGAGCAGAATAAAGATTGCAAGGATGCAAACATACGAAGACAGGTACTTACCGAAGATAGCGGATGTCATGTCATCTATTTGCTGTTTCAACCCGGATAGCTCTTGCGTCATCGGATTAAGAGCATCTTCGGCATCTTTTGCTCTTTTTTCTAGAGCAGCCCTTTGAACCTCCCATGTGGATCGCTCCACTTAAAAATATTTCTTGAGTTTTTCCATGCTAGCTAGAGCAAGGACAAGTTCCTCCTTATTTTTGGTAGAAGCAGTTTCATGGAAGGCCAAGCTATTTCGAAGTTCAGTTGCCTCCGTAGCTCTCCGGTTCAAGTCAGCCTGTAAGAGAAGGGAAGTGTTACAAAAGTAGGTCAATCAAAGTCTCAAGCACATAAACAAGTTATGCACTGGACACTTGGGGGCTAATGTACAATTGAAGTCAAAGAAGGCAAATTTTTCAAGACAAGTCCCAAGCACATAAACAAGTTATATCCTTGACACTTGGGGGCTAATGTACGTTCATTCTCAGTCATAAGAGAAAGTCCCGATTCACTTATAATGAAGTAAACCGACACTTGGGGGCTACTATGGCCTAAAGCTATAATTGCAAGATACAAAGGCAAAGGAAAGAAAGTTACCTCATACTTCTCCTTCATCATGTTGACTAAACCGGCTTCATAGTCACGGGCGGTGAAGAGCCGGTTTAGATACCCAGAATGGAGCTCCTGGGCACTAAGCTGAGCATAACTGGATAAGTCTGTGCTCCACTTTCCTTTATCCTGCTGAAGTTTTTCTTCCTTGGCAGTGTGTTTAGCCAAGGCAACAGGTTCTGAGGGAGCGGAGAAGCCTATCCCAGTTATCTCAACGTCTTCTGTCGAGGCAGCGGTTGGCTGGAGTGGATTAGCAGTGCGCGACAGACTAACAGGAGCCGGGCTAGCACGAGGAGGACTAACCCAGACAGGGCTGGCCGGTTCAGCCGTGTTCTCCATAACATCACCCCCCGGAGCAGCAAGATCTTCATGATCCATAGGGGTGGGATCATCGTGCTGAACTTCAACATTCTCCTCTGGAGGCTTGGCCGCTTCAGCATCCTTGGTCGGTTCAGTGGCAGTGTGTTTGGCAGCCGATTTATTTGATTTTGCCTTTTTGCTAGGCTTGGGCATACTGACAAAGATTAAAAGAGCAATGAAAATCACAAAGTCAAAACGGAAAGGTAAACCGGACGTTTGGAAAGATGACTTACCCAGGAACGGTCTTAAGCACCGGAATTTGAGTGGCAGTAGACTCGCCGGAAGAAGACAGAGGAGCCTCCTGATAGTTGGGATCAGATGGTTTAAGAGGTTTGCGAATAGGACCTGCTTTTGGATGAAGAAGGGTTGGAGTAACCAAAACCTCTGAGCGGCATCTGCGAGATGGCGTGTGGGGTAACCCGGACGATTCAACCACTTGGCCACTATGGCGAGTGGTCCGGCAAGCCTCATGCTGCTGTTTCTTCAAAAGAAAGTGGGGATCCAATTGAGCATAAGGGTGAGAAAATGGATATTTCTGGGATGCCCGACGAATCTTGGGTGGCAATGGTTCTGAATCAGATGAGAGAGAAATTACCTCAACTTCATCCGCTTTACATCCCTCTGCCAGATCCTGGGAAAAGACATTGTTGATATAAATATAAACAAGGATAATTCAAAGGATGTAAGAA
>LR738713.1:352855823-352867213 GCA_902687465.1 Secale cereale
GTTTTTCTTCCTTGGCAGTGTGTTTAGCCAAGGCAACAGGTTCTGAGGGAGCGGAGAAGCCTATCCCAGTTATCTCAACGTCTTCTGTCGAGGCAGCGGTTGGCTGGAGTGGATTAGCAGTGCGCGACAGACTAACAGGAGCCGGGCTAGCACGAGGAGGACTAACCCAGACAGGGCTGGCCGGTTCAGCCCTGTTCTCCATAACATCACCCCCCGGAGCAGCAAGATCTTCATGATCCATAGGGGTGGGATCATCGTGCTGAACTTCAACATTCTCCTCTGGAGGCTTGGCCGCTTCAGCATCCTTGGCCGGTTCAGTGGCAGTGTGTTTGGAAGCCGATTTATTTGATTTTGCCTTTTTGCTAGGCTTGGGCATACTGACAAAGATTAAAAGAGCAATGAAAATCACAAAGTCAAAACGAAAAGGTAAACCGGACGTTTGGAAAGATGACTTACCCAGGAACGGTCTTAAGCACCGGAATTTGAGTGGCAGTAGACTCGCCGGAAGAAGACAGAGGAGCCTCCTGATAGTTGGGATCAGATGGTTTAAGAGGTTTGCGAATAGGACCTGCTTTTGGATGAAGAAGGGTTGGAGTAACCAAAACCTCTGAGCGGCATCTGCGAGATGGCGTGTGGGGTAACCCGGACGATTCAACCACTTGGCCACTATGGCGAGTGGTCCGGCAAGCCTCATGCTGCTGTTTCTTCAAAAGAAAGTGGTGATCCAATTGAGCATAAGGGTGAGAAAATGGATATTTCTGGGATGCCCGACGAATCTTGGGTGGCAATGGTTCTGAATCAGATGAGAGAGAAATTACCTCAACTTCATCCGCTTTACATCCCTCTGCCAGATCCTGGGAAAAGACATTGTTGATATAAATATAAACAAGGATAATTCAAAGGATGTAAGAATCAAGCAGTACCTCGGAAGCCGGATCATCTTCTTCATGGTTTGAACCGGAAGCGGCAGCGACTTTCTTCTTCTTTACGGCCAAGCTCTTCTTACGGGTTGGCTTCGCCGGCTTATCCTGCGCTTTCCTCTTCCAGAAGGGATCATTGGCCTATGAAAAGGAACAAGAACATGTTGAAGACAAGCGATATGAACAGATTAAACCGTAAAGAAAGGGTCGGAAGAGCTTTACCGATGGCGGTTTGTTGGTTAAACAGAAAAGAGCTAAACCGGTCCGGCTACACTCCTCCAGAGGGATGTTCAGCATTTTCTTTGCAGACTTAGTAACTTCATTGTCAGGAAGCACTATTTTTGTGTGACGTTGAGGGTCTTCCGGCTTGCCAGTATATTTACACATTAAGCTTGAGCGCCGGCTTAGTGGGAGAATGCTCCAAGAGAGCCAGCAGCGGACAAAATCAACCCCGGTTAAACCATTAGCCATGAAAGACCTGAGCTTGGAGAGTTGGGGGGCATATCGAGCCCGATCTTGGGCGCTAAGCCGCTGCAGGAAAGCATGACCCGGCGTCAGGCGGTAAGCACGGTAACCCGGCAGCGGTTTTTCTCCCTCTAGCGAAGTATCTTTGCAATAGAACCATGTCTGGTTCCAGTCTTTGGGGTGGCTGTGAAGAGTGACGTGAGGAAAGCTAACGTCCTTCATTTTCTGGATGCTCACACCGCCTAGCTCAGTATGAGGCCCGTCAGAAAACTATGTTCGGCGGTTCAGATGGAAGAAATCCCGGAACAGCTCCACAGATGGTTCTTCTTGTAAATATGCCTCCGAGAAGACTTGGAAGTTGCAGATGTTCGATACAGAGTTCGGGCCTGTATCTTGTGGATGGAGTTGAAAATCGGCTAAAACATCCCGGAAGAATTTTGAACCGAGAGGGCTAAAACCCCGGGCCAGATGATCATAAAAGACTATGATCTCTCCCTCCTTAGGCTCGGGAGGACACTCGTTTCCAGGGGCCCGCCAGTGCAGAACCTCCTGAGGGCCCAGAACACCAATTGAGGCCGCTTCTACCAAATCATCTTCCGTAATCCGGGATGGAACCCAGTTGCAGGCAACAAATTGTTTCGATGTGGAGGCCATTTTCTCCAAGAAAGGAACACTGGAAAATATAATACAAGTCCCGGTTTACCAATTGCTAGATATAAACCAGCGCTTTCTATGAAGATATGGATTTAATTGACGGTTTAAGCAAGGGTCTAATGGTACCCCCTAATCCAGGGCAAGCATGAACGAGACAGCTACCAGTTTATGATGATAGACGGAGGAAATTAAACCGTCAATTGTGGAATACAGACTTAAATCTAAACTGTCAATACAGGCGTATGAGGCGCAAGTCATAATTAAACCGGTAACATAAGCAGATAAGCTGCAGATCTAAAGTGTGAGAAACAGCTTTCCCATGAAGCAGAGGTAAAATATGGATCTACGGCGCAGGAAAAAGACAGAACAATTCAAGTCATATTCACTGAAGGCAGCGGAAGTTTTCTACAGATTCAATCTAAACTAGCAGTGCGGAAGAAACTAAAGTTATGACGATGGAGCGGAAGCGCACGAACGAGGGTTGACCTAACAAGTTTTACATCTATAGCTAAAACCAACCTACGGCGATGAACTACGAAGAACGAGGGTTTGCAGCGAGCTATAGACGAAACCCTAGAACTGAGATCTATGGGGAAGAAGACAGCATACCCGAGGAAGCAAGGGAGAGCGGTGAGTTTCTGGATGCGTTCAGGTCGATGCAGCGGCCGGGCTTGCTGACGACAGTGAGCTCGAAGGACGGCGTTGGAAGCTCGGGCGCTGGAGACAGAGGAAGACGAAGCGGAAGGGGTAAAAGAGATGGGCCTCGGTCTCATTTATAGGCCGAAGGGATAAAATGGCAGGCACGGGAATTGAGGAGACCGAAAAACGGATATGGATTGAGCTGTCGCCTCGATCTTCGGAATAGTAATAAAGAAAGGTAACAAACAGATGCGGGCGTTAAATGCGCAGATGATGTCATGACAGATTGAAGCAATTCTGGGAGATGATGTCATGTCCGGTTTATGGAATATACAAGAGCTGCAGAAAGGGAAATTCATACAAGACTTTGAAGACTAACTTGGAATATACCCAACCGTGTAAGGAACGCAAAAATCAAGGAAGATAACACCGGTTTATCAGCTCCTAAGGTGGCATGAGTGGAACAAAACACCGAGCAAAAGGCCAAGCCTTCCACCCATTGCCAAGTATATAGGTGTGTTAATAATATTAATAGATATTGTGATATTCCGAAAGCATCAAGTTGCAACATGGAACAAACTTCATCTTCACCAGCAACTAACAACGCTATAAGAGGGGCTGAGCAAGCGGGTAACATAGCCAAACAATGGTTTGCTGGGAAGGTGTCAAGGTTAGAGGTTTCATGGCAACAAGGAGAGGGGCTGACAATAAAAGATGGGTAGCGCGACATATAGCGATAGCATTGAGACAACTAGCAATGGCAATGATAGTAAAGGTATCCAAGGTGATGGTCATCTTGTCTGAGATCCCGCAAGGAAGAAGAACGGGTCCATGACGAAGATGAAGGAGAAGCCTTGAAGACGAAGCACGTGTAGTAGAACGAATCCTCACGATCGCAACGGAAAAGAACTAGCGAGAAGAAAGCACACACCATGGTAAACCAAGTATGATGCAAGATAAGTCTATATGATGCAAAACATGGCAAGGGAAGAAGCACACAAGAACAACACAAACCAACAAGTTTAAATGTGGCCGGAATCAACACATAACAAATCCGGTAAGTCCTCATATGCATAATTTGAAATTAGTCCAGATCTGAACAAACCTTAAGTTAAAGTTGTTAAATAGCAGGTTAACATGCACCATGATGAGCTACATGACATTCTAGTCAAGTTTCATATGAAGTTTGTTTAATTCGGAGCTACGGCCTAGAAGATATGAGCAAAACAAGTCAAGCATGTCAACGGTGCAAGATGCACCCAAACATCAAGCAAACACACTCCAAGCATGAAAACAACATGATATTATGCTTCTACATGCAAAATCACACAAGTTTCATATAGGGCACACCCAAAACGGAGCAATGGTTCAACACATACACATGAAACAAGATATAACAACAAGCTGTCCAAAATCAGCCACATAGCAACTTTGGAGCAAGGTAAATATATGCTACAGCACTCAAACATCTTAACAAGAAGCATGGATGTGAAATATACATGATACTTAACAAGCATGAACTTAGAACACACCCAAAAGCTTGTTGGAACACAATTAACCAAGCATGGTAAGTTGCTATAAATTTATCTAGACTCAGTCAAAATCTGGGAAGGCAAAAACATCATCACGATGCTGCCTTCGGAGGCACAAAACAACAAGCATATCAACTCTACTAAGTATATAAAGATCATGGACATGTAATAGACATAGCATACATCAAACAACTCCATTGGATCAACTCCATAGAAGGCATGGATCAATAACAACAAGCTTCACCAAATTGATCATGCTGATAAACAGGCTGACATGTAAATTTATAGCAACTTGAGAGCAAGAAATAAATAAGCTACAGCAGGTCATATAAGCAAACAAGGGCATGGATGGATAGACAATAACATGGACAACAAGACATGATCATTGGCCACTCCAAAACAAGCATGGATTTGAATGGGGCATCAAGCAAACATAGCATCAGGTTTAACAGATTCCAGACTTAGCAGTTTTTTCACTAAGTATAGAACAGCAACAACGACATGGCATGTTTACAAGCTTGTTTAAGTCACTTCAAGGCATATCATGAAAAGTGGATTGCACCACAGCAAAGACCATATGATTGAGCTTCTAAAACATATAGACATGTGGCATGAAGACAAACACATCAATAGCAATGAGCAAGTCAAATCAGCATCTCATAACAAGTTTCAGCACTTAACAGCCACATGCACTTTTGCAATAGAGATTAACATGGCAATATAGCACCTAACATGAATGCTACAGGAACCAACATGTAGAGCACTTCACAATGAACATTTTGACATATCATATGCTATATTTGGATAAACAGGCACAAAGTTACCATCACCACAAGCATGCAACAAAATTATAGTTACCAGCAGGTTTAAACATATAGCACTCTTGCAACAGGGATTAGGGCATCAAGATGAACTCAAACAAGCATGCCACAATGGAACGAAATGAAGAGCATCTCACCACGATCATTTTGACATATCATATGCATCATTTGGATCTATGCACAAAAAGTTACAGCACCGCAAAGTATGCTTCAAAATTGCAACTATCAGGGACTTGGTGAAAAAAACTACCTAGATCGGGCGGACATTGTCCAGGTAGGGCGGACATGTCCGGCGGCTGGGGCTCACACGGTAGTGGCACGGCGAGGGGAGGCGCGGGCACGTCCGGCCCAGCGGGACGCTGACGACTAGGCCCACCTGGTCCGGTCAACGCCGCCGAGATGGGATCGGGGCTCCTCCCAATCGAACCGGTGGCTGGTGGCGCTCGAACTCCGGCAGGGGACGACCGAGAGGGTTGGGAAGGTCGCGTGGGGAAGGGGACGACCAGATCCCGGCGGCGGAGGCTGGATCTGGCCGGCGGCGGCCGGGGACGGCGGCGAGGCCGGTGGTAGGAGCTCGATGGAGGAGGCCGTGGGACGGCGCAGGGCAGAGGCGACGACCCCCAGGCCGACGAGGCGGACGAAGGTGACGGGGCCGGCCGGCAGTGGCTCGCCGGCGACCGGCGGGGACGGAATCCGGCGGGGAAAGCGGACGCTCGGCGGCAGCGAACGCGCTGTGAGGTCGGGCGGCAGCTTGGGGACGCTGGCCTGCGCGGGCTCGGGGGCGGGCCCCGATGGGCTCCGCGGGCTCGCCCCGGGCTAGTGCGGGTCGCGGCGGTGGAGGGAGGTGGCTGGAGCCACTTGGCGGCGGAGGAGAGGTGCGAGGTGGCGGCTGGAGGCTGGGTGGCTGCGGAAAACGAGGAGGAGGCCTAGGGTTGCCATTTTTGGACGGGGAGACAGCTATAAATAGCAAAGGGGGCTAGGGTTAGGTGTTTTGGGGCGATTCGGAGCCCTCCGGTCGCGATCCGACGGATCCGATCGCGAGGGGAGTCTAGGTTGGGCCTAGGTGGGCTAATTGTGGCTGTGAAGAGGCATTGGGCTGAGGGGAGAAAAGAGAAGAGAGGCCTGGCACATCGTTTCAGAGACCGAAACGTCCGACGAATAAACCAGCGACTAGTGCCACTATATAAATCCATTGGGCTATCAAACGAGCTCCGAATGCGACGAAACTTGACAGGCGGCCTACATATGCTATAATAAGACCACACGCCAAGTTTCACCCCATTCCGAGAACATTTTCCGGCCACTCATAAAATAAATATTCGGAGGCGCTGCGGGCGCGTGCAAGTGTGTCTGGGCTCAGAACGGACAACGGAAAGGACGAGGGGACTCGGGCGGATGCAAGTTTTGAAAACATGATGATGCAACACACATGATGACATGGCAAAATGCAACACGCAAGCAGATGACATGGCAACAACGATGAATAACTAGCTGACACCTGGCGCACCTGTCTCGGGGTGTCACAACACTCCCCTAATAACAAGAGATCTCGTCCAGAGATCTTAGGAACGAGACGGAAGGGAAAAGGAAGAACAGAGTTCTTCGAGGACAAAAGAGTGAATCCAAGGAACCTTGAGAGGTTGAACAACTTGAAAGAAAGGTACAAGGAGGATGAACGAGAAAGAGAAGCTCCATTACAAAAAGGAACAAGGAATACACGAGAACCAAGTAGGTTGAATGATAAGAAGCAATAATTTAAGGAATACAATGGATTTGAAACCACTCCGGTTATTAAGAGATAGAAAGGAAATCTCCACGAAGGAATTCGGGCAGCACTCCGGCTGAAACTGAAAGGAATAGCACCACCGGTTGAACATGAATGTATTGGGACAAGAACCTGAAAATATGGAATAAAAACATGACGAAATGAACGAGACAATGCCTCCAGAATAATTAAAGAATGGAATGAGAAGAACGGAGAAGAAAATGACAAATTACAACACGAATGAATTCAAAGCATCCTTGCGAAGAAAGGATGAACGGAGTTGTTGAAAATCAACAACAAAAAGAATTAACTTGTAGTGGACTTATGAAAAACATCTCAAAGCTTGAGGTGAATTATGCCGCAACCAACATATTGAATAGATGAGATGTGGAAGAAATGCAACACTCGACTTCAAAAGAATACGGAGGATTGTTTGCATTAGAGAGGCAAAAGAACAAGAATGCTTGAGCTGCTCCAGAAGAATTCCTCAATATATTTGAAGGAGGAATTAAATAATGAAGAGACACCAAGAGGAACTCCGGTAACAAAAGGATAATGATATAGAAATAAAGGACGAAAAGAATAAGATTAAAGCCTTGCGATGATTTAGACGAGGGTACCGACGAGATATCGAGAAAAACTTTGAACTCCGGGAACAGAAGAAGAAAGCACTTGGAACTAGAATTTATTCATCATGAATAAACTCCGAAGGAAGGAATTAATCAACTTGATGAAAAGAATAAGATTTATGTTATGCTTATCCTTCACCAATTAAATTGATGAACAATGGATTCACATACTACTTATTCCCATTGAAAAAGATTAATGAGGGATATAGCACGGACTCGAGAAAGTCTTCTTGAACCACCGGTAGGATTGGAATAAAATGAATTGATTGATATGATAGCAATGGAAAATGAACTCTTGAGCGAACCACCGTAAGAATTAAAACTGATTGAAAAAAAGAACAAACCACCCGAAAGAATTGGAAAATGAATGAAGAAAAGAGAATGAATCGCCGGGAAGAATAAGGCACTTGGGGAATTTAGATGCAAGAGAACGAAGAGATCGTGAAATGATTAAAGAATACTTGAACGAAGCACCGGATGAATGTGAGACAAACGAAGAGGCACCAATGAAGAATATTTGGAGGACGAAGTTGAAAACTGAGAACGAAGAAATATTTTGAGATGATGGCCTTCGGAGGAACACAATAGAAATAATTCGTGAAATGCTCCGGATGGGTAAGGAAAAGAATTTATGACAATTAGAATAATTCGAGAGGATAACATGAAGCTAGAATCACGAATCTTCGAGAAAACGAACAAGATTGAGACGAAACGTCTTATTCGGTCTTCAAATGACGACGAGAATACCACAAAGAATTGTTGAGATACTCCGGACGAATGAAAATAGGAAAAGTTGAACCCACAATGAAAAGTATTGAAAGCGATCTTGGAGAAGGCACGTGACTGATGGAATCCATACTTACGTCACACTTGAAAAGAATTTCGGAACACTCCAGTAAATTAGAGGAGTCAGGTAAGATCCTAGGAAAAGACATGTGGGTTATGAGCCCACCAAAGAGAAACACCGTTGGGAGGATTGAAAGGGAGATGATGCACCGGAACGATTGAATGACTCGAATGAGGCGACAACCTCGAATTAATTGGAACACACACGAATCTCCTGAGATGTCTTCGGAACTCCGGGATGATTAAACGGCAAGAGACGAATGAGCAAGAGGAAACATCTGAGCCGAGGGAAAAGAATATGAACAAGACCGAATACTTGAGTTGAATCCACCGGAAAAGAAGAAGAGGTGAAGAATACCAAACGAGAGGAGAATTCACCAGTTGGAATAACAGAGGAAAAGGAAGCAAAGGATTCACACGAGTCGGATGAATACTCGATTAAGGACTCCGGCTCCGGGAAGCAAAAAGGGTGGATGGGTGGGAAAAAAGAAGAACACATCGGACGGGGAAAACAACGTCAGTTGAAAAAAAACTGAGGGATGAACTTGCAAGAAGAAGAGGGTCGAGTCCACTTGACGAGAGATGCACCAGATGAAAGAACTGACAACGCAACGAACAAAAACTAACCGCGTGATCCTAAAAAAATTTGAAGGGGAAGAGGAGTAATTCAAAACACCTATGTCAAGATTCCTCACCAGAGCGACGAAGGGGCAGGGGAGTAAAAAGAATTCCTACTCTCCGATATATCTAGACTCTGAAAAAAAGTTTTCTGCTAGACTAAACAATGACCAGACTACGATCAATCAAGGGGCCTCCTATGGTCGGTCAAGGCTCTGATACCAACTTGTCAGTCCCAAGAAGCGATTATATCCCGATCATGTGACACTTACGTGATTGGGGCACAATCGCATTTCGGGCACTTAGTGAGATGGATATCATTACATCGTAGCATTACATACATACATGGGGGATACAACAATTCATACAAGTCACATGAATACAACAACATCAATACAAGGCATCCGACTACGGATGCAAACAAGAAAAACACACTGACATCCATCTGCTATCCCAGGCTGCCGACCCGGAACCTAACCCAAGATTGAAGAAGAAGAAGAAGAAGAAGAAGAAGAAGAAGAAGAAGAAGAAGAAGAAGAAGAAGAAGAAGAAGAAGAAGAAGAAGAAGAAGAAGAAGAAGAAGAAGAAGAAGAAGAAGAAGAAGAAGAAGAAGAAGAAGAAGAAGAAGAAGAAGGAAAGAACTCCAACACAACGATCATCGCTCTCACGTCAAGATATCGGAAACCTGCACCTGCAACTGTTGTTGTAGTATCTATGAGCCACGAGGGCTCAGCAATCCCATAACCATGGGTAACAAGACTAGCAAAGCTTAATGGGTAGAAAGAGGTTAAGTGGTGAGGTTGCAGCAGCGGCTAAGCATATTTATGGTGGCTACTTACGAGTACAAGAATAAGATGAGCATCTACGCAAACGGTCGCAAACTAATAATGATCGCTAAAGATCCTGAACTACCTACGAGTCAAACATAACCCCACCGTGTTCTCTTCTCAAAGTGAAAAGAGACAGTCACGGTTACTCACGCAGTTGTGTGTTTTACTTCGGATCCTCTGTCAAGTTTTCTACAACCGGACATTAACAAATTCCAACTGCCACATAACCGCGGGCACGGCTTTCGAAAGATCATAACCCTGCAGGGGTGTTCCAACTTAGCCCATCACAAGCTCTCACGATCAGCAGAGATAATAATAATATTACCCCTTATCCTAGGGAAGGCCCGATCAGACTCGGAATATCCGGTGCACAAGACATTTCGACAATGGTAAAACAAGTCTAGCAAGACCTCCCGGCGTGCCGACACCCTGATAGTAGCCGCGCGTATCTCGTCTCAGGCCACGTCCGGATTGTCCAAACTTCCGGTAGGCCAAATACCAGAGTTTCCCCTGGCGGTCATCGGCGGTTGACAGGTTTGGACCAACACTCATGAGGAGCACTGGCCCGGGTTATAAAATTAAGTCCTCGGGGTAATTACTCCCCATACAAGTTTTTAGTTATTAGGCAAATGTAAAACAAAAGTTGGGTCTTGCTGGAGAAGTTTTATTCAAAGACGGAATGTCAAGGGGTCCCCATATACCCAACCGTGTAAGGAACGCAAAAATCAAGGAACATAACGCCGGTTTATCGGCTCCTAAGGTGGCATGAGTGGAACAAAACACCGCGCAAAAGGCCAAGCCTTCCACCCATTGCCAACTATATAGGTGTGTTAATAATATTAATAGATATTGTGATATTCCCAAAGCATCAAGTTGCAACATGGAACAAACTTCATCTTCACCTGCAACTAACAATGCTATAACAGGGGCTGAGCAAGCGGGTAACATAGCCAAACAATGGTTTGTTCGGAAGGTGTCAAGGTTAGAGGTTTCATGGCAACAAGGAGAGGGGCTGACAATAAAAGATGGGTAGCGCGACATATAGCGATAGCATCGAGACAACTAGCAATGGCAGTGATAGTAAAGGTATCCAAGGTGATGGTTATCTTGCCTGAGATCCCGCAAAGAAGAAGAACGGGTCCATGACGAAGACGAAGGAGAAGCCTTGAAGACGAAGCACATATAGTAGAACGAATCCTCGCGATCGCAACGGAAAAGAACTAGCGAGAAGAAAACACACAACATGGTAAACACACAACACAAGAACATGACAATATGCTCAACCAAGTATGATGCAAGACAAGTCTATATGATGCAAAACATGGCAAGGGAAGAAGCACACAAGAACAACACAAACCAACAAGTTTAAATGAGGCCGGAATCAACACATAACAAATCTGGTAAGTCCTCATATGCATAATTTGAAATTAGTCCAGATCTGAACAAACCTTAAGTTAAAGTTGTTAAACAGCATGTTAATATGCACCATGATGATCTACACGAAATTCTAGTCAAGTTTCATATGAAGTTTGTTTAATTCGGAGCTACGGCCTAGAAGATATGAGCAAAACAAGTCAAGCATGTCAACGGTGCAAGATGCACCCAAACATCAAGCAAACACACTGCAAGCATGAAAACGACATAATATTATGATTCTACATGCAAAATCAC
>LR738713.1:352869032-352883375 GCA_902687465.1 Secale cereale
CTGATAAACAGGCTGACAGGAAAATTTATAGCAACTTGAGAGCAAGAAATAAATAAGCTACAACGGGTCATATAAGCAAACAAGGGCATGGATGGATAGACAATAACATGGACAACAAGACATGATCATTGGCCACTCCAAAACAAGCATGGATTTGAGTGGGGCATCAAGCAAACATAGCATCAGGTTTAACAGATTCCAGACTTAGCAGTTTTTTCACTAAATATAAAACAGCAACAACGACATGGCATGTTTACAAGCTTGTTTAAGTCACTTCAAGGCATATCATGAAAAGTGGATTGCACCACAACAAAGACCATATGATTGAGCTTCTAAAACATATAGACATGTGGCATGAAGACAAACACATCAATAGCAATGAGCAAGTCAAAACAGCATCTCATAACAAGTTTCAGCACTTAACAGCCACATGCACTTTTGCAACAGAGATTAACATGGCAATATAGCACCTAACATGAATACTACAGCAACCAACATGTAGAGCACTTCACAATGAACATTTTGACATATCATATGCTCCATTTCGATAAACAGGCACAAAGTTACCATCACCACAAGCATGCAACAAAATTACAGTCACCAGCAGGTTTAAACATATAACACTCTTGCAACGGGGATTAGGGCATCAATATGAACTCAAACAAGCATGCCACAATGGAAACAAATGAAGAGCATCTCACCACGATCATTTTGACATATCATATGCATCATTTGATTCTATGCACAAAAAGTTACAGCACTGCAAAGTATGCATCAAAATTACAACTATCAGGGACATAGTGAAAAAAACTACCTAGATCGGGCGGACATTGTCCAGGTAGGGCGGACATGTTCGGCGGCTGGGGCCCACACGGCAGTGGCACGGCGAGGGGAGGCGCGGACACGTCCGGCCCCAGGTGGATGCTGACGACTAGGCCCACCTGGTCCGGTCAACACCGTGGAGATGGGATCGGGGCTCCTCCCGATCGAACCGGTGACTGGCGGCGCTCGAACTCCAGCAGGGGACGACCGAGAGGGTCGGGAAGGTTGCGTGGGGAAGGGGACGACCGGATCCCAGTGGCGGAGGCCAGATCTGGCTAGCGACGGCCGGGGACGGCGGCGAGGCCGGTGGCAGGAGCTCGATGGAGGGGGCCGCGGGACGGCGGTGCATGGCGGGACGGCGCATGGCAGAGGCGACGACCCCCAGGCCGGCAAGGCGGACGAAGGTGACGGGGCCGACCAGCGGTGGCTCGCCGGCGACCGGCGGGGACGGAATCCGGCGGGGAAAGCGGACGCTCGGTGGCGGCGACGCGCTGTGAGGTCGGGCGGCAGCATGGGGACGCTGGCGTGCGCGGGCTCGGGGGCGGGCCCTGATGGGCTCAACGGGCTCGCCCCGGGCCAGTGCGGGCCGCAGCGGTGGAGGGAGGTGGCTAGAGCCACTTGGCGGTGGAGGAGAGGTGTGAGGTGGCGGCTAGAGGCTGTGTGGCTGCGGAAAATGAGGAGCGGGCCTAGGGTTGCCATTTTTGGACGGAGAGACGGCTATAAATAGCAAAGGGGGCTAGGGTTAGGTGTTTTGGGGCGATTCGGAGCCCTCCGATCGCGATCCGACGGATCCGATCGCTAGGGGAGTCTAGGTTGGGCCTAGGTGGGCTAATTGTGGCTGTGAAGAGGCATTGGGTTGAGGGGAGAGAAGAGAAGAGAGGCCCGGCACATCGTTTCAGAGACCGAAACGTCCGACGAATAAACCGGCGACTAGTGCCGCTATATATATCCGTTGGGCTATCAAACGAGCTCCGAATGCGACGAAACTTGACAGGCGGCCTACCTATGCTATAACAAGACCACACGCCAAGTTTCACCCCATTCCGAGAACATTTTCCGGCCACTCATAAAATAAATATTCAGAGGCGCCGCGGGCGCGCGCAAGTGTGTCTGGGCTCCGAACGGACAACAGAAAGGACGAGGGGAGTCGGGCGGATGCAGGTTTTGAAAACATGATGATGCAACACACATGATGACATGACAAAATGCAACATGCAAGCGGATGACATGGCAACGACGACGAATAACTGGCTGACACCTGGCGCACCGGTCTCGGGGTGTCACAGTCCTGGGTGGAGGTTGATGTGGCTCCTTCGTGCGACGTGTTCTTGGAGCGCGGTTGGCATTCGTTCGCTCGTGCACGCCGGCTGTTGGGGAGGTGCACGCTCCATTTCAGGTACGATGGCGTCTCCACGTTGTTCGTCAGGATCTTCCCGGAGGAAGGGAGGCGCCTTGGGTGCTGTCCCGAGGCTGATGACGAGGAGGACGACGGGGAAGGCGTCCGGAGGAGCAGCTCCTCCTCCGAAGACGACCTCAGTCCTGGGTGGCACCGTGGGTCCCCCCTCTGTGGCAGCAGCAGCTCCTCCAGCAGTGGCGGCCGCAACGAACCACCACCCCGCTGAGGCCGGCCTGGCGAGGGGAGGGGGTTGCCGCGTCGCTATGGCTTGGTGAAGCCGGAGGAACTGGAAGACTCCGACTGAGTGGGAGCGGCTTCTACTTCCTCTCCTTTCTTTTCCTTCATGTCCTTTCTGTACCAAAATTCCAAGTTGCCTCGAGGAGGCGTGTAATGGGATGTGATATATGCAAGAAGCGAGAACTCGCTGTCATGTTTTTTGTATTGCCTGGGTGAAATTACTTAGCTTTTATGCGTCGTGTCGTCCTGAGGCGGAGTCCTCCTGACTCCCGCATCATGAGCCCCATCGGGTCGTGACGAGGTGGCCGAGTCTGACGGGCTCGTACAGCCCCCGAGTGGGGGTCAGTCGCTGAGATCTGCTGAGAGTGCCGAGCGCGGGTTAGAGCACCAAAGCCTGAGCGACTCGGTAAGATAGGTTGCACGGACTGAGAAGCCCGGCGCCAGAGCCTGAGTAGGCTTGGCCAGGCGAGGTCACGGGGCCACGTCGGCAGACGAGGGACAGTGACCGACCGTGCCCCAGCCCCCACGCGCGATGCGCGCGAAGGAGAGCGAGTGGCGCAGCTGAACTTTAGAACTGTCAAGAAAAATCCCAAACAAACAGGCAAGAAAGGTCTCAAACCAAATGCAGGAAGCGCGAGAAACACGAGAACTTCATAGCATGGGGTGGAGGAAGGGCTGATAGCCAAGGAAGTAGAAAAGTCTGACAGCCTAACACCAAGCAAAAAAGGAAAAAAAAGTCGTGTCCGACCCCTACAATATGTCTTCTTCCCAGCGCGGAGCTAAGGACTGCCACTGGGGCGTGGGTGGGAGCCCCGTCTGAGGGCCCGTAGGCAACGCACAAGAGACTCCGAGGCGTGTACAGCCCCAACTCATTATTACGTGAGAGTGTCATGGGCGGAGACCTTCACGGGCACGGAGCCTTGATTATGGATAGAACCTCCTGAGGTGTTCGATGTTCCAGGAATTCTGGATAGGTATCCCATCCTGCATCTCCAGGCGCACAGCACCAGGCCTAGAGACACGCGCGATTCTGAACGTGCCCTTCCACATGGGCGAGAGCTTGTGCAGCCCCTCACGGGAGAGGACCCGCCTCAGGACCAAGTCACCAACTTCAAGTGTTCTTGCGCGGACGTCGCGGCAGTGGTACCGCCGCAGCGCCTGCTGATAATGTGCCGCCCTGAGGGCAGCTCGGTGGCGGCCCTCCTCGCCGAGCACGAGGTCCATCCGCCAGGCGGCGTCCTGACATTCCTCATTGAAGGCCAGGACCCGTGGGGAGCGATGCTTGACCTCGTGAGGGAGGACCGCCTCCGCCCAGTAGACGAGAAAGAAAGGAGTTTCCCCCATAGGTTTGGTGGCAGTGGTTCGGATTGACAACAGCACGGACTAGAGTTTGTGGATCCAGCCCCTGCCGCAAGCCTCAAGCTTCTTCTTAAAGTTGCGCGTCTTGAGGCCATACAAGACTTTCGCGTTGGCGTGCTCGGCCTGGCCGTTGCTCCTGGGGTGAGCCACCGAAGCATACCAGATCGGTGTTCCAAGGTTAGCACAATATGACCTAAAGAGATTACTTGTGAACTACGAACCGTTGTCTGTGATGATGCGGTTTGGGACCCGGAATCACCTCACGAGGCCCTGGATGAACTTGACAGCTGACCCGGCTGGGATCGAGCGAGCAAGCTCCACTTCCGCCCACTTGGTGAATTTGTCGATGGCGACATACAGGAAGCGGTAGCCCCCTGCTGCCCGAGGAAATGGACCCAGGATGTCCAATCCCCAGGCCACGAAGGGCCAGGAAAGCGGAATCATTTGGAGGCCTTGCGCCGGCTGGTGGATCTGCTTGGCATGAAACTGACATGCCTCACAAGCTCGCACGAGCTCCATGGCGTCGTTGAGCACCGTGGGCCAGTAGAAGCCGCTGCGGAAGGTCTTGCCCACGAGGGTGCGGGACGACGAGTGATGGCCGCAGTCTCCACCGTGGATATCAGCCAGCAGCTCACGCCCTTGCTTCCTCGAGATGCATTTCAACGAGACGTCATTGGGGCGCCTCCTCTAGAGTTCTCCGTCTTGGATACAGTAAGCTGAGGCCTGTCGGACCACATGCTCTGCATCTTCGTCCTTGTCCGGCAGGGTATCATGTTGCAGGTACATCTTGAGTTCCTAGGTCCAGCAACCCTCCTCGGGCTCCGCGGCGAGCAACAGGCGGGCTCCGGAGGATAGCCCGCAGGGCGGGGCACCATCCGGAGGCGCCGCTGGTAACCCCTGCCAAGGGGAGGCCGGCTTAGGGGCTGGCGGTGCTGCTGACGGCTTGAGTAGCTGCACCTCGAAGACGCCTGGCCTTTAAGGCTCCCGTCTAGAGGCTCGCTTGGCGATGTCGTCTGCTTCTTTGTTGGTGCCTCTCGGTACATGCTGCACCTCCAGCCCTTGGAATCGCTTCTCCATCCTACTCACCTCCTCCAGATATGCCCCCATGTGCTTGTACTTGGGCTTGTATTTCTTGTTGGAGAAGTCGACGAGGAGTTGCGAATCGCCCCTGATGGTGAGACCCTTGACCCCCAGCGCAGCGGCGGCCTTGAGTCCGGCAATTAGGCCCTCGTATTCGGTGATGTTGTTGGAGACCTCCTCGTCCTGCTGGAAGCAGAGCTGTACAGTGTAGTATAATTTATCTTGAGTAGGAGATACCAACACGGAGCCAGCCCCCGCGTCGAGGCATCAGAAGGCGTCGTCGAAGTATACTACCCATCCGTCTGGGGCTTCATCACTGGGGGCCAGCGACCGGTCTTCGCTGACCCCCCCCCCCCGCTCCGGCGCATCAGTCCATTCCGCCACGAAGTCTGCCAGAGCTGCTCCGTTGATCACCCGCGTGGTGCTGAATTCCAACTGGAATGCTTGAAGCTCGATGTTCCACTCAGCGACCCTCCCGATGACATTCGGGCCACGCAGCACCTTCTCGAGGGGATACGACGAAACAACCTTGATGGGGTGGCCTTGGAAGTAGTGGCGCAGCTTCTTGGAGGCGCCAAGAGCAGCTTCTGGGGCATCGGGTAGCGCGAGCGCACGTCGCGCATTACTGTGCTGACGAAGTACACCGGGTGCTCCACGAGGGTCGGTGCAGCAGGGTCCGCTGGCGTCTCAGGGACCTTAGGAGCTTCTTGCTGAGTGGTGGGGCCGTCAATGCCCGTGGTCGAATCTGCCCCTGAGGCCGCATCGGGGGGCGGCGCGAGCCCTGAAGGTGCCGAGCCGCCCGGTGGCCTTGGGCTCCAGAGCCTTTCCTCGCGCTCCACGACTAGTGCTGCGCTGGCGGAATGAGGCGTTCCGATGAGGTAGAGTGTCATGGGCTCCAAGGGTCGTGGTGCTACCATAACCGGCGAGCTGGTGAGGTATTCCTTCAGATCCCGGAAGGCGGCGTCGGCCTCCAGAGTCCACTCAAAGGGCCCTTTCTTCTTCATGAGCTTGAAGAACGGAAGGGCGTGTTCCCCAAGCTTAGAGATGAAGCGCCCCAGGGATGTCACACATCCGGTGAGCTTCTGCATTTCCTTCAGGTTTGTGGGTGGCCTCATTTTCTAGATGGCCTTGATCTTCTCCGGGTTAGCCTCAATGCCCCAGTGCCAAACCAGGAACCCTAGCAACTTGCCGGAGGGTACACCGAACACGCACTTCTCTGAGTTGAGGCACAACTTCACCTTGCGCAGGTTGGCGAATGTTTCTTCTAAGTCTTGGATGAGGGTCGCGGCCTCCTTGGTTTTAACCACGATGTCACCGACATAGGCCTCTACATTCCTCCCAAGCTGAGGGCCAAGGGTGATGTGCATCAGGCGCTGGAAGGTGGCGCCCACGTTCCTCGGCCCAAAAGGCATGCATGTGTAGCAGTAGACCCCACATGGGGTCAGGAACGCCGTCTTCTCCACGTCTTCTACCGCCATCTTGATTTGGTGGTAGCCCGAGAAGGCGTCAAGGAAGCAGAGTAAGTCGCACTCAGCCGTCGAATCCACGATTTGGTCGATGCATGGAAGAGGGAAGGGGTCCTGAGGTCAGAACTTGTTGAGGCTCGTGAAGTTGACGCACATGCATTCCTTGCCTCCTTTCTTCGGGACCATGATGGGGTTGGCCAGCCACTCTGGGTGTCGTACTTCCCGTACGACACCTGCTTCCTCCAGCTTCCTAACCTCCTGAACGATGAAGTCTTGCTTCTCCGGGGCTTGTCTGTGCGCCTTCTGCTTGATAGGGCGCGCGTTGGGGCACACCGTGACGTGATGCTCAATGACATGCCTAGGCACCCCGACCAAATCTGCGGCCTTCCAGGCGAACACATCCTTGTTGGCTCTGAGGAAGCTGACCAGCGCCGCCTCTTGCTCTGGATCCATGCTCGTGCCGATGGTGAAGGTGGCTCCTGAGCCTTCTTCATCGGCGGGCACTTGCTTCGTCTCGGCGGGGTCCTGAGAAAAGAGCTGCTTCTTCTTGGTAGGCACGGCCTCCGGAGGTTCCGGAGCCCCCTTCGCCCCTGGGTGAGCTGCGGCAGCGGCGGCCTTGTAAGCGCGCCCAAGGACCTGAAGGGCGGCCTTGGGGTCCCCTTTGATGGTGATGATGCCGCTGCTCCCGGGCATCTTGACGGTGTTGTAGCCCGGGTGAGTCGCCGCCATGAACTTTGCCAAGGCTGGGAAGCCGAGGACGGCGTTGTACGGTAGGTGGATGGGCGCAACATCAAAGTCGATGAGCTCAGTCTGGTAGTTAGCCGGCGTGCCGAAGGTGACCGGGAGGCGGATCTGGCCGAGCGGAACGGCCGAGCCCGCGACCCCCGAGAAGGGCCTGGTGGGAAGGAGATGCCTGTAGGACACAGGCAGATGACCGAAGGCTTCGGGAGAGAGGATGTTGAGGTCGGCGCTGCCGTCGATGAGGGTTCTTGTCACGGCCACCCCACAGATGGTGGGCGTGCACACTGTGGGGAGAGCGCTAGTGCCAGCCGCTTCAGAAGCAAGGTCGCCGGGGCCAAAGGTGATGGCGGGCCCCAGCTCGCTCTGCGCCCGCGAGGCCTCCCACGGCTGGGCGGCAGCCCCAACCTGCCGAAAGTGCGACTTGACATGTCGGGCAGACGCCGGCGCTTGGGACCCACCGAGGATGCAGGCGACCTGCGGCAAGGACGCTCCCTGCAAGCGACACCCCGCAGCTCGCGGTTGCGGGCCGTCCGTGTGGCGCGGTTCTCGGCGGGCGGCCGGTGCTGGGCCCGCCGTCGCCCCATCAAGAGCGTGACCGGCGAGGCCACAGGAGGCGGGAGTGGCGGTGCAGGCCATCCTCCTGTGGCCTGGCCGGCAGGAGCGTCGTCGAGGAAGGAGGAGGAGCGCCCATGGGTGGCGCGTTCTGCTCATATTGCTCGGTCGACGGGGAGGAAGCCAGCCCCCGCGCGGCTATGGCAGGCCGCAGCCATCGTAGAGGCGCTGAACCGGAGAGGGGAAGCGAGGTCGTCGGAGAGGCGAGATTTCGACACGCCCCCTACCTGGCGCGCCAAATGTTGGATTCAGGGCTCCGCAAAACCCGATAAGTTCGAACACAGGGGCGTGAACGAAGATCTCTCCCACTCACGTCTACCTAGCGCCTCGCTCTCGTCTCGGTGGAAGGATTCAAGCAAACAACAGACAGAACAAACAGGAGTTTATCCAGGTTCGGGCCACCGCGTGGTGTAAGACCCTACTTCCTGCTTTGGTGGATTAGCTTCGGGCGAGCTGGGAGATGAACTAGTACAATGGCTCCTGGGCTCAGGAGGTGAGCTCAGGAAGGTCAGGAGGCAAGTGTTCTTGCTCCTTGCGTGGTGCCAGAGTGTATGAGTCGATCCCCTTCACAATGGGAATCCTAGCTACTTATATAGGTGGCCACGATCCTCTTCCCCCAAAATGTTTAGGCGGGAAGGGATCCCGCAACGGCCATTTTTGAGCGGGAACACAAGGACGTTCCTACCCTGACAAAAGCAGTCTTCGCGTGCAAAAGGACCAGGCGGTGACGCGGTGGTGGGCTCGACGGTGACATCCTCCTTATCGTCCTTGCGGTCTTCGGCCTCGTTGCACCAATGGGGAAACCTTTGCCCCGCTCCTCGGGAACTTGCGGCTGCGCTGTCCCCCTTGCACCGAAATGGTAACTGCGCCGCTAGCGCGCGCTGGCACCCGCTGGCGCGATGCGTCACTGCTGACATCACTGCCTCCTCCGGAGGCAGGCTTGGCCTTGGATTCTTCGCCCCTCCGGAGCACCTTGCTGAGGCCGCTGCTCAGGAGGTCTTGACGTCGTTCTCCTCGTGAGTCTTAGCTCCCTCTCGAGGGTCTTGGGCAGCTGGTTGATCAGCTGGGCTGTACCAGGCTGTAGTAGGAGCGCGTCGTGGCCCACAAAAAGGCAAGTCTGGGTACCCTGGTTCCTAGTGCGCCAACAACGGATTAGAACCGGGACTTCAAAAATGTTTTGAATGCCACGGAGCATATAAGATGTTCCTAAGAGTTGAAATGGTATTTCATACTCATGCCCGTATCAAGAGGTATGAGACCTCTGAGATTACTTTGCCTACAAGATGGAGGAGAATAGCTCAACTAGTGTGCATGTGCTCAGATTGTCTGGGTACTACAATTGCTTGAATCAAGTGGGAGTGAATCTTCCAGATAAGATAGTAATTGACAAAGTCCTCTAGTCACTATCTCCAAGTTACTAGAACTTCGTGATGAACTATAATATGCAAGGGATGACGAAAGTAATTCCCGAGCTCTTCGCGATGCTGAAATCGACAAAGGTAGAAATCAAGAAGAAGCATCAAGTGTTGATGGTTGACAAGACCACTAGTTTCAAGTAAAAGGGCAAAGGAAAACAAAGGGAACTTCAAGAAGGATGGCAAGCAAGTTTCTACTCCCATGGAGAAACCCAAAGCTAGACCAAGCCTGAAACTGAGTGCTTCTACTGCAAAGGAAATGCTCACTAGAATTGGAACTACCCTAGAAACTTGGTAGATAAGAAGGATTGCAAAGTGAACAAAGCTATATTTCGTATGCATGTTATTGATGTGTACTTTACTAGTGTTTATGACAACCCATCGGTATTTGATACTGGTTCAGTTGCTAAGAGTAGTAACTCAAAACGGGAGTTGCAGAATGAACAGAGACTAGTTAAGGGTGAAGTGATGATGTGTGTTGGAAGTGGTTCCAAGATTATATGATCATAATCGCACACTCCCTATACTTTCGGGATTAGTGTTAAACCTAAATAAATGTTGTTTGGTGTTTGTGTTGAGCATGAATATGATTTGATCATGTTTATTGCAATACGTTTATCCATTTAAAGTCAGAGAATAATTGTTGTTCTTTTTACATGAATAAAACCTTCGATGGTCATACATCCAATAAAAATAGTTTGTTGGATCTCGATCCTAGCGATACACATATTCATAATATTGAAGCCAAAAGATGCAAAGTTAATAATGATAGTGCAACATATTTGTGGCACTGACGTTTAGGTCGTATTGTGTAAAGCGCATGAAGAAACTACATGTTGATGGGCTTTTGGAATCACT
The DNA here is from genome assembly GCA_902687465.1 of Secale cereale. Lineage (NCBI taxonomy): Eukaryota > Viridiplantae > Streptophyta > Magnoliopsida > Poales > Poaceae > Secale > Secale cereale. The sequence goes on from LR738713.1 coordinate 352,879,019, forward strand.
TGATTATGAATCATTTGATTCTTGCAAACCATGCCTCATGGGCAAGATGACTAAGACTCCGTTCTCCGAAACAATGGAGTGAGCAACTGACTTATTGGAAATAATACATACTGATGTATGCGGTCCGATGAGTGTTGAGGCTCGTGGCAGGTATCGTTATTTTCTGACCTTCACAGATGATTTGAACAGATATGGGTATATCTACTTGATGAAACATAAGTCTGAAACATTTGAAAAGTTCAAAGAATTTCAGAGTGAAGTGGAAAATCATCTTAACAAGAAAACAAAAGTTTCTACGATCTGATCGCGGAGACGAATATTTAAAGTTACGAGTTTGGCCTTCATTTAAAACAATGTGAAATAGTTTCACAACTCACGCCACCTGGAACACCACAGTAATGGTGTGTCCGAACGTCGTAACCGCACTTTATTAGATATGGTGCGATCTATGATGTCTCTTACCGAATTACCATTGTCGTTTCGGGGTTATGCATTAGAAACGGCTGCATTCACATTAAATAGGGCACCATCTAAATCCGTTGAGATGACACCGCATGAACCGTGGTTTCGCAAGAAACCGAAGCTGTCATTTCTTAAAGGTTTGGGGCAGCGATGCTTATGTGAAAAAGTTTCAACCTGATAAGCTCGAACCCAAATTGGAGAACTATGTCTTCATATGATACCCAAAGGAAATTGTTGTGTAAACCTTCTATCACAGATCCAAAGGCAAGATATTCGTTGCTAAAAATGGATACTTCCTAGAGAAGGAGTTTCTCTCGAAAGAAGTGAGTAGGAGGAAAGTGGAACTTAATGAGGTAATTGTACCTTCTCCCGAATTGGAAAGTAGTACATCACAGAAACTAGTTCTAGTGATTCCTACACCAATCAGTGAGGAAGCTAATGATGATGATCATGAAACTTCAGATCAAGTTACTACTGAACCTCGTAGGTCAACCAGAGTGCGTTCCCCACCAGAGTGGTATGGTTAACCAGTTCTGGAAGTCATGTTACTAGACCATGATGAACCTACGAACTATGAGGAAGCGATGATGAGCCCAGATTCCCCAAAATTACTAAAGGCCATGAAATCTGAGATGGGACCCATGTATGAGAACAAAGTGTGGACTTTGGTTGACTTGCCCGATGATTGGAGAACCATTGAAAATAAATGGATCTTTAAGAGGAAGACTGACGCCGATGGTAATGTTACTGTCTACAAAGCTCGACTTGTTGCGAAAGGTTTTCGACAAGTTCAAGGTGTTGACTACGATGAGATTTTCTCACTCGTAGCGATGCTTAAGTTTGTCCAAATCATGTTAGCAATTGCCGCATTTTTAAAATCTGGCAAATGGATAACAAAATTGCGTTCTTTAATGGATTTATTAAAGAAGAGTTGTAGATGGTGCAACTAGAAGGTTTTGTTAATCCTAAAGGTGCTAACAAAATGTGCAAGCTCCGGCGATCCATCTATGGACTGGTGCAAGCATCTCGGAGTTGGAATATACGCTTTGATAAGTTGATAAAAGCATATAGTTTTATACAGACTTGCGGTTAAGCCTGTATTTACAAGAAAGTGAGTGGGAGCACTACAGCCTTTCTGATAAGTATATGTGAATGAGATATTGTCGATTGGAAATGATGTAGAATTTTCTGGAAAGCATAAAGGAGTGTTTGAAAGGAGTTTTTCAAAGAAAGACCTCGATGAAGCTGCTTACATATTGAGCATCAAGATCTATAGAGATAGGTCAAGACGCTTGATAAGTTTTTTCAATGAGTAGATACCTTGACAAGTTTTTGAAGTAGTTCAAAATGGAACAGTCAAAGAAAGAGTTCTTGCATGTGTTGCAAGGTGTGAAGTTGAGTAAGACTCAAAGCGCGACCACAGCAAAAGATAGAGAGAGAATGAAAGTCATTCCCTATGCCTCAGTCATAGGTTCTATAAAGTATGACATGTTGTATACCAGACCTATTGTATGCCCTGCCCTGAGTTTGGCAAGGGAGTACAATTTTGATCTAGGAGTAGATCATCGGACATCGCTCAAAATTATCCTTAGAGTACTAAGGAATATTTCTCGGTTATGAAGGTGATAAAGAGTTCATCGTAAAGATTTACATCGATGCAAGCTTTGACACCGATATGGATGACTCCGAGTCTCGATCTGGATACATATTGAAGGTGGGAGCATTTAGCTAGAGTAGCTCCGTGCAGAGCATTGTAGACATAGAAATTTGCAAAATACATACGGATCTGAATGTGGCACACCCATTGACTAAACCTCTCTCACAAGCAAAACATGATCACACCTTAGTAATCTTTGGGTGTTAATCACATGGCGATGTGAACTAGATTATTGACTCTAGTAAACCTTTTGGGTATTGGTCACATGGCGATGTGAAATATAAAGTGTTAAATCACATGAGGATGTGAACTATTTGTCTTAAATCACATGGGACACTGAAGTAAATATGCCCTAGAGGCAATAATAAAGTTATTGTTTATTTCCTTATATCATGATAAATGTTTATTATTCATAATAGAATTGTATTAACCGGAAACTTAGTACATGTGTGAATACATAGACAAACAGAGTGTCACTAGTATGCCTCTACTTGACTAGCTCTTTAATCAAAGATGGTTAAGTTTCCTAGCCATAGACATGAGTTGTCATTTGATGAACGGGATCACATCATTAGAGAATGATGTAATTGACTTGACCCATTCCGTTAGCTTAGTACTTAATCGTTTAGTATGTTGCTATTGCTTTCTTCATGACTTATACATGTTCCAATGACTATGAGATTATGCAATTCCCGAATACCGGAGGAACACTTTGTGTGCTATCAAACGTCACAACGTAACTGGATGATTATAAAGATGCTCTATAGGTGTCTCCGATGGTGTTTGTTGAGTTGGCACAGATCGATATTAGGATTTGTCACTCCGATTGTCGGAGAGGTATCTCTGGGCCCTCTCGGTAATGCGCATCACTATAAGCCTTGCAAGCAATGTGACTAATGAGTTAGTTGAGGGATGATGCATTACGGAACGAGTAAAGAGACTTGCCGGTAACGAGATTGAACTAGGTATGACGATACCGACGATCGAATCTCGGGCAAGTAACATACCGATGACAAAGGGAACAAAGTATGTTGTTATGCGGTTTGACCGATAAAGATCTTCGTAGAATATGTAGGAGCCAATATGAGCATCCAGGTTCCGCTATTGGTTATTGACCGGAGATGTGTCTCGGTCATGTCTACATAGTTCTCGAACACGTAGGGTCTGCACGCTTAACGTTCGATGACGATTGGTATTATGAGTTTATGTGATTTGATGTATCTAAGGGTGTTCGGAGTACCGGATGAGATCACGGACATGACGAACAGTCTTGAAATGGTCGAGACGTAAAGATCAATATATTGGAAGGCTATATTCGGACATCGGAAAGGTTCCGATTGATTCGGGTACTTTTCGGAGTACCGGAGAGTTAGGGGAATTCGTATTGGGCATTAATGGACCATACGGGAAAGGAGAGAAAGGCCTCAAGGGCAGCCGCGCCCTTTCCCCATGTACTGGTCCGAATTGGACTACGGAAAGGGGACGCCCCCTTCCTTCCTTCCCATTCTCCCTTCCCCTTTTTCCTATTCCATGTGGGAGGTGGAATCCTACTAGGACTAGGGAGTCCTAGTAGGACTCCACACTTTGGGCGCGCCCTATGAGGGCCGGCCTCCTTTATGTGAACTATTCTTGGGCTGCGAGCCACACTTTGAGTTGTGGCCAAAGTTCTTCTGCCTTGTCCCTCGCTCGGAAAAGGGATACATATTTGAAGTTGGGGGCGCTGAAGTATGGCATATAGCAGGTACAGGCTATCTGCCCGGTACTCCAAAGAAGGCATCCGAAGAGTGGCCTTCGGGGTGGTTTTATATTGAGGACGGTGCCCTGCCGGATCTAGTTCGGCAAGGCCTCCCCAAATATTCCAGTGCTCCGCCAAAGAAGCTTTTCAACTGGTGTCCCCGCAGTCCCTCGGAAGAAGAGAGAGCGGAGGTTAGCAGACTGACCGGCAAGATCAGATTGCTCGCCAGTTCGGGGCTGTCTATAATCGAGGTGATGGCTATTTCAATAAAGCGATGCGTGCAACAGCTCCAAGCAAAAGGATTTCCCATGCGGCATTATAATGGCCTGAATGATGCCTCGCGTTGCTTACGCCGGGTCCGGATGACCCTGCCGCTCTAGCCTTCATCCTAGAAGGCCTTTATAAGGGAGAGAAGCAAAACTTCATTCGTTACACGTGCCGGGAGGGTTTTTCTATGTACAATCTGTTGGGGAACGTAGTATTTCAAAAACATTCCTACGATC
>LR738713.1:352891743-352902885 GCA_902687465.1 Secale cereale
GTATTCGATTTCAAACAAAAAATTAGTTGATTTGCCCACAAACACACATTCATTCTGCACTATATTTTATTTCATCTAGATTTTTCTAATCTTTTTTTTTGAATTCTAAGCGCATCTCTAGCAAACCCCTCATATCACGCCGATCCACAAAATAATCGTCAGTTTACGATTTTGCGCCAAAAGGTGGTCCGAACAGACACTCTAAACACACTATAATGGTCCGCCTATAACGAAAAAATTGTCTGATATTTTTTTGGATTTTGCGATTTTGCGCCGACCCACAAATTGCGGTCCGACCCACAATTTTTTTTTCAATTCTAAGTGGTCTGTGCTCTAACGAAAATTGGTTGATTTGTCCGTAAAAAATACATGCATTCATTCTGCATTGTATTTTCTTTTATCTAGATATTTTAATTTTAAAATAATCAAATTCAAAAGAGAAATCTAGTCAATCTGTCTGAAAATTTTATCTAAAATATAAGTTGTTTTCGTACATAGAAAAAACGAAAGCAAAATACATAAGATAAATTGTGTTTATCTCTTTATGTGTCATTGTGCCAGATGGTTAGGGGCTTTCACCTTTTCGCGAACCCTTTTCTGGTTTTGATTTCTATTTTAATTAGGACGGTCCTCTTATATAAAGCTAATTGTGCACGTTACACGTCAAACGTCAGTTAGTCAAATTAGCAGGCAATATGCATGCGAATTGTAGGTGGTCGAATCCCATCCATACTAATCCCTCTTTTTTTCAATTTTTTTTCAGAATTTTCTGTGTAAATCGATAAAATGCAAGGGTGCTTTCTGAAGAAAAAACACGTGCGGATTACCCATCTCCTCAGCCACTGACAGAGGTCCCATGTAATGTTGGCACGCCGCACGTGCATGCAATACGCCCAACTACGGTAGAAAGCACCGTATTTGCACGCACGCGCAAGTTTGATGACTAGAAATATGTATTTTACAAGTTTATGCATCAAACTGACCGTCACGTGCAAGTTCTATGATTGCCCGTGTATTTACCTATTTAATTAATATCACTTGGAGTAACTCCACAACTCCACAGACCCTAGCTGATCTATGCTGAGTCTATGCACTTCAAGACTTCACGTATCATCAAGTCATCCATTGCCTCAAAAAAAAAATTTAAAGCAAGTCATCGACACGTGCGGCGGAGTGGCTGCTGCGTATGGCGGAGTGGCTGCTGCGTATGGGGGTAGAGTGGCAGACGCGCTGCTAAACACACTACGACGAAGTTATGAGGGATGGTCCAACTGTTGCGGTTGTAGTTTGAGGGCAGCTACGATGCTATGAGGTGTGCTGCGACGAAAGCCCAGCCGCTTCAAAGATGTTGTGACGATGTGCTTCGGTGACGCGTGGCGGGTGCTTCGACAGCCGCAGCGATGCGACGACAACAACCTGGATGTTTCGATGATGTTGGAACGACGTGCTCCGATGGCCGCGGCAGCTTCTTCGCCAGCTGCGGCGAAGCTATGACGGCAACCTAGCTGCTTCGATGATGTTGTGCGGCGTGCTTTGACAGTCGCAACGGGTGTTTCGACAACCACAACGATGCTACACCGGCAACCCGGCTGCCTCGATGATGTTGCAACTGCGCGCTTTGATGTTTGCGGCGGCTTCTTCGACAACCGTGTCGATGCTGCAACGACAACCCGACTGCTTCGATGATGTTGAACGGCGTGCTTCGATAGCCGCGATGGGTGCTTCGATAACCACCGCGATGCTCTACGACCCAGCAGCTTCGATGATGTTGCGATGGCATGCTTCAATGGCCGCAACAGCTCCTTCGACAACCGCGGCCATGCTACGATGACAACCTGGTTGCTTCGTTGATGTTGCGATGGCATGCTTCAACGGCCGCAACGGCTCCTTCGACAACCGCGGCCATGCTACAACGACAACCTGGTTGCTTCGTTGATGTTGCGATGGCATGCTTCAACGGCCACAACGGCTCCTTCGACAACCGCGGCCATGCTACGACGACAACCTAGTTGCTTCGTTGATGTTGCGATGGCATGCTTCAACGGCCGCAACGGCACATTCGACAACAGCGGCCATGCTACGATGACAACCTGGTTGCTTCGTTCATGTTGCGATGGCATGCTTCAACGGCCGCAATGGCTCCTTCGAAAACCGCGGCCATGTTACGACGACAACCTGGTTGCTTCGTTGATGTTGCGATGGCATGCTTCAACGGCCGCAATGGCTCCTTCAACAACCGCGGCCATGTTACGACGACAACCTGGTTGCTTCGTTGATGTTGCGATGGCATGCTTCAACGACCGCAATGGCTCCTTCGACAACCGCGGCCATGTTACGGCGACAACCTGGTTGCTTCGTTGATGTTGCATAGCTTGCTTCGATGGTTGCGGCGGGTGCTTCGACAGCCACGATGATGTTACGACGGCAATCCCGCAGCTTCAATGATGTTACGATGGCATGCTTCAACAACCACACAAATGTTGTGACGAACCGCGACGGTGACGTGCTTCGAACGGTTGCAGCAAGGCTGTGATGGTATGCTTCGATGACCACGGCCATCCTCCAATGAACGCCCGATTGCTTCGACGATGTTGCGATGGCATGCTTCCCAGCCATGCCAGTGCCGCGACGATGGCACGCCTATTTGAACAACTGTACGTCGGCAGCCGAGCCGCTCGGATGCTGTTGCAATGGTATATATGCATCGATGACCATGACCGTCATCCTGATAATTTTTTTTGACAGGTCATCCTGAGATTATTTGTAGCATCAAGTACATGTATAGCGTACATGGTTAAGTAGTAGTACGTGTGAAGTGTAAGTAAAAAATAAGGAATTGTCAAATAGTCATGGCCCACTCAGTTCCGGCTCCCGCGATAGGTGTGCTTTCACGTGGGGAGCAGAGTGATGCTCTACGCCACAGGATCGTGTGTGATCGCACAGCGCAGGACGCGGCTGCTAAATCCAATAATCATCCGACTTTTTTTAATCATTTTCCTTTAGGTATATAAAGAATGTGCAGGTTCATTAAAAAAAAAAATTGGCAGGTTGCTTCATCTGGCGGCAGAAAACACAACACTAGAAAAAACACATATTTTTTGATCTTTCTCCATGAGCCAAGGGTAATGTTACGGATAGTCGTTTTATTGTTGTGTAAGCCGGGTACACATCAAAACACAGACGGCAACTAAGGGGCCTTCGGCTTAGACTATTATGCGCCAAGAACCACTGAAAGGACACTCGAACTTATACATAGCTCATATTCCGAGGAAAACATACACTTGGCTTGGCAAAGTAACTGCCACCTGGCAATACTCGCATCACTTGACGGCTCGGTGTCAGCGGCAGCTATAAGTAGAGTGCTCTTTAAGGGCGTGCTCAGCTTACACTTTTCATTTTCTTTTTTAAATGTCCAAACCCTTCATCTGCCCATAAGCTGGGTAACCAAGAGAAGGCACACGACTTACATTTGGCATTTTTCACACTCATGCCCTCCTTCGTCTCCTTGTTATAAATTAAGCACGGTCGACTACCGTCGGGCTCCACCACTTTGACGACGTCCGTCACCACCAACCCCACGTCGGCCCTACTAGACACCGGCCAGCCTCCCACATCCCGAGTTGAGCATTCACACAAATAGATATAGCATTTTAATTTGTATAGATATAGGTCAATTGATGTGTACGTAGTAAAGTTTAGCAAGATTGATAAGCAAATAAAAAAAGATTTCCCTGACCTAGCCGCTAGGAGCGGCGACCAGGCAGGCGACCAGCCTACCACCGATCTTCACCGGCGAGATCGCTGGTCCCCTCTCCCTCCGTCTGCTGCTCCGGCGGCGGGAGGGAGGGGGGACCCCGTTCCTCCGCTCTGTAGTTAGGTTTTGGTTTTGTATGTCTTGGTGCGTCGTTGGGGTGGTGGGTGCGGCGCCCGGGCGAATAAATCTGCTTCAGCTCCACTCCCACACCGACGTTGTTCTTCATGGCGGCGTCTCGGAGTTGATGGCATCGTGTGTTTGCCGATCCTTAAGATCGGCGAAGTTAGGGTTCATGGATGGTGTCGGCGAGGCGGCGGTAGCGACTCCATCAGGCGTGTCTCTCCTTCTGCTCTGTCCCCGTTGCTGCGGCGTTGTCTCCGACGTCATGGTGGAGCAGGGAGGTTTTGTCATTCGGGAGTACGCGCAGACGACGGTCTGCGCAATTGACAGCTGGAAGATGGTGCATCATGTGCTGGGTGTGTGGTTGGAGGCTGACAGTCCTGGTTTTCTCCTCCGACGTTGTAGTCGTGCGAGAATGTCAGGTCTGGAGTTCGATGGCGTGTCCGGGGACACGTTGCCCCGGTCTGATTCTTTCAACGACAATGATTTTGCTTTTGGCAAACTACTTTGGAGGTCCGTAAAGCTGCAGATCAGCGATGGAGCCGCGTCGAGCTCGGGTGAAGAGGTGATCTGTCTTCTTTCTCTTGGTGGTCGCTTCGGTGGTGCCGAAGGAGAGGGACAGGCGCTGGTTTTTTTGCGTAGGATTATCCTATCCTTTCAGTACTGTAATGTCGGTGTTTACGTGTCTTGTAACCGGATCTTTATTTTATGAATGAGAGACGTATTACCTTGCAAAAAAAGATAAGCAAATAAAATAAAAGGAAAGAGAAGGAAAATGTAAGGAAACTAAAAATAAAAATAAGTTAGTAAAAAATCTATCTTTTATCAAAATGTGGACATGTGTGTAAATATTCGTAAATGTGTGGTATGTAGTGCTACATATGTTACATGTTGCTCTTTTTTTTATCTTTGTACGGTTTTGTGAATATGGACGACAATAGGGAATGGAACGGATTGAGGCGCATGCGGCGGACGATGCCGTGAAGTTGGCGAAGATAAAAGAGATCACTTCCTGGCATGCCACCTCGAAGGATATTGGTGGTCGCGGCAAAGTACGCGATCATACGCCTCATCGAAGAGGAGCAACATCGGATGATTACCAAATATGGCGAGCAGGCCATTGTAATGGAGGTCCTTCTCTGGGCGATGGGCAAGGCGATGTCCGATTATATCGACCAGTCATGGTTCTCGAAAGACTACTATTCTCGCATTCCAAGCCGTTGCGGTCCCGAATGTAGTGATATTTTTGCACTCATTTCACCATTGTTTAAACTGGATAATCTTGGAATTTCTGAGAGAAACACTTTGATATTGTCACTAATAACTAATGAATGCAAGAAGTTGTGAAAAACTTTATTTAATGTGTTTCCATAAGAAATTGGCCAAAACATGAAAGAAAATAATCACATAGAAGGAAACACCAAGTGCGGGAGTCAAGACAAGCCAAATGTAGTCGCCACAAGGGCAAAAGAGCAAAAGACAACGCATGGTATGAGCGATCAAGATCGTACCAGCGGTAGTACCGCGCGCCAGGAGCATCGTGGCGTCGACCTCAACACACTTTATAAAAGGGGTTCAAGCCCCATTCGCAAAGGAGAACCAGAGAGAGCGATAATGGAGAATCAGAAGTCATTGACAAACCCTATTGCCGCCATTTTCTCATCTTATCTCCATAGTCATCACCTCTATCACTACCCTAGCAATTCTCCTTGTGTTAGCCATGCTTGTAATCGGTGCATCGCAATCGGCAACATTGTAAGACTATTCATCAATCAATCATTCATCTTTATGTCATCTTAAATGATTTCTTCATGCAATCCAATCGCGATGTGTGAGTAATTCAGTAGGTCAATGGGTTGAGGCAAGGCCTTGCAACCCTATGTATTTGTGCATGGTGTCATTAGATGACTTTACTTAATTGACAGTATTTGTATGTATGATTCGCAAGGGAGTTGTATTTTGTCTTCATCTCATTCTAAGGCCCCGCAGAAACCAGGGATTCCATAGATCGACCAAGGAGGAGGTAAGAAGAGGTGATGCGTGGAATGCTATTCTAAAAACTAGTGACATAAAGGATTAGTACAGTAGCGATAAACAGTTCCTTGGGGACAAATGAGGTCTAGTAATTAAACGCCCAATGCTATTGTCTGAAAAATCCTTAATAAACAAGGTAATTTGCTGGAAAATCAAAACCTAATCCGGTTGAGACTGTCAAAATGATGAGAAGTAGCGAAGACTCTTCAAAAGATAAGAGTCATGTGATAGAACCTTCATACTTGGTTGTGGACTTTGTGAAGATGTTGACTCACAAGCATCCACTATGAATTAAGCAAAAACTGGACGGACCGGACTTTTTTTTAGTATGGCCCTTGAATGCATTTTACACTACACATGTGAATCTTCGTACACAGTTTTTGGGCCAAAAACTAGCACAAACACATGCAAAATAACTACACAATATAAACACATGGGAACCTTCATGCTCGGTTTTTGCCTTTTTTTTTACAAAACACATTTGTTAAAGCTCAAAATTAGGCAAAAAAACTGGACGGATGGATCTTCATTTAGTACGGCCCTTGAAGGCATTTTATTCATTCATCGTTCGTACATGGTATGAGTCCACAGCCGCACCCAAGAATTTGAGGGATAACATTGAAGGTAACATTATGCATGCCTGAAAAAAGGGCATCTTAACCGCATACCAACCCTGCTTCCTTTTCTTCATTCTCATAACATGGATGCACTCATAGTCTGTGATGGTGTTGTCAGTAATGAGCCGCCCTGGAACGAAAGCACTTTGCTCCTTGGAAACAATGTCATCTAAAATCTCACTGGGACCCAATTTATTTGGCAGTTTTCTGGATGTTAAATACCATTGGGTGGGTTACTTTTTATTGGCACTAGAAACATATCACATTATGGTAGGGCAATGTTTCACAAAAGGAGGTTAGCCAACACTATAGAGAAAAGCTTCTAAATAACATTACAAAGGGCTTCATTGATTTCGCACACCATCGTCTCAGCATCCTCCAGTGTAGCAATCTTTGTGCGCCCGTCACGCAGTTGATTAGGCATGGAAGAATCGTGTGTTATAATCCCCGACCCGCAACCAATTAACATGTCATCTCTGTCATGCCATGTGATTGGAAACGTTGCATGGAAAACAAACAAAAATTACGCACACGCAAGATCTATCCATGGAGGTGCATAGCAATGAGAGGGGAGAGTGTGTCTACGTACCCTCGTAGACCATAAGTGGAAACATTTATTAATGCGGTTGATGTAGTCGAACTTCTTCCCGATCCAACCGATCAAGTACCGAACGTACGACACCTTCGCGTTCAGCACACGGTCAGCTCGGTGACGTCCACGCCTTCTTGATCGAGCAAGACGGACGAAGTAGTAGATGAGTTCTAGAAGCACGATGGCATGGTGACGGTGATGGTGGTGCTATCTCCGTAGGGCTTCGCCTAAGCACTACGAAAATATGACTGAGGGACGAAACTGTGGAGAGGGGCGCCACACACGGCTAAGACTAATGTCGTGGGGTTGTGTGTGTGTATATATATATATATAGGTGGGGGAGGAGAGGCAGCCCCTAGGGCGCCCCAAGTGTCCGGAGGCTGCCCTGGGGCGCCTGCCTAGCCGCGCACCCACCCCCCCCCCGCCCTTACAATATTTGGTCATGGGGGGAGGAAAGGGAGCTGACTGCCTTAGGGCGCCTCCCCTTTCCTTCCCTCCCTCCTTTGGTGCATGGGCAGGGGTAGAGGGGCGCACCAGCCCCTTGTGGGCTGGTGGGCTCTTCCCCTTTTGGCCCATAAGGCCCAAAAACCTTCCGAGGGCCTCCCGGAACCCCTTCCGATACTCCGGTGTATCCCGAAACCTTTCCGGTGTCCAAATATCGTCATCCTATATATCAATCTTTACCTCCGGATCATTCCGGAGCTCCTCGTCATGTCCGTGACTCCGAACAACATTCGGTCAACAAATCACATAACTCATATATGTTGGGAAACGTAGCTTGCAATTTCAAAAAATTTGCTACGTTCAGCTCGGTGACATCCCTCGTCTTCTTGATCCAGCAAGATGTCGAGGAATTAGATGTGTTCCGTCAGCACGATGGTGTGGTGACGGTGATGGTGAAGTGATCCGCGTAGGGCTTCGCCTAAGCACCGCGAGAATATGACCGGGGGTGTAATCTGCGAAGGGGGGGCGCCGCACACGGTTAACAATTGATGTTGTGTGTTCTAGGCCGCCCCTTCCCACATATATATAGGTGGGAGGGAGAGGGAGGCAGCCAGGGTGCGCCCCAAGTAGGATCTGAATCCTACTTGGGGTTTCCCCAAGTGGCGCCCCCTCCTTCCATAAAACATCAGAGAGAAAAGGGAAGGGGGAAGAGAGAAAGGAAAGGGGGGTCGAACCCCCTTTTCCTTCTCCAATTCGGCCTCGTGCCATAGGGCGCACCCCTTGTGGGCTGGTGTGCTCCCCTCTCCTGGCCCATATGGCCCATATATTCCCCCCGAGGGTTCCGGTAACCCCCCCCCCCCACGGTACTCCGGTAAATACCCGATACACTTCGGAATACTATCGTCCTATATATCAATCTTTACCTCTTGACCATTTAGAGACCCCTCATCATGTCCGTGATCATATCCAGGACTCCGAACAACATTTGTTCACCAAATCACATAACTCATATAATATTATATCGTCAACGAACATTAAGCGTGCAGACCCTATGGGTTCGAGAACTATGTAGACATGACCGAGACACATCTCCGGTCAATAAACAATAGCGGAACCTGGATGTCCATACTAGCTCCTACATATTCTACAAAGATCTCTATCAGTCGAACCGTTATGACAACATACACAATTCCCGTTGTCCGTCGGTATGTTACTTGCCCGAGATTCGATCGTCGGTATCTCTATACCTAGTTCAATCTCATTACCGGCAAGTCTCTTTACTCATTCAATAATACATCATCCCATGACTTACTCATTAGTCATTTGCTTGCAAGGCTTATTATGATGTGCAATACCGAGAGGGCCCAAAGATACCTCTCCGATACTCGGAGTGACAAATCCTAATCTCGATTCATGCCGACCCAACACGACACCTTCGGAGATACCTGTAGAGCATCTTTATAGTCACCTAGTTACATTGTGATATTTGATAGCACACAAGGCATTCCTTCGGTATCCGGGAGTTGCATGATCTCATAGTCAAAGGAATATGTATTTGACATACATGAAAGCACACTACAAGAAATATGTCAACTTGTGACCACCACTATTGGTCACTGAATGGTCACAAATTTCCATTTGTGACCTTTTTGTGACCAAAAACATAAGGTCAAAAGCTGACCGTCATAAACTGACATTAGCGACCTTCTCTGTGAGAAGGTCATAGACGTTTATGACCAAAATATGCCTACTATCGTGTCTTGGTCACTAGCAGCCTCCCCAGACCACGTAGGCATCCAGCGTGGCAAGCTGATGTGGCACAAGAATCGGCCCGGTCCAATTCGGTGTTTTACATGGGCCGAGCCCAACAATCTGGCCTTTTTAATGTTTTTTTCCTGTGCTTTTATTAGCTACATGGGTCTGACCCAGTAATTCGGCCCATGTATTATTTTTTAGGCAAGCCCTTTTAATATATGTATTTTATGTTAATTTCAGTTAGCTACATGGGACTGGCCTACAGTTTGGCCTTTTTATTTTCTAGCGCACAACATTTTGCAGTCAATTTATTTTTTATTTCCAGCTTTTTTTCCCAGCTCCAGTTTACAGATGGGTCCCAATGGTGAGAGTCATGTTCTTCAAATTTTTATATTCCAGTAAATAAAAACAAATATTTGAATCGGAACTAACTGAAAAACAAGTAATACTTCTACAGATCAAAAAACCAAATTTGGCACATTACAGTCAAACATAGTTCACACCATGTTTATAATCGACCATACTTCACATCAGGTTTACATCCACCAAGAACACAACTAAATATCAAAATATAACTATCTATCAAAGTATAACTAGCTCCAATGAGCGAGAACTCAATGCTTCTTCACTTCTTGGAGCCCACGACGAAACACGAATGAAGTACATCATCTGCAAGTTATCAAACCATATGGTTAGGAGCAAAATAAAGGCAAATCTAAAAAGCACATTAACTTGTAGGCAGTCTGTGTGCATAAATAAAGTAAAACAAGCAAAATGAGGCATAGAAATCAGTGGATACAAGTAGTAACTGTCAGCAGCAAGTAAATACTACTCCAATCACATCAGGTTTACAATCCTATAAATGCGACATTTTTATCATTTAAGCATAGAAGGACAAAGTAAACAACATTTCGATGTTTGAAACAAAGAACCATAATTTAAACGTTTGAACAGCAAAACAAATGTTCCAGTAGATCATATCTGGTTTAAATGAACCCCTTTGGCACCAATATTATGCAACATCAAAGAAGTATAGAAAAATAGAAAATTAATTCGAGAACCATGCAAGAGCCTAGGTTTTACTATCATTTTGACACCTAAAGTAACATCCAAGAATATCATGAGTTGATGTATTACTCTAGCATAACAAAATTAGAAACATCCCTTGTTGTTCTATTTTAACCTTACTACTACCTCCGTTCATTTCAGTAATTTAGAAAGAGGGGTGATGGGGCACAGAACCATGAGCCATTGTTGTGGGGTTGTGGCTGATGAATGTTACCTTTTGGGGCCCCAACAGCAGCTCCGCCAGATGCAGCAACAACACCTCCAGTAACCATAGCAATAGCAGCAGCAGCAATAATGACCTGAGTGACATTTCAGATCATCATTACAGAAGAAAAAATTAAGACACAGGCAACCAATATAGCTTCAGCATTACATGTACAGATTTTAGCTCTCTCTACCCAATTACAAATAGCAATGGGTGACAAAGATGATAACATATTGTACCATCAAGTAAACTCTCACAAGAAAGATGCCTCAGTAAGTAAGATGAATGGGTGACAAACTGAATAGTGAAACACGTTGATATTTATGCACTATAGTGTTTATGCACAGTGTAACAGAATGAATTTCAGATTATGTTGCATGCATTTGCATAGTGAGTGGGTGTCATTTTTGAACACTGGCAATGTGGTTGAACATAGCAATACTAGGAATGAGACGCCTCATACACTGCATATCAGTGATGCAATATAGCACTAGTTTCACTTTAGCATATGTGCCTAATTATGCATGTATGTAGGATGACTTCAAGAAAAAAA
>LR738713.1:352905901-352931826 GCA_902687465.1 Secale cereale
AGGAGGAGGTGGTAGGATGCGCCGCTGTAGGACGAGGAGGAGGTGGCGGCGGCGAGGAGATGAGGGAGGGGGAGAGATGGGATCTGAGTTAGGGTTAGTTGGGCTGCGGGTGGGGGTTTGCCATTTTCATTTGTTTTTCTTTTTGTTCTTTAGATAGATGGAGAGATGGAGAGATGGATGGATGGATGGATTCCATGTCATCGATCCGTGGGAAGGGTTCTAATTGGCTCAGAAAACCAGTGATTTAAAATAGTTCCCAAGTACTAAAAATAAAGGGATTTTGTGAAGTAGCTATCAAAAATATTTTGCAAAAGGGTACCACACAAATGTTTACTAGAATTAGACCACATTTCATGGATAAGGACCAATTTGTATGCATTTCTGATCATTCTAGCTATTTTTAATCATTTTTCGAGTGGCAAAAATTTTTATTTTGTGAAGAACCTATCAAATATTT
Source organism: Secale cereale (assembly GCA_902687465.1). NCBI lineage: Eukaryota > Viridiplantae > Streptophyta > Magnoliopsida > Poales > Poaceae > Secale > Secale cereale. The sequence goes on from LR738713.1 coordinate 352,906,359, forward strand.
GTTGCAGAATTGGACTCCATCAATTTTCTAAAATACTAGTCCATATTTAATATACAATTGACCAAATGGTTGGGTTTCACAAACTTTGATCCACCTCTCGTGAAAAAGACAAATTTCCGTTGATCCAGCTGGAAACGGGTCAAATTTGAACTGCAGCTGCCTTGTAGTTTGCTCTTTATTTTTTTCCAAAAATCATTTATAGGTACATAAGTATCTATTTAATCAGAGAAACACCAAAAGTTTTCCAAGATTCAACCACTAGCTAGGAACGGTCATGCCCGTCGTTTTGACTGCATTTTCAAACGGGCATAAAAAATAAATAAATAAATAAAAATTGGAAAACCTTCGCATTGTGTCATTATATGTGGCCAAGTTACCTGGAAAAATAATAAACTTGTAATACGGCAATTCTTTTAAAAAAAGTGTTCTCATAAATGAGCTATCATGCGTGAAGATTCATGGCTTTCAAGCCAAATGATCAATCCTATGGCCACATTCATGGCATAGTTTGTTCAAATGATCTCATATTGTGCACAAGGGTGCATCTTGGAATTCCAAACATTGTTGGCTAAGGGAGTTTTCATTTTCTTTGCACAGAAAATTCATTTTCCATTTTCCGAGTGCCTGAATTGAGTTCTTTTTGTGAAGGACCTACCATATATTTGTTGCAAAATTGGACCAAATCAATTTTATAAAATACTAGGCCATATTTAATGCACAATTGACCAAATGGTTGGGTGCAAAAAGTTTTGATCCACCTCTCGTGAAAAAGACAAATTCCCGCCGATTCAGCTGGAAGCGGGTCAAAATTGAACTGTAGCTGCCTTGTAGTTTGCTATTTATTTTTTCCAAAAATCATTTCTAGGTACATAAGTATCTATTTAATCAGAGAAACACCAAAAAAATTCCAAGATTCAACCACTAGCTAGGAACGGTCATTCCCGCCGTTTTGACCGCATTTTGAAACGGGCATAAAAAATTCAAAAAAAAATCAAAAAATTGGGAAACCTTTGCATCGTGTCATTATATGTGGCCAAGTTCCCAGGAAAATAACAAACTTGTAATACGGCAATTATTTTTAAAAAGTGTTCTCAGAAACGAGCTATCAAGCGTGAAGATTCATGGCTTTCAAGCCAAATGATCAATCTTATGGCCACATTCATGGCATAGTTTGTTCAAATGATCTCATATTGTGCACAAGGGTGCATATTGGAACGGCAAACAATGTGGCCTAAGTAACTTTTCATTTTCTTTGGACGAAAAAACCATTTTCCATTTTTTGAGTGCCCAAAAGGAGGTTTTTTTGTGAAGGACCTCCCAAATAATTGTTGCAAAATTGGACCAAATCATTTTTATAAAATACTAGGCCATATTTAATGCACAATTGACCAAATGGTTGGGTGTAAAAAGTTTTGATCCACCTCTCGTGAAAAAGACAAATTTCAACCGATTCAGTTGGAAGTGGGTCAAATTTGAACTGTAGCTGCCTTGTAGTTTGCTCTTTATTTTTTACAAAAATCATTTCTAGGTACATAAGTATCTATTTAATCAGAGAAACACCAAAAAATACCAAGATTCAACCACTAGCTAGGAACGGTCATTCCCGTCGTTTTGACCGCATTTTGAAACGGGCATAAGAAAATTCAAAAAAAAATCAAAAAATTGGAAAACCTTCGCATTGTGTCATTATATATGACCAAGTTACCAGGAAAATTAATAAACTTGTAATATGGCAATTATTTTAAAAAAGTGTTCTCATAAATGAGCTATCATGCGTGAAGATTCATGGCTTTCAAGCGAAATGATCAATCCTATGGCCACATTCATGGCATAGTTTGTTCAAATGATCTCATATTGTGCAAAAGGGTGCATCTTGGAATGGCAAACAATATTGCCTAAGGAAGTTTTCATTTTCTTTGGACGAAAAAATCATTTTCCATTTTTTGAGTGCCCAAAAGGAGGTTTATTTGTGAAGGACCTCCCAAATAATTGTTGCAAAATTGGACCAAATCAATTTTCTAAAATACTAGGACATATTTAATGCACAATTGATAAAATGGTTGGGTGTAAAAAGGTTTGATCCACCTCTCGTGAAAAAGACAAATTCCCGCCGATTCAGCTGGAAGCGGGTCAAATTTGAACTGCAGCTGCCTCATAGTTTGCTATTTATTTTTTCCAAAAATCATTTATAGTTACATAAGTACCTATTTAATCATAAATACATGGTTTGGTGGCGATACGTCAAGGTTTGGGCGGTGGTCGAGGGCCCCAACTCTAGAGCGTGTAAACTTGCATGCCCGCCGCATGGTCACCGCGTGACTGTGGCGTTGCCATGTGTTCTGGGCGGCCTAGGCATGTCTAGTGGGTTGGGAACTCCCCAGGTAGGTGCTAGGAAGAAAATTACAACATCAGATTCTCACGAGGAGACCGATCGATGCTCAAAAATGAATTAGAAGCCAAGTGTTTGATTAGCGGTACGGAAAATGCACATGGATAATGGGCGTGAGTTTTGGTTGAGGATGATCAGTTACTAAGAAGACCGTCTTCACAAATTTTCAGCTCAAAAGGAGGAGTCTAGGTGGTACTTGCTTTGCAAAGTACCACACTGGACATAAATACGAATGTTGAAGCTGGGCTCAAAATAATGAATGGATTGAGCTGGCATTTGGTGGAGGATAGTTATTTGGGCATAGGAAAGCACTGTAGAAAATGGATACCATTTGGACATACCAAAGTGGTACTTCCTTCACAAAGTGTTTTTTTGAACAGAATAGGAAAATGAATATTTTTGAATTATTTTTGAACTAGGAAAGGAAGGTTGTTTACATATTTGACGAAGATATGACCCAAAGAATTTATGAGATTTTTTGGGAATTTTGGGAATGACAGAAATATAGGTTGCTTCACAACCTAGGGCAAAAACTGCCACATGGGCATGACACATAGGCAAAACTGATGAGGTGGAGCCTAGTCGTAGCAACCCACCACAATTTACAAGGTTATGACCATCTATATTGGTCATGATCAGCTAGAAATAAGGCAGCGGACCAGTGCTATCTGCTTTATGACCATTTCGTGTAAGGAAATTATGACCTTTCTGACCAAAATGGTCGTTATAGTTTAGGGTTTGGAGCCCCCCGAATAGCTTTTGACCAATTGGTCTGAAATGGTCATAGATCTATGACCAATTCTTCCAGGGTCACTAACAGAAGGTCATAAGTTGACATATTTCTTGTAGTGGCAGTAGAAATGAAATGATCGATCAAATGCTAAGCTAATAGATGGGTCTTGCCCATCACATCATTCTCATAATGATGTGATCTCGTTATCAAATGACAACTCATGTCCATGGTTATGAAACCTTAACCATCTTTGATTAACGAGCTAGTCTAGTAGAGGCTTACTAGGGACACGGTATTTGTTATGTATTCAAACATGTATTTAGGTTTCAATTCAATACAATTCTAGCATGAATAATAAACGTTTATCATGATTAAGGAAATATAATAATGACCATTTTATTATTGCCTCTAGGGCATATTTCCATCAATCTTCCACTTGCACTAGAGTCAATATTCTAGTTCACATCGCCATGTGATTAACACCTAAAGAGTTTACTAGAGTCAATAATCTAGTTCACATCGTTATGTGATTAACACTCGAAGAGTTATAAGGTATGATCATGTTTTGCTTGTGAGAGAGTTTTAGTAAACGGGTCTGCAACATTTAGATCCGTGTTTATTTTGCAAATTTCTATGTCTACAATGCTCTGCATAGAGCTACTCTAGCTAATTGCTCCTATGTTCAATACGCATCCAGAGTCATCTGGATTAGTGTCAAAGCTTGCATCGGCATAACCCTTTACGACAAACTCTTTATCACCTCCATAACTGAGAAACATTTCTTTGTTCCTCTAAGGATAATTTTGTCCACTGTCCAGTGATCCACTCCTGGATCACTCTTGTACCCCCTTGCTGGACACGTGGCAAGGTACACATTAGGTCTGGTACACAACATGGCATGCTTTATAGAACCTATGGCTAAGGCATAGGGAATGACTTTCATTCTCTCTATATTTTTCTGCCATGGTCGGGCTTTGAGTCTTACTCAACGCCATACCTTACAACTCACGCAAGAATTCCTTCCTTGACTGATCCATTTTGAACTCCTTCAAAATCTTATCAAGGTATGTACTCATTGAAAGTCTTATCAAGGGCCTTGATTTATCTCATAGACCTTGGTGCCCAATATGTAAGCAGCTTCACCGAGGTCTTTCTTTGACAAACTCCTTTCAAACACTCCTTTATGCTTTCCAGAAATTTCTACATCATTTCCGATCAACAATATGTCATTCACATATACTCATCAGAACGGTTGTAGTGCTCCCACTCACTTTCTTATAAATATAGGCTTCACCGCAAGTCTGTATAAAAGTATATGATTTGATCGCTTCATCAAAGCATATATTCCAACTCCGAGATGCATGCATCAGTCCATAGATGGATCGTTGGAGCTTGCACACTTTGTTAGTACCTTTAGGATTGACAAAACCTTTTGGTTGCATCATATACAACTCTTCTTTAAGAAATCCATTAAGGAATGCAGTTTTGATGTCCATTTACCAGATTTCATAATCATAAAATGTGGCAATTGCTAACATGATTTGGAGAGACTTAAGCATCGCTACGGGTGAGAAAGTCTCGTCATAGTCAACTCCTTGAACTTGTCGAAAAACTTTCGCGACAAGTTGAGCTTTGTAGGCAGTAACATTACCATCAGTGTTAGTCTTCTTCTTGAAGATCCATTTATTATATATGGCTCACCGATCATCGGGCAAGCCCACCAAAGTCCACACTTTGTTCTCATACATGGATCCTAGCTCAGATTTCATGGCCTCAAGCCATTTATCGGAATCTGGGCTCATCATAGCTTCTTCATAGTTCTTAGGTTCGTCATGGTCTAGTAACATGATTTCCAGAACAGGACTATCATATCGCTCTGGTGTGGATCATGCTCTGGTTGACCTACGTGGTTTGGTGGTAACTTGATCTGAAGTTTCATGATCATCATCATTAGCTTCCTCTCTAGTTGGTGTAGGCATCACGAGAACGGTTTTCTGTGATGAGCTACTTTCCAATTCAAGATAATTAAGGTACAATTACCTCATCTAGTTCTACTTTCCTCCCACTCACTTCTTTCGAGAGTAAATCCTTCTCTAGAAATGTTCCATTCTTGGCAACAAATATTGTGCCTTTGAATCTGTGGTAGAAGGTGTACCCAATTGTTTCCTTAGTCCTATGAAGACGCACTTCTCCGATTTGGGTTCGAGCTTATCAGGCTGAAGCCTTTTGACATAAGTGTCGCAATCCCAAACTTTAGGAAATGACAACTTAGGTTTTTTGCCAAACCACAGTTCATACGGTGTCGTCTCAATGGATTTAGATGGTGCCCTATTTAACGTGAGTGCAGTTGTCTCTAATGCATACACTACAAAAAAATACACTTCTGTGATGATACCTGTTTGTCACAGTAGGTCACATTTTCTGTCATGCATGTACATCCATGCCAAATTTATGACAGAATCAAGACAGTCATACATGTGCTGTCGTAGAAGTGTTCCATGACATTACCAAAATTATCATCACGGAAGTGTCCACTTCCATGACCACAAATCGCGCGTCACAGAAGTGCTTTCATCAAGGGTGACCGACACGTGGCATCCACCATAACGGAACGCCGTTAAGCTATCGGGTCCGATTTGGGATCTGATAACCCATTAATAGCCCTGACCAATGGGGATTTTCCACATGTAAAATCATCATTGGCTGGAGGAAACACGTGTCGGCTCACCATTGGGACAAATGTCATCCACTCATTGGACCCAAAGTGACTATGATACGTCGACACGTTGCACGGCCCAACAGAGGCCCATTCCTGTGAAAATGCCGGCTCGTTTGACTTGGTTAAAAGGTGGCGGGCCGGCCCACGGCAAGCCTGTGAACGGCATGTTCGCATATAGCCCATTTACAGCCCATTTACAGCCCGCTAACCCAGGGCTCGTTTACGGCCTATCCGAAGTAGGTCCAGTAGTGTCATCTGGGCCGTCCAACATAATTCCAGCCCGTTTTAACTTCCGGCCCATGTATGGCCCATGACGTATTTCGGCCCATATGAGGCCCTTATTACTCTCGGCCCATTAATGGCCCGTGGTAAAACTGGCCCGTAATGAACAGTGTATCACTTTATACCCATTAATGGCACGTGGTGAAACTGGGCCGTAATGAACAGTGTATCAATTTATACCCATTAACGGCCCATTATTCCGTTGGGCCGTTTCCAGCCCATGTTATCTTTCGGCCTTTTCGAGGCCCATTTATTCTTGGGCTCATTTCCACATTCGTTTACTTACGGCCCATTACTGTCATTTTCTGCTTGTGGGCCAAATTCAGCCCGTGGTTACAGTCGGCCCGTTTGTGGCCCGATAATACGTTGGGTCGTTTTCATGTCAAAAAACCCGATGGGCTGTTTTCATAGAGTTATCAAATACGACCTATTAACGGCCCGTTATTGTCCACGAATAGTATGGCCCATGATTGGCGAAATGATGATACGCCACGTAGAAGGCCCATGGATCCTACGGCCCGTAAAAGGCCCATGAATCGTATGGCCCATAGAAGGCCCATGGATCCTACGGCCCGTATAGAAGGCCAATGGATCCTACGGCCCATAGAAGGCCCATGGATCATACTGCCCGCAGGAGGCCCATTGTTACAACAGTCCGTGTGTTGCCATGATTATTTTGGCCTAGTTTCCAAAGATTGGTTATTGTGGCCACTAGAAAAACACAGAAAAAGAACTGCAGTGACTACAAGCAAACAACTAAACAAGACAATAAGGAAATAAATAAGCAAGCAATTAACGCTAGCCTATTACCGCTATTACACATATTACATCCACTGGGCATCAAAGTTCGCCACCGGTGCAAATATAGGGAACAAAGCAACATATTACATACACTGGCCGTCAAAATTGGCCACCAGTGCAAATAAACGCGGCGGCAAAACAAGAGCAACTGAAACAACTTCAGAAGAGCTCAAGAAACGTGGTATCCACCATGCTGGCAATAAGCTTAGCAAGCTTATTAGCTTTGTCCTGTTTGGCACTAAAATCCTCCAACGCTTGCTGTTGCACCAGAAAGTATGCATCTGAATGCTGTCCTTCCACTTCTTGTCGCAGAACAGCTGATCGATGTCAGCTTGTAGTTGAGACTCAAGAAACCGAACTGATTCAGACATTGAGTTTGAATAGCTTGTGCAAGCGGTAGTGGCCAGTAACTCCAACACAAAACCAAGACAGGACTTTGGGGTTGTCTCACTATCTTTGAGATAGTCTTCCTTAGTTGTTTTATCAGCTTTGTTGGAGACCAACAAGGATGTGTCACTATCCTGAACCTTATCGGCATTACTTCGTTTACCATTGCTTAATAAGGCACTCTTCCCCAATATTCTGTCAGCATTCTAAAAGAAGAAACAAGCACACACATAACAGTTTGGCATGTATTAGTATATGAAACTCATTTCGGTGAACCAGTTCATTAGTAAGGTGGACATGATTAAACTACCAAGTCTTCTATTGCCAAGTATTAGTACATAATAAAAGCATCAAACAAACATATATCTATGTCACATGGTCACTGCATTGTCTTGCCAAATCAAAATAGAGACACAGTTCAAATCATACCAGTTCAAGACAAAGCAGCAGTGAAAGAATACAAAGCGTGGGAAACTACACGGCACAACAAGATTTCAGATGGGTACCACGGGTCTACATGTACAACAACACTATTTGCTTTGTTGTGATGCTAGTAATGTGCATGATACGAGAAGTCAACTGTATACACAATTGAAATTGAAATCAACAGAGCTATTGATAAGAGCAAGCCTGTTAAAGAAACATGTGTGAACATACCTGCTGTGCCATTGGAGTTTTGACTGGATCCTTCAATTTAAAAATAAGTTTGTATGAGTAAATACAGTGATACAAGAGCAAAGTAGTATGCACGATAGCAATCATAGTTAAAAAAGGCGCGCCTAAGCGAGCGCTTAAGCACGCCTAGGCTCTAGGCGTTGGCGAAACGCATTGCGCATAACTACGCTTAATTTGTGCATAACTACGCACAAGCATGCGCTTTGGTCAGTAAAGCGCAAGGCGGTGGCAAAACGCACAATTAACGCATAGCGCTTTTTGGAACTATGATAGCAATGGAATCTTAAATTAGAAAAGTTGTTCTTCAGGTTTAGGCACTTGTTCTACATGAAAAGAGTATAGTAAGACGCAAGAATATAGTACTTAAAATAGAAAATGAGCTCATAGACCTTACCACATTCTTGGTTCGGGACCAGTACAAAACAAGGTGTTCCCAGTCATCATCCAGTAAATGTGTCTCAGGAGAACGTAAGGGAATTTGATGATTTTCTTTGCCGGTGAAGTACGTTTTCTTCAGGTAATTCTGATACTGCCACCAAGCATTCTTGAAGATAGCGGAGGTATTAGCACAGGTTACCTCATCCCGAGTATCCAAATCGGTCCTTCTCTATAGAGAAAAATTGGAAAATTTGTTGTATTATAACCATCATGGAGATAGGATGTACGGGACAAAGCAAACTAATTGCCATGAATAACATTACTTACACATAACTCCTGGACAAATACCTGCAACTGGCATTTTCCTTCATCTTTAGTATAATATTTCCAAGATGCGAACATACGCACATATGATTTAACAACATCAAATGCGATAGATGCTAAAGTACGACTAGCTGGTTGTGCTTCCTCCACGAGAATAGGCGTACTAACTGGTGGAGTTGGGGTTCGCCGTGGTAGTACTGGCCCTTTGGGCACTGGAGCTGCCTTACTAACTGCTCTTGTTTGGGAACTCTGTGGTGGAGATGGTGCTGTGTCAACAGGAACTGGATTACTATCTGCTGGGGTTGGGGTTAGATTGGGTGAAGCTGGTTCTCTGTCCATCGCAGTAGGGGTACAATCTGCGAGAGTTTGGGTTATGTGTGGTAGGGCTGGTTCTCGTGCATGTGCAACCGGGGTGCTATCTCCACCAAGAGGTAGCACTGTTTTATTTGAAGACTGTGTTTTTAGTCCGCTAGATGCTGGCATCACCCGCTCCAATTCAAATGGTTGATAAACATGAAACATAGTTGAATGTACAGACATTGTATGAGAGACAAATGCAATAGATAGTGTGGAAAAAAGAGGACATGAAATAGTTGACATGTATATTGTTTAACTAAAATGGATAGCATGACGTAATTTCACATATATGATGTCTATCTAAACTAGATAGCATAGCATAACATAATTCAAATATCTGATGAATAACTAAAATGCCATGCCAAGTTAGAGAATACACCTCGGTGGTGGAATAGGACTGGTCATCTATCTCCGAATCCATCTCTGAGGAGCTATCGGGACCCAACAAGAGATCTGCTTTGACAGGTAGCACTGTCTGCTCTGAAGGCCTTGTTTTCACTCCAGATTTTTCAATCTCCCACCCAAATGGATGATTCACAGGAAGAGTATTTTAATGTACAAACATTGTCGATAAATGGAAATGTAATGAAGAAAAGGATGGGCAAGAAATCATTCAATATATGATGCATGGTTAAACAGGATGGCATTGCACATTTCACATATATTATGGCTGGCTAAAAGACATGATACTGCATAATTCCCATATATGATATAGAAACTAAACAGGTGGCGAGAAAACATGTCTAAACTAAGCAGATGACATATATGATGTCAAAAGTAGGCACTGCAAGGCAACATATGCATGATATGATTAACATCATCATGCCAAGGTAGAGCAAACACCTTGGGGGTAAATAGGAGTGGTCATCGGCGTCTGAATCCGCCTCAGAACGGATATCTTCCTCTGGATTACAATCTGGAGAGGGGTGGGGAGGGTTTGCCATTGAACCCACCATGGAGCGATGTCTGCATGACATTGTATTGCCGCACAAAACTCTTCTCTTTTTCTCTACATGTTCAGCATGACTATGTACAATATCTAACATGCATACGAAAACAAATATGGTGAGATTATGTAAGGAGAGCATGCAGAAATTTAGAGTGATGGTAACAACCAGTGGATGGATCCAAAAATAATGATAGCGGGCTGATGCTTGCTTTAATTTAAAAAAAAGACAGATGATGATTGATTTACTATTTGTTTCCCACCCAATATGAACAACATAGGCATACCCTAGGTGAACCAGATATTAGACAGAGATACTATTCATTGCTTCCTCGATATGTGCCCCACAACTAATTTAGAACTCAAGTTTGAACATTAATTTGGACCTGACTTGGAGTCCAAGAGGTGAACAGGACGATAAAGTAGCAGGTAATTTTAAGCAATGCATAACATAAGCAGACCAAAAGAGTGCGACCTCTCTTGTGGACCCGTGTACTCCTCAGATTCATCTGCTGAGTCAATGATGGTGATGCCGCTGCGGTGGGTGCCGGCGGCAGGGAAGGAGATCTGAGGCGGCGAAAGACGGTTAGGAGTCGTGATGTCTGGTTTGGTGGATGTTTGTGTTGATGGAGCACCTCAGGTGAGGTGGACGACGTCGCGGCAGGAGCAGGACAAACCACACAAAGTTCCCTTCGACGCCTACCTGTAACTGAACTAATTATGTAAGGGCTCATTTGTAATGCCCAGGATGGAGTTATACCTCCTACGTGTCGAGGCACGACTTAAAGGCATAAATCCATCCTAGAATGATCTCAAGTCTGATAATCTTTGCACAACTCATGTAAAAGAGGGGATAGTAAACAGAAAATAGTTGGCTTACACTCGCCACGTCACAGAATTACAATTCAAGTCTCAATCATCATACATTAAGAACATCACAACCCTCTGAGGGCAAAATCCAAATGTCAAAGTACCAAACTTAGATAAATAAACCACAGGCGGATCGAATCCTAGTAAGAGTCTCCACTACTGATCATCCGGGTATCGCACATAGTACCGACTACGCTCCTCGTCGTACTCCCAATCCAGCTCGGTGCCATCACCTGGATAGCTCACAGCTGGACCTGCATCTGGTGTGTGAAGTAACTGTGAGCCACAGAGGACTCAGCAATCCCGTTCCCGGGTAACAAGACTATTTAAGCCTTTGGGTGAGGATAAGGCTGAAGAAAAGAATAAGTGTCTGCAGCAGCAACTAGCTTCTAGCTTACGTGAGTGAGAGCGAAAAGAGAAAGCCTCGGCGAGAAGTGATCACGAAGTGATCCTAGCTACAAGCTCAACAAGCATAACCCCTCCGTGTTCAACTCCCGAATCCCTATTCGGAAATTGACAGTCACGGAACACACGCTGGTAGTGTATTAGTAACATTGTGTCAAGTTATCTACAACCGGAATTAACAAGCTCCCATCTGCCACATAACCGCGGGCACGGCTTTCGAAAGTTCAAACCCTGCAGGGGTGTTCCAACTTGACCCATTACAAGCCCACGATCCGCGGAGTCGCAACTCCAAAGTGGGAAGACCCGAGTATTCTCGGAATCCCGTGCTCAAGATATACCGAACTAAGGTAAGGCTAATCCAACAAATCCTCCCGGCGTGTCGACACCCTGATAGTAGCCGCACGTATCTAAGTCTCAGGACACGACCGGATGGGCGAAGCTACGGGTTTATATCAATCCTCGAGTTCCCTCGTGGTGACCCCGCAGGCTCCCCGTTTCGGACCAACACTCATGAGGAGCACTGGCCCGGGGTTGTTGATTAAGAACTCGGGTTAATTACTCCCTATGCAAGTTATTTAGTTATTAGGCAAATAGTACCAATGTAGGGACTTGCTGGAAAAGACTTAGCACTTAGCGGTTTATCGAGGGGGTCCCATACACCCCAACCGTGTTAGGAACGCATAATCAAGGAACATAACACCGGTTTATACGGTTCCTAACGGCATGAGTGGAACAAATCACCAAGCAAAAGGCTTAGCCTTCCACCCTTGCCAATATATAGATGATTTCATTTTAAGCATTTATATAGTGTAATATAACCCAACCAAACTTCATCATGAAGCAAGCATCTTCGATCTTCACCTGCAACTAGCAATGCTATAAGAAGGACTGAGCGAAGCGTACTTAGCCAAGCAACGGTTTGCATAGGTAGGTTGGTTAAACATGACAATTGGTTACAAGTAGGAGGTTGACAAGAAGATCATGGGCATCGAGGCAAAACTATAGATCGAGACTACTAGCAATGGGCAAAAATAGTAATGTTATCGGGGTTCGGTCATCTTGCCTGAAGAGAAGTCGTTCGGATCGTAAGAAGGGTCCTCGTGCTCAACCTCGTTGGAAACCTCGTGCTCGTACTCGAACTCAGACTCTGCTTCCGGCTCTAAACAAAACAATCACACCAAGCACCAATCAACAAGATGCAATGCGCACTCGAAAAAGATGAATGCATGATGGATGCACTAAGGATGCACATGGAGCACGTAAAATATCACTCAAGCAAAACACCTCAAAACATGATAACATTCTGATATTATTAATCTACACAGAAAAACAATCAAGTTTGATATAAGAATCGCTGAAATCGGAGTTACGGGCTAAAAGTTATGCCCGAAACAAGATTTGAGCGAAAGCTGAAAATTACAGCAACATAGCAACTTCGGAGCTCAAAATATATGAGCTACAGCATTCAAATATCATGGCAAAGGACATGAACACAAACTAGACATATACTACAGCAACTAAGTCCAAAGGTGCACCCCCAACGGAGCCACGGATCAAAAGCAATGATCTTGGACATATTGAACATGACAATAAAATTCTGGCAGCAGAATTTTATTGAAACTTGGGAGCAAAAGATAAACATGCTACAGCCACTCAAATAGACATGTGAGGACATGAATGGAAAGACAACAATATATACTATAAGGAACAATCAAGATCCACTACAAAACTATCATGCTTTGTCCTAGAACATCACACGAACATGGCATCGGAACGTTACAGATTTCAGACTTAGTGAAAATCCACTAAGTCCTAAAACAGCAATATCATCATGGCATATAAAAGAGCATGTTTAAGTCACCTCTAAACTAATCATGGCAAAAGGTAAGCATCTCATCAAAGTGCACATGAAGGTGATCCCGAAACACACAAGCATGCATCATTGAGGTAAACACAACGATAGCAACGAGCTCAACAAGATGTCATTTCATAACAAGTGAAATAACATCACAGCCACATGGCACTTTGCAACGATGATAACAAGGCAATAATAAATCTATCATGCAACCTATCACAAGCAACACGTAGAGCATGGCAAGACGAACACGTGGACATGTCATTTGCATCATTCGGACAAACGAGCTAAAAGATATCCCATGGCAAAGATGACATAAAAACATCACATAACAGCAGTTTATATCATGATGCACTCTTGCAACAGCAAAACAAGCACCTAGATGATCTCTAACATGCATGACAATAACAGATAAAACGTAGAGCAAGTCTCCACGAACGTCTGGACATATTATATGCGCGAAACGGAGTTACACACAAAAAGTTATGCACGTTTGAAAACTGCATCAGACAACTAGATCTCAGGGACTTAGAAAAAAAACCACCTCCTCAGCTCCGGGTCAAACGGGTCGGGTCAACGTGGCGGCAGAGTCAAACGGGCCTGCTGGATACCGGATCGGGCGGCTAACGGGGCGGATCTGGAGGCCCGGCCCGCTAGCCCCCAGATCGGATCGGGGCGGAGCTCGCTCCCGAGCTTCGAGCGGCAGCGCGCCGGAGCTGGCCCTCGCGGCGGTCGGAGGGCGCGGGGAGGCCGGGCGCGGCGGCTCCCGCGGCGGAGGAGGGGCGAGGCCCGGCCGGCGACGGAGGCGCAGGGGGCCGGCGGTTCCTGGAGTAGGAGGAGGCGGCGAGGTGGCGCGGCTGGCCGGAGGAGGGAGTCCGGCGGCGGGTGGTGGCGGTGGCCGGACAGGCGGCGGCGAGCGGCAGCCGGCGGCGGGGAAGAAGGCGCGGGGCGCGCGGGTGGCTCGGGCCGGGAGGCGGCCGGCGCGGGAGGCCTCAGGCGGCGGCGGCGGTTTGGGCCGGGCGGGCCGCGGGAGGAGAGAGGGGGGGCCGATGACGTGTCGCCTCCTGGTTGGTCGAGGGGGCGGCGGCGGACACGTCCGGTCCGCTTCGGACGTGTCCGGCGGCTGGAGGAGGGAGAAGCTAGGGTTGGATCCGCAAAATTCGGGGGTGGACACACTTTTATAGGTAGAGGGAGCTAGGAGACTCCAAATGGAGTGCGGTTTTCGGCCACCGGATCAGATTTTGATGGCCTAGATGATAGAAGTGGTTAGGAGTGGTTAGTGGGCTGTTAGAGGGGGTGTTTTTGGGCCTCAAAGTGGAGGCACTTTGAGCCCACGAGAACAACTGTTGGAGGAGCAAACGAACTCGAAACGCGACGAGATTTGACAGGCGGGTTACGCACACCAAAACAACAACACACGACAAGTCTCACGCCAAACCGGCAACGTTACACGGCCAAACAACAAAGTAGGCCTACGGGACGTCACGGACACGTGAGGGAGCTCCGGAACGCGAAACGGACAACGAGAAGGAACGCGTAGAACCGGATGCAACCGACAACACAAAAGCAATGCAATGCACATGTCTACATGATATGAATGAATGCCACACACTCACACAACAAAACGACGAAAACCCGAAAGACAAAGAACCCGGAATGGAAATAGATGAAGCCGGAGATATATTATATACCCAAAAGGGAAAGTATTACATCCGGGGCATTACAAACTCTCCTCTACTACAAAAAGATCTCGTCCCGAGATCTAGGACTGGAAAAAGGAAGGGTACTCGGAACGAAGATGATCTTCTCGTTCCCAGGTAGCTTCTCGGTCGGTGTGATGAGACCACTTGACTTTCAGAAATTTGATGGACTTGTTGCGGGTCTTGCGTTCGGTTTCTTCGAGAATAGCAACAGGATGCTCTCGGTAGGACAGGTCTTGTTGAAGATCAATCTCTTCAAACGGAATCATGCGCTCAGGTGCCTTGAAGCATTTGCGAAGTTGAGACACATGGAAGACATCATGAACATTTGCGAAGTTTGGAGGGAGCTCAAGCTGATAGGCTAGATCGCCTCTTTTGCCAAGAATCTTGAAAGGCCCGACGTATCTAGGAGCAAGTTTTCCTTTGATACCGAATCTTTGGGTGCCTTTCATCGGAGAAACTCGGAGATAGACATGATCATCGATGTCGAAAGCCAAATCACGATGCTTGCCGTCATAGTAGCTCTTTTGACGCGACTGAGCGGCCTTGAGATTCTCACGTATGACTTTGCACATTTCTTCGGCTTCTGAGATCAAGTCATTGCCAAGGAGTTGGCGTTCGCCTGTTTCAGACCAGTTGAGAGGGGTACGACACTTTCTGCCATAGAGAATTTCAAACGGTGCTTTGCCTGCACTTGCTTGAAAGCTGTTGTTGTAAGAGAACTCGGCAAATGGAAGGCAGTCTTCCCATTTCATGCCGAAGGAGATGACACAGGCTCTGAGCATGTCTTCTAGAATCTGATTCACACGCTCGACTTGACCACTAGTCTGAGGGTGAAAGGCAGTGCTGAACCTGATCTTCGTGCCCATGGCGGACTGAAAGGAGTCCCAGAACCTTGATGTGAACAAGCTTCCACGGTCTGAGGATATAACTTGAGGAATGCCATGTAGGGACACAATTCCGGAAGTGTACAACTCTGCAAGTTGAGCCGCATTGATTGATTCTTTGACTGGAAGAAAATGAGCGACTTTGGTAAGCTTGTCAATCACCACAAAGATAGCATCATTTCCTCGCTTGGATTTAGGAAAGCCAGTGACGAAGTCCATTTCAATGTGGTCGAACTTCCACTCGGGAATAGGAAGAGGTTGGAGAAGACCGGCTGGACGTTGATGTTCTGCTTTCACTCTTCTGCATACATCACATCATTCACGAATTGGGCAATCTCCCTTTTCATGCGTGTCCACCAGTAAGATTGCTTGAGGTCTTGATACATCTTGGAACTGCCAGGATGAATGGAAAGGAGAGAATCATGAGCTTCTTCCATTATGAGCTTCCTGAGATCACCTTTGGGAACAACGAGTCTTTCCTCGAAGAACAAGGTATCTCTCTCATCAACACGGAAGCACTTGTATTTTGGAGTGCCCTTTGCAATCCCATGTTTCACTTTCTTCACCATGGTATCACTGAGCTGGGCCTCACGGACTTGATCTTCCAAGGTAGGAGCAATTTGGAGATTTGCAAGAAAACCCTGCGGAACAACTTGGAGGTTGAGTTTCCTGAATGCTTCACAAAGCTCAGGCTGGTACGGCTTGATAAGAAGGCTGTTGCAATATGCCTTTCTGCTCAAAGCATCTGCAATCACATTCGCCTTGCCAGGAGTGTATTCGATGCTGGGGTTGTACTCTTGGATCATTTCAACCCAACGAGTCTGGCGGAGGTTCAGATGCGGCTGTGTGAAGATGTACTTCAAGCTCTTGTGGTCAGTGAAGATGTCGACCTTTCTGCCCAACAACAGATGTCTCCACGTAATCAGAGCATGTACCACAGCTGCTAGCTCGAGATCATGTGTGGGATAGTTCTTCTCACTTGGCTTGAGCTGACGAGAAGTGTATGCCACAATTCTCTTATCTTGCATAAGCACACCACCAAGACCTTGAAGAGAAGCATCACAAAATACTTCATAGGGCTTGGATTCATCCGGAGGAGTCAGAACTGGAGCGGAGACAAGCTTATCTTTGAGAGTTTTGAATGCCACTTCACACTCTGGAGACCAAAAGTATTTGACATTCTTCTGAAGCAGGTTGGAAAGAGGCTTGGCAATCTTGGAGAAGTTTTCAACAAATCTTCTGCAATAGCTGGCAAGACCCAGAAAACTGCGGAGCTGCTTGACGTTCTGAGGAGCTTCCTAGTTGACAATTGCTTCAACTTTCTCGGGATTAACCGCAATGCCGTCAGCTGAGATGATGTGGCCCAGGTACAAAACCTTATCGAGCCAAAACTCGCACTTGGAGAACTTGGCATAGAATTTATGCTCTCGGAGTCGATCAAGAACCAGACGCAAGTGCTTTTCGTGATCTTCTTCATTCTTGGAAAACACCAGAATATCATCCAGATACACAAGCACAAACTCGCCAGTATAGGGGTTGAAGATGTAATGCATCATCCTCGAGAAGGTAGGAGGAGCATTGGCGAGACCGAAGGACATGACGGTATACTCGTATGAACCGTAGCTCGTTCTGAAGGCCGTCTTGGGAATGTCTTCCTTGCGAATGCGAATTTGATGATAGCCCATTCGGAGGTCAAGCTTAGAGAACACTTTAGCTCCTTTGAGCTACTCAAAGAGTTCGTTGATGTTGGGGAGCGGATATTTGTTCTTAATTGTCTTCTTGTTCAATGGCCGGTAGTCAACACAGAGACGCTCCGTGCCATCTTTCTTCTTGACAAATAAGACACCACAGCCCCACGGAGATGTACTAGGCCGGATGAGACCCATACTCTCCTACTTATCAAGCTGCTTCTTCAATTCCTTCAATTCATCCGGAGAGAGCTTGTACGGACGCCGGCATGCTGGCTCAGTACCCGGCTCGAGTTCAATGACAAACTCCACCTGACGGTGTGGAGGCATGCCTGGAAGTTCTTCAGGAAAGACGTCTTGATATTCGTTCACCACAGGAATTTGAGATATGGCATTAATTTCGCCCTTATCATTAAGAGAGAAAAGCCTGATAGTATTATCCCTGGAGGCGAAGATAATCACATCTTCATCAGAATGAGTCATCTTGACTTCCTTCTGTGCACAATCAATATGAGCATCGTGCTGAGAAAGCCAATCCATTCCGAGGATGAGGTCAATGTCAGAATTACCAAGAACCACCGGTTTAGCCATAAAACGATAATCTCCCATGCGAATAGAAACATCCGGAGCATAGACAGTAGAAGACATACGTCTCCCCGGGGAAATGACTTGCAACCTCTGAGGCAAATTTGAAGTGGCAATATTGTGCTTGGATGCAAATGGTTGAGACATGAAAGAGCATGATGCACCTGAATCAAATAACACTTTAGCTGGAAAAGAGTTAACTGGAAGGTTACCCAGAATGACATCAGAAGAATTCTCCGCTTGTGCTGCATTCATCAGATTGACCCTTGCTGCCTTTGGATCATGCTTGACCATAGCGGTACCGACAGGAGGAGGAGGCGGAAGGCGCCTTGGGTTGTTGCACTTGTTGGAATAATGACCCTTCTGGCCATACTTGTAGCAAGTCACCTCAGAAAGTGGACGGTTAGGAGGAGCATTTAGTCTTGGAGCTTGGAACTGTTGCTTGGACTGCTTGTTGGAGTTGGGTGGGTGGGAGAAACCACGACCACTAGAGTTCTTGTTGTTGGAGTTGTTGGAGTTGTTGTATGGAGCTCGAATCACTGGAGGAGGAGGAAGCCAGAATTTCTGATGCTTCGAGACCAACTGAGGCGATGAGGAAGAGTGAACGGCATCTCGAATTCTCTTCTTAGAAGCCTCCATCTTAAGCTGAGCTGCTTCTTGTTTCAAAGCCATGTTATAGAACTTGTCGAATTCATCGGGCTCGAACAAAGTGAGAGCAAGCTGAAGTTCATCTTTGAGACCTCCACGAAACTGATAGATTTTACTCTTGGCATCAGGAATGTCTTGCTTAGCATAGCGAGCGAGGTTTTGGAACTTGACATTATACTGATAGACTGTCATGGAGCCCTGCTTCAGGTTGCGGAATTGCTCACGCATACCCTCGATGACACTTGTAGGAATGTGGTGCGAACGGAAATCCTTGCAGAAATTCTCCCAAGAGATCACTTGACCCGGCCTGGAGTCTTTGTACTGCTGCCACCAATCAGCTGCTTGATCTTTCAGTTGGAAGGCTGCAAACTTCACATAATCATCTTCCTTCACGTTACTGCACTCAAAATGCTTCTTTATGTCGGTCAACCAATCCTCAGCATCAAGAGGGTCGACACAGTAACTGAAAGCTTTAGGATTGTTTGCCAAGAACTGGTTGAGAGTAGCATGGTGCTGCTGGAAGAAGTTGCCTTGATTCCCTGTAACACCCTGATTAGCTTGATTAGCTTGCATCATCTGCATCATCTGCATCATCAACTGAGTGTTCTGAGCAGTAGTCTGCATAATTGCTCTCCAAGCCTCAGGCGGAGGAGGAGGGGAAGGAGGATGTTCTGGGACCTCTTCCACCTCTGGGTTAGCGTTGGGAACCTTTTTCGGAGCCATCCTGAAAGAGATGACCACGAATCAGCAATTGATTGACAAAAGGAATAAGCTGAATCAATGGAATGAATTGCAACAAGTCTTCACAATAATCATTCGAACAATAATCATTCGAACAATAAGAACGAATGAAATCATCCGAACAAGAGGAACGAATGAATTTCTCAGTTAAATGATAACATCAATCTTCACGAGAAGCCACATAGGAGATAAAATGAAAATAAGAAAACAACAAGGTACGGACGGGAACAAACACAAGAGAGGAGTTTCGTTCTAACATCTTTGTGCTGAAAGCATATGAACGCGTTACGAAAAGGTTTTGCAATCCCCGGATCAGCATAGCCAAGGACCCTTTAAGATGCAACTCCTGATAGTAACATCGGTCATATAACCCCTTCACTCAATGTAGAACCCCAAACTCACTAACCTGCATTCGTTGGAAGAATGCCTACGATCTACTGGATAAAACCCACCTATAGATTTCCGAAAGATTCCAGTTATGCAATCAGGTGTTGGGGATACACGGGAAGCACCGCGCAATCAACTCTAACCTACATCCAGGTGTATCCATCCTTCAACACATAACCAGTCTTTCTCGGAAACTGTGTACCTCGGACCTTCGAAAAGCATCCACTATAACAAGCTATGGCAATACTCCCGAACTACCTCCCCAGTACTGGGTGATGTCGGGGTTATCTTGCCACTGGCCGTATAGGGGAGATTTTCGATGTCGGCCGTCTTAAGTATTTAGTACTGCCGCGATATGCTTGTTACAATGATACCCCGAAGCTCAACTCCTCGGTAACAGGAGGCATCGAGAACAATATCCTTGTCACAAGAACATCGAAACAATCCCAGAATACTCGCGGGATTCCTAAAAAAATTGTGCAATTTTGAAGATAGGAGAGACAAGAGTAGTCGTCAGGAGTCCTCACCAGAGAGAAAGGGGATGAGAAGCCAAGAAATCCTACTCTCCGATATAATATAGGACTCAAAAAAATTTAAGTGTGTGCCTAGACTCGACCGTCAACGATTCGATCAAACAGTGGGGGCTCCTAGGTCGGAGAAGGCTCTGATACCAACTTGTAATGCCCAGGATGGAGTTATACCTCCTACGTGTCGAGGCACGACTTAAAGGCATAAATCCATCCTAGAATGATCTCAAGTCTGGTAATCTTTGCACAACTCGTGTAAAAGAGGGGATAGTAAACAGAAAATAGTTGGCTTACACTCGCCACGTCACAGAATTACAATTCAAGTCTCAATCATCATACATTAAGAACATCACAACCCTCTAAGGGCAAAATCCAAATGTCAAAGTACCAAACTTAAATAAATAAACCACAGGCGGATCGAATCCTAGTAAGAGTTTCCACTACTGATCATCCGGGTATCGCACATAGTACCGACTACGCTCCTCGTCGTACTCCCAATCCAGCTCGGTGCCATCACCTGGATAGCTCACAGTTGGACCTGCATCTGATGTGTGAAGTAACTGTGAGCCACAGAGGACTCAGCAATCCCGTTCCCGGGTAACAAGACTATTTAAGCCTTTGGGTGAGGATAAGGCTGAAGAAAAGAATAAGTGTCTGCAGCAGCAACTAGCTTCTAGCTTACGTGAGTGAGAGCGAGAAGAGAAAGCCTCGGCGAGAAGTGATCACGAAGTGATCCTAGCTACAAGCTCAACAAGCATAACCCCTCCGTGTTCAACTCCTGAATCCCTATTCGGAAATTGACAGTCACGGAACACACGTTGGTAGTGTATTAGTAACATTGTGTCAAGTTATCTGCAACCGGAATTAACAAGCTCCCATCTGCCACATAACCACGGGCACGGCTTTCGAAAGTTCAAACCCTGCAGGGGTGTTCCAACTTGACCCATTACAAGCCCACGATCCGCGGAGTCGCAACTCCAAAGTGGGAAGACCCGAGTATTCTCGGAATCTCGTGCTCAAGATATACCGAACTAAGGTAAGGCTAATCCAGCAAATCCTCCCGGCGTGTCGACACCCTGATAGTAGCCGCGCGTATCTAAGTCTCAAGACACGACCGGATGGGCGAAGCTACGGGTTTATATCAATCCTCGAGTTCCCTCGTGGTGACCCCACAGGCTCCCCGTTTCGGACCAACACTCATGAGGAGCACTGGCCCGGGGTTGTTGATTAAGAACTCAGGTTAATTACTCCCTATGCAAGTTATTTAGTTATTAGGCAAATAGTACCAATGTTGGGACTTGCTGGAAAAGACTTAGCACTTAGCGGTTTATCGAGGGGGTCCCATACACCCCAACCGTGTTAGGAACGCATAATCAAGGAACATAACACCGGTTTATACGGTTCCTAATGGCATGAGTGGAACAAATCACCAAGCAAAAGGCTTAGCCTTCCACCCTTGCCAATATATAGATGATTTCATTTTAAGCATTTATATAGTGTGATATAACCCAACCAAACTTCATCATGAAGCAAGCATCTTCGATCTTCACCTGCAACTAGCAATGCTATAAGAAGGGCTGAGCGAAGCGTACTTAGCCAAGCAACGGTTTGCATAGGTAGGTTGGTTAAACATGACAATTGGTTACAAGTAGGAGGCTGACAAGAAGATCATGGGCATCGAGGCAAAACTATAGATCGAGACTACTAGCAATAGGCAAAGATAGTAATGTTATCGGGGTTCGGTCATCTTGCCTGAAGAGAAGTCGTTCGGATCGTAAGAAGGGTCCTCGTGCTCAACCTCGTTGGAAACCTCGTGCTCGTACTCGAACTCAGACTCTGCTTCCGGCTCTAAACAAAACAATCACACCAAGCACCAATCAACAAGATGCAATGCGCACTTGAAAAAGATGAATGCATGATGGATGCACTAAGGATGCACACGGAGCACGTAAAATATCACTCAAGCAAAACACCTCAAAACATGATAACATTCTGATATTATTAATCTACACATAAAAACAATCAAGTTTGATATAAGAATCGCTGAAATCGGAGTTACGGGCTAAAAGTTATGCCCGAAACAAGATTTGAGCGAAAGCTGAAAATTACAGCAACATAGCAACTTCGGAGCTCAAAATAATTGAGCTACAACATTCAAATATCATGGCAAAGGACATGAACACAAACTAGACATATACTACATCAACTAAGTCCAAAGGTGCACCCCCAACGGAGCCACGGATCAAAAGCAATGATCTTGGACATATTGAACTTGACAATAAAATTCTGGCAGCATAATTTTATTGAAACTTTGGAGCAAAAGATAAACATGCTACAGCCACTCAAATAGACATGTGAGGACATGAATGGAAAGACAACAATATATACTACAAGGAACAATCAAGATCCACTACAAAACTATCATGCTTTGTCCTAGAACATCACACGAACATGGCATCGGAACGTTACAGATTTCAGACTTAGTGAAAATCCACTAAGTCCTAAAACAGCAATATCATCATGGCATATAAAAGAGCATGTTTAAGTCACCTCGAAACTAATCATGGCAAAAGGTAAGCACCTCATCAAAGTGCACATGAAGGTGATCCCGAAACACACAAGCATGCATCATTGAGGTAAACACAACGATAGCAACGAGCTCAACAAGATGGCATTTCATAACAAGTGAAATAACATCACAGCCACATGGCACTTTACAACGATGATAACAAGGCAATAATAAATCTATCATGCAACCTATCACAAGCAACACGTAGAGCATGGCAAGACGAACACGTGGACATGTCATTTGCATCATTCGGACAAACGAGCTAAAAGATATCCCATGGCAAAGATGACATAAAAACATCACATAACAGCAGTTTATATCATGATGCACTCTTGCAACAGCAAAACAAGCACCTAGATGATCTCTAACATGCATGACAATAACAGATAAAACGTAGAGCAAGTCTCCACGAACGTCTGGACATATTATATGCGCGAAACGGAGTTACACACAAAAAGTTATGCACGTTTGAAAACTGCATCAGACAACTAGATCTCAGGGAGTTAGAAAAAAAACCACCTCCTCAGCTCCGGGTCAAACGGGTCGGGTCAACGTGGCGGCGGAGTCAAACGGGCCTGCTGGATACCGGATCGGGCGGCTAACGGGGCGGATCTGGAGGCCCGGCCCGCTAGCCCCCAGATCGGATCGGGGCGGAGCTCGCTCCCGAGCTTCGAGCGGCGGCGCGCCGGAGCTGGCCCTCGCGGCGGCCGGAGGGCGCGGGGAGGCCGGGCGCGGCGGCTCCCGCGGCGGAGGAGGGGCGAGGCCCGGCCGGCGACGGAGGCGCAGGGGGCCGGCGGTTGCTGGAGTAGGAGGAGGCGGCGAGGTGGCGCGGCTGGCCGGAGGAGGGAGTCCGGCGTCGGGTGGTGGCGGTGGCCGGACAGGCGGTGGCGAGCGGCAGCCGGCGGCGGGGAAGAAGGCGCGGGGCGCGCGGGTGGCTCGGGCCGGGAGGCGGCCGGCGCGGGAGGCCTCAGGCGGCGGCGGCGGTTTGGGCCGGGCGGGCCGCACGCGGGCGCCGGCGGGCCGCGGGAGGAGAGAGAGGGGGCCGGTGACGTGTCGCCTCCTGGTTGGTCGAGGGGGCGGCGGCGGACACGTCCGGTCCGCTTCGGACGTGTCCGGCGGCTGGAGGAGGGAGAAGCTAGGGTTGGATCCGCAAAATTCGGGGGTGGACACACTTTTATAGGTAGAGGGAGCTAGGAGACTCCAAATGGAGTGCGGTTTTCGGCCACCGGATCAGATTTTGATGGCCTAGATGATAGATGTGGTTAGGAGTGGTTAGTGGGCTGTTGGAGGGGGTGTTTTTGGGACTCAAAGTGGAGGCACTTTGAGCCCACGAGAACAACTGTTGGAGGAGCAAACGAACTCGAAACGCGACGAGATTTGACAGGCGGGTTACGCACACCAAAACAACAACACACGACAAGTCTCGCGCCAAACCGGCAACGTTACACGGCCAAACAACAAAGTAGGCCTACGGGACGTCACAGACACGTGAGGGAGCTCCGGAACGCGAAACGGACAACGGGAAGGAACGCGTAGAACCGGATGCAACCGACAACACAAAAGCAATGCAATGCACATGTCTACATGATATGAATGAATGCCACACACTCACACAACAAAACGACGAAAACCCGAAAGACAAAGAACCCGGAATGGAAATAGATGAAGCCGGAGATATATTATATACCCAAAAGGGAAAGTATTACATCCGGGGCATTACATCATTTTGCTTGCATGATTCTAAAAACGCAGGGATAGGAAAAACACCGGAATAGGATAGGAATGCACATGGTAAACAGAGCATTTGTAAACAGAAGATTTCTATCAACTTGGGTGTTTGGTTTACAGGAATTGGAAGAGCATAGGAATGCAAAGAAACATGGCCAAAATAAAGTGAAACCATATGAAAGCGTGTACAGTTAGAATGTTATTCTGCCACTAATGCACTTGGTCTTGTTTTCATGCATAGGATTTTGAAAAGTAGGTCCAGGTGGACGTTTTGCTTTATTCCTTTCAACAAAATGCATGAATAATTGAATAGTAGAGTGCCATTGGAAAATTCCCTATTGCTATGTTTTTCCGTCGAACCAAAATAGCCCTAATGGGTCGACATGAATGTATAGTAATAAGTGATGCAACAAGTGTACAACCTCTTTGCCGTAGCCGTGTCGACCTCAGCATCATTGGGTTGGTGGCTGAAGCAGTTGAGGCAGAGGTGGCTGTCGGAGGTGTGGAGGAAGATCTGAGGAATCTGTAGATGGCGTCCAGGGCACTGCTGTGTTGTGATGGATCGTTCTGTCGTTGAAGCAACCCCGGTGAGCCGTAAGACGTCAAGGCTGAAGCAGCACAAGACAGACATCGTCAATCTCAAGTGGGATTCTAATAGCATCTCCAGTAGATGATGTAAAATAGATGTAAAATTTACATCACCAAAAACCACCTGACTACAACAGATGATGTAAAAACTGTTGACTCTGAACTTAACTGTCGAAACAGAAATTTACTGTGGAATCTGAATGTTACTGTCGAAACTAAACGCAATGGTAGCAGAGAGGCACTTGACATGTAGTTTAGGGAGGGCCTGCAGTTCATCTTCAACATGCACCCCCCCCCCC
>LR738713.1:352931836-352943363 GCA_902687465.1 Secale cereale
AATGGCTGAATCGCCGGCCCCAGCGCCGCCTCGTCGCCTCGAAACAACTCCCCACCACCGGTCTGCCGCCGCCCCGACCAGCCCTATGGGCCCCCCGCCCCCCACCCTGAACCCTAAGATAGATATTGGGGTACCTCTCCGACGAGCCCCCGTCCCTGCTGCGGGTGGTTCTTCCTTAACTCCGGCGAGCCCCCCACCCCCTGAAAATCGACTGACCCAAAAGTTTATTCAGTCGATTGAAGTGTAGCTAAATCGGAGCAGAGCAGCAGCACGAGCGAGGGGGGAGCAGCACCAACAGCGCGAGTGAGCGAGCGAGAGCCGGAGTAGCAGCAGCAGATCCGGCTGGTATGGACGTCGCCGCCGAAGGGGCCTCGCACTAGGGGAGAGCCGCCGTGGAGATGTCGCCCGCGGCGTCAGCTTCAAGGTAGCTGCTCCATGGGAGTGCGGGATGGAGCATCGTTGGCGCCGGGAGGTCGAGCCAAGGAGAAGGTGCGATGCGATGACTGTACAACCTCTAAGATGGCACCGAGTAGGCCTCGGCTTCTTCCGAGGAGTCAGTGAGGATGATGTGGTTCCAGTGGAGCAGGTTAAGGCGGCGCTGTGGGGATGGAGCAGCTGTTGGAAATATGCCCTAGAGGCAGTAATAAAATGGTTATTATTATATTTCCTTGTTCATGATAATTGTCTATTGTTCATGCTTTAATTGTATTATCTGGAAACAGTAATGCATGTGTGAATTCATAGACCACAAGATGTCCCTAGTGAGCCTCTAGTTGACTAGCTCGTTGATCAATAGATGGTTACGGTTTCCTGACCATGGACATTGGATGTCATTGATAACGGGATCACATCATTAGGAGAATGACGTGATGGTCAAGACCCAATCCTAAGCTTAGCACAAGATTGTGTAGTTCGTATGCTAAAGCTTTTCCAATGTCAAGTATTCTTTCCTTAGACCATGAGATTGTGTAACTCCCGGATACCGTAGGAGTGCTTTGGGTGTGCCAAATGTCACAACATAACTAGGTGACTATAAAGGTACACTACGGGTATCCCCGAAAGTATCTGTTGGGTTGGCACGAATCGAGACAGGGATTTGTCACTCCGTATGACGGAGAGGTATCTCTGGGCCCACTCTGTAAGACATCATCGTAATGAGCTCAATGTGACTAAGGGGTTGGTCACGGGATGATGTGTTGCGGAACGAGTAAAGAGACTTGTCGGTAATGAGATTGAACAAGGTATTGGTATACCGACGATCGAATCTCGGGCAAGTACCATATCGATAGACAAAGGGAATCGAATACGGGATTGATTGAATCCTTGACATCGTGGTTCATCCAATGAGATCATCATGGAACATGTGGGAACCAACATGGGTATCCAGATCCCGTTGTTGGTTATTGGCCGGAGAGATGTCTCGGTCATGTCTGCATGGTTCCCGAACCCGTAGGGTCTACACACTTAAGGTTCGATGACGCTAGGGTTATAGGGAATGTAGTACGTGGTTACCGAATGTTGTTCGGAGTCCCGGATGAGATCCAGGACGTCAAGAGGAGTTCCGGAATGGTCTGGAGGTAAAGATTTATATATGGGAAGTCCCGTTTTGGCTACCGGAATGATTTCGGGGGTCACCGGTATTGTACCGGGGCCACCGGAAGGTGTCCGGGCATCCACCAGGTGGGGCCACCTACTCGGTGGGCCAAGTGGACCAAGTGAAAGGGGGGGACCAGCCCCTGGTGGGCTGGTGCGCCCCCCCCCCCAAGGGCACAAGGCGCCTAGGGT
Source organism: Secale cereale (assembly GCA_902687465.1). NCBI lineage: Eukaryota > Viridiplantae > Streptophyta > Magnoliopsida > Poales > Poaceae > Secale > Secale cereale. Next base: position 352,933,622 of record LR738713.1, read on the forward strand.
TTGGGGGAACCTAAAGAGGAGGCGCCCCCCTTGCCTTGGGGGGCAAGGCACCCCCCTGGCCGCTGCCCCCTCCTCAGATCCAATCTGAGGGGGGCGGGCTCCCTCTCCCTGGCCCCTATATATATGTGGGGGTGGGAGGGCAGCCGCACCCAAGTCCTGGCGCAGCCCTCCCCCTCTCCCTACTACTCCTCCTCTCCTGCGGTGCTTGGCGAAGCCCTGCAGGATTGCCACGCTCCTCCATCATCACCACGCCATCGTGTTGCTGCTGGACGGAGTCTTCCCCAACCTCTCCCTCTCTCCTTGCTGGATCTAGGCGCGGGAGACGTCACTGGGCTGTACATGTGTTGAACGCAGAGGCACCATTGTTCGGTGCTTAGATCGGATTCGGGCGCGATCTGAATCGCTTCGTGTACGACTCCACCGACCGTGTTCTTGTAATGCTTCTGCATCGCGATCTTCAAAGGTATGAAGATGCACTCCCCTCTCGTTGCTAGTAGAATCCATAGATAGATCTTGGTGATGCGTAGGAATTTTTTTGATTTTCTGCAATGATCCCCAACAGTGGTATGTGAGCGAGGTTTATGTGTAGTTACTATGCATGAGTAGAACACAAGTTGTTGTGGGCGTAGATCATGTCAATTTACTTACCACTACTAGTCTTATCTTGATTTGGCGGCATCGTGGGATGAAGCGGCCCGGACCGACTTTACACGTACGCTTACGTGAGACAGGTTCCACTGACTAACATGCACTAGTTGCATAAGGTGGCTAGCGGGTGTCTGTCTCTCCCACTTTAGTCGGATCGGATTCGATGAAAAGGGTCCTTATGAAGGGTAAATAGTAATTGGCATATCACGTTGTGGTTTTTTCATAGGTAAGAAACATTCTTTCTAGAAACCTATAGCAGCCACGTAAAAACTTGCAACAACAATTAGAGGACGTCTAACTTGTTCTTGCAGCATGTGCCGTGTGAGGTGATATGGCCAAAGGATGTGATGAATGATATATATGTATTGTATGAGATTGATCATGTTATTGTAATAGGAATCACGACTTGCATGTCGATGAATATGACAACCGGCAAGAGCCATAGGAGTTGTCTTATTTTATTGTATTGCATGTGTGCATTGAAAACGCCATGTAATTACTTTACTTTATTGCTAACTGTTAGCCATAGTAGTAGAAGCAACGTTTGGCGACACAACTTCATGAAACACGATGATGGAGATCATGCTGTCATGCCGGTGAAAATGATGATCATGGAGCCCCGAAGATGAAGATCAAAAGGAGCAAAATGATATTGGCCATATCATGTCACTATTTGATTGCATGTGATGTTTATAATGTTTTACATCTTATTTGCTTAGAACGACGGTAGTAAATAAGATGATCTCTCACTAAAACTTCAAGAACTTTGTTTCCCCTAACTGTGCACCGTTGCTAAGGTTCGTTGTTCTGAAGCACCACGTGATGATCGGTGTGATAGGCTCTAACGTTTGCATACAACCAGTGTAAGCCAGATTTACACACGCAATACACTTAGGTTTGACTTGACGAGACTAGCATGTACAGACATGGCCTCGGAACACAGAAGACCGAAAGGTCGAACATGAGTCGTATAGAAGATACGATCAACATGAAGATGTTCACCGTTGTTGACTAGTCCGTTTCACGTGATGATCGGACACGGCCTAGTCGATTCGGATCATGTATCACTTAGATGACTAGAGAGATGTCTATCTGAGTGGGAGTTCATTAAATTTATTTGGATGAACTTAATTTTCATGAACATAGTCTAAAATCTTTACAATATGTCTTGTAGATCCAATGGCCCACGCTAATGTTGCCCTCAACTTCAACGCGTTCCTAGAGAAAACCAAGCTGAAAGATGATGGTAGCAACTATACGGATTGGGTCCGTAACATGAGGATCATCCTCATAGCTGCCAATAAAGCATATGTCCTTGAAGCACCGCTAAGTGATGCACCTGTTTTCCCAGCAACTCAAGATGTTATGAACGCCTGGCAGTCGCATGGTGATGATTACTCCCTGTTTCAGTGCGGCATGCTTTACAGCTTAGAATCGGGGCTCCAAAAACGTTTTGAGCAGCACGGAGCATATGAGATGTTCTAAGAGTTGAAAATGGTTTTCCAAGCTCATGCCCGAGTCGAGAGATATGAAGTCTCCGACAAGTTCTACAGTTGTAAGATGGACGAGAATAGTTCTGTCAGTGAACATATACTCAAAATGTCTGGGTTGCACAACCGCTTGTCTGAGCTAGGAATTAATCTCCCAGATGACGCGGTTGTTGACAGAATCCTTCAGTCGCTCCCACCTAGCTACAAGAGCTTTGTGATGAACTTCAATATGCAAGGGATGGAGAAGTCCATTCCCGAGGTGTATTCAATGCTGAAATCAGCGGAGGTGGAGATCAAGAAAGAACATCAAGTGTTCATGGTGAATAAAACCACTAAGTTCAAGAAAGGCAAGGGTAAGAAGAACTTCAAGAAGGATGGCAAAGGAGTTGTCGCGCCCGGTAAGCCAGTTGCCGGGAAGAAGCCAAAGAATGGACCCAAGCCTGAGACTGAGTGCTTTTATTGTAAGGGAACGGGTCACTAGAAGCGGAACTGCCCCAAATACTTAGCAGATAAGAAGACCGGCAACGTCAAAGGTATATGTGATATACATGTTATTGATGTGTACCTTACCAGCGCTCGTAGTAGCTCCTAGCTATTTGATACCGGTGCAGTTGCTCACATTTGTAACTCAAAGTAGGAGCTACGGAATAAGCAGAGACTGGCGAAGGACGAGGTGACGATGCGCGTCGGGAATGGTTCCAAGGTCGATGTGATCGCCGTCGGCACGCTACCTCTGCATCTACCTTCGGGATTAGTGTTAAACCTCAATAATTGTTATTTAGTACCAGCTTTGAGCATGAACATTGTATCTGGATCTCGTTTAATGTGAGATGGCTACTCATTTAAATTTGAGAATAATGGTTGTTCTATTTATATGAGAGAAATGTTTTATGGTCATGCCCCGCTGGTCAATGGTTTATTCTTAATGAATCTCGAATGTGATGCTACACATATTCATAGTGTGAATGCCAAAAGATGTAAGGTTGATAATGATAGTCCCACATACTTGTGGCACTGCCGCCTTGGTCATATTGGTGTCAAACGTATGAAGAAGCTCCATGCGGATGGACTTTTGGAGTTTCTTGATTATGAATCATTTGACATGTGTGAACCATGCCTCTTGGGCAAGATGACCAAGACTCCGTTCTCCGAAACAATGGAGCGAGCAACCAACTTGTTGGAAATCATACATACTGATGTGTGCAGTCCAATGAGTGTTGAAGCTCGCGGTGGCTATCGTTATGTTCTCACCCTCACTGATGACTTAAGTAGATATGGGTATGTCTACTTAATGAAACACAAGTCTGAGACCTTTGAAAAGTTCAAGGAATTTCAGAATGAGGTCGAGAATCAACGTGACAGAAAAATAAAGTTCTTATGATCAGATCGTGGAGGAGAATATTTGAGTCACGAATTTGGCATGCACCTAAGGGAATGTGGAATTGTTTCACAATTGACGCTGCCTGGAACACCTCAACGTAATGGTATGTCCGAACATCGTAATCGTACTCTGTTGGACATGGTGCGATCTATGATGTCTCTTACCGACTTACCGCTATCATTCTGGGGTTATGCTTTAGAGACTGCCACATTCACTTTACATAGGGCACCGTCCAAATCCGTTGAGACGACACCGTATGAACTGTGGTTTGGGAAGAAACCCAAGTTGTCGTTTCTAAAAGTTTGGGGATGCGATGCTTATGTCAAGAAACTTCAACCTGAAAAGCTCGAACCCAAGTCGCAAAAATGCGTCTTCATAGGATACCCTAAGGAAACTATTGGGTATACCTTCTACCTCAGATCCGAAGGCAATATCTTTGTTGCCAAGAATGGATCCTTTCTGGAGAAAGAGTTTCTCTCAAAAGAAGTAAGTGGGAGGAAAGTGGAACTTGATGAGGTGATTGTCACCCCTTCTGAACCGGAAAGTAGCGCAGTGCAGGAAGATGTTTCTGTGGTGCCTGCACCGACCAGAGAGGAAGTTAATGATAATGATCATGAAGCTTCAGATCAAGTTCCTATTGAACTTCGTAGGTCCGCAAGGATACGTTCTGCACCAGAGTGGTACGGCAACCCTGTCCTGGAAATCATGTTATTAGACAACGGTGAACCTTCGAAATATGAAGAAGCAATGGAGGGCCCGGATTCCAACAAATGGCTTGAAGCCATGAAATCCGAGATAGGATCCATGTATGATAACAAAGTATGGACTTTGGTTGACTTGCCCGATGATCGGCAAGCCATAGAAAATAAATGGATCTTTAAGAAGAAGACTAACGCAGATGGTAATGTGACCATCTATAAGGCTCGGCTTGTGGCTAAAGGTTATCGACAAGTTCAAGGAATTGACTACGATGAGATTTTCTCTCCCATAGCGATGTTGAAGTCCGTCCAAATCATGTTAGCAATTGGCGCATTCTATGATTCTGAGATATGGCAAATGGACGTCAAAACGGCATTCCTTAATGGCTTCCTCAAGGAAGAACTATATATAATGCAGCCGGAAGGTTTTGTCGATCCTAAGAATGCTAACAAGGTATGCAAGCTCCAACGTTCCATCTATGGGCTGGTGCAAGCATCTCGGAGTTGGAACATACGCTTTGATGAGGTGATCAAAGCGTTTGGGTTTATACAGACTTGGGGAGAAGCCTGTATTTACAAGAAAGTGAATGGGAGCTCTGTGGCATTTCTCATATTATATGTGGATGACATATTGCTAATGGGAAATGATGTAGAACTCTTGGAAAGCATAAAGGCCTACTTGAATAAGTGTTTTTCAATGAAGGACCTTGGAGAAGCTGCTTACATATTAGGCATCAAGATCTATAGAGATAGATCGAGACGCCTCATTGGTCTTTCACAAAGCACATACCTTGAAAAGATATTGAAGAAGTTCAATATGGATCAGTCCAAGAAAGGGTTCTTGCCTGTATTGAAAGGTATGAGATTGAGCACAACTCAATGCCCGACCTCGGCAGAAGATAGAGAAAAGATGAGTGTCATCCCCTATGCTCGGCCATAGGTTCTATTATGTATGCCATGTTGTGTACTAGACCTGATGTGAACCTTGCCATAAGTTTGGTGGGGAGGTACCAAAGTGATCCCGGTATGGAGCACTGGACAGCGGTCAAAAACATCCTGAAGTACCTGAAAAGGACTAAGGATATGTTTCTCGTTTATGGAGGTGACGAAGAGATCGTCGTAAAGGGTTATGTCGATGCTAGCTTCGACACAGATCTGGATGACTCCAAGTCACAAACCGGATATGTGTATATTTTGAATGGTGGGGCAGTTAGCTGGTGCAGTTGCAAGCAAAGCGTCGTGGCGGCATCTACATTTGAAGAGGAGTACATAGCTGCTTCCGAAGCAGCGCAGGAAGGAGTCTGGATGAAGGAGTTCATCACCGACCTAGGAGTTATTACAAGTGCGTCGGGCCCGATGACTCTTCTGTGACAACAGTGGAGCTATTGCCATTGCCAAGGAGCCCATGTTTTACAAGAAGACCAAGCACATCAAGCGCCGTTTCAACTCCATCCAGAATTATATTCAAGATGGGGACATAGATATTTGTAAAGTGCAGACGGATCTGAATGTCGCAGATCCGTTGACTAAACCTCTTCCACGAGCAAAACATGATCAACACCAGAACCCTATGGGTGTTCGATTCGTCACAATGTAACTAGATTATTGACTCTAGTGCAAGTGGGAGACTGTTGGAAATATGCCCTAGAGGCAATAATAAAATGGTTATTATTATCTTTCCTTGTTCACGATAATTGTCTATTGTTCATGCTTTAATTGTATTATCCAGAAACAGTAATGCATGTGTGAATTCATAGACCACAACATGTCCCTAGTGAGCCTCTAGTAGACTAGCTCGTTGATCAATAGATGGTTACGGTTTCCTGACCATGGACATTGGATGTCATTGATAACGGGATCACATCATTAGGAGAATGATGTGATAGACAAGACCCAATCCTAAGCCTAGCACAAGATCGTGTAGTTCGTATGCTAAAGCTTTTCCAATGTCAAGTATCCTTTCCTTAGACCATGAGATTGTGCAACTCCCGGATACCGTAGGAGTGCTTTGGGTGTGCCAAGCGTCACAACGTAACTAGGTGGCTATAAAGGTACACTACGGGTATCCCCGAAAGTATCTGTTGGGTTGGCACGAATCGAGACTGGGATTTGTCACTCCATATGACGGAGAGGTATCTCTGGGCCCACTCGGTAAGACATCATCGTAATGAGCTCAATGTGACTAAGGGGTTGGTCACGGGATGATGTGTTGCGGAACGAGTAAAGAGACTTGTCGGTAACGAGATTGAACAAGGTATCGCTATACCGACGATCGAATCTCGGGCAAGTACCATACCGATAGACAAAGGGAATCGAATATGGGATTGATTGAATCCTTGACATCATGGTTCATCCGATGAGATCATCGTGGAACATGTGGGAACCAACATGGGTATCCAGATCCCGCTATTAATTATTGGCCGGAGAGATGTCTCGGTCATGTCTGCATGGTTCCCGAACCCGTAGGGTCTACACACTTAAGGTTCGATGACGCTAGGGTTATAGGGAATGTAGTACGTGGTTACCGAATGTTGTTCGGAGTCCCGGATGAGATCCCGGGCGTCACGATGAGTTCCGGAATGGTCCGGAGGTAAAGATTTATATATGGGAAGTCTCGTTTTGGTCACCGGAATGATTTCGGGGGTCACCTGTATTGTACCGGGGCCACCGGAAGGGGGGGGGACCAGCCCCTGGTGGGCTGGTGCGCCCCCCCCCCCCAAGGGCCCAAGGCGCCTAGGGTTTGGGGGAACCCTAAAGGGGGGGGCCCTTGCCTTGGGGGCAAGGCACCCCCCCTGGTCGCCGCCCCCTCCTTAGATCCAATCTGAGGGGGCGGCCCCCCTCTCCCTGCCCCTATATATATGTGGGGGGTGGGAGGGCAGCCGCACCCAAGTCCTGGCGCAGCCCTCCCCCTCTCCCTACTACCCCTCCTCTCCCGCGGTGCTTGGCGAAGCCCTGCAGGATTGCCACGCTCCTCCATTACCACCACGCCGTCGTGCTGCTGCTGGACGGAGTCTTCCCCAACCTCTCCCTCTCTCCTTGCTAGATCAAGGCGCGGGAGACGTCAGCGGGCTGCACGTGTGTTGAATGCGGAGGCACCGTTGTTCGGTGCTTAGATCGGATTCGGCCGCGATCTGAATCGCTTCGTGTACGACACCACCGACCGCGTTCTTGTAACGCTTCCGCATTGCGATCTTCAAAGGTATGAAGATGCACTCCCCTCTCGTTGCTTGTAGACTCCATAGATAGATCTTGGTGATGCGTAGGAAAATTTTGGATTTTCTGCAAGGATCCCCAACAGCAGCCGCGATAGATGAGGCAATCGTCGAAGCAACTCCTTGGAGGTGGAGGACGGGGCGGCTCAACTGGAGGGACGACGATATGGACGATGGATCCTCTTCCGGGGAGGTGGACGAGGGATGTCGAGCTGTTGCGGTGGACGACGTCGTCGGGGAAGAGGCTCCGGTCGGGCAGCGGTGAGGTGGAGGACGGAGGAGGGTGGGGTTTCGCGGCTGGAGTAGGGAGGTTATGGCGGCCTGGGATTTCAAATGGCAAAAAGGAGGCGATGGGAGGCCGTGAACCATGACTTAGGGACGCGCTTGTCCAAAATGTAGGGTGTGTTACAAAAGTACCCCCCCACCACCACCACCACCAATTTGAACTAGCGGCCCTTTTGGCTCAGGGTTAGAAGGGGGATTTCGCATGTCGGGATTTGGTAGCTGGAGGGAGTTTTTGCGCGCGTTGTAATTTCGGGATAGCAAGGCACTGGTTGTGAAGGCGCCAGTTTTAGGAGCAAGATATCTGAATTTTCGGGATATAACAAGGCGCTGGTTGAATTTTCGGGACAAGCCTAACATGTCATATTGTACTTGTACGTACCAATTCAATTCGCACTTCCCTCAACCAAAAAGTAAACGAAAAAAATAAAACTATTCACACCACACAAAGAGAGAGTCTTGCCCCGTTTTACTATAAAATGCTATTCAAAGCTACTCCCTCCTTCCATCTATATAGGGCCTAATGCGTTTTTCGATGCTAACTTTGACCAAATATTAGAGCAATAATATATGACATGCAACTTACACAAAGCACACCGTTAAATTCGTCTGTGAAAGGTTCTTTCAATGATATAATTTTCACATTGTGCATGTCATGTACTATTAATCTTGTCAATAGTCAAAGGCGGTCTTAAAAAACACATTATGCCCTATATAGATGGAAGGAGGGAGTATGAATCCATGTTATGTCTAATTAATTTTTTTCGCTTGTTGTATAATGCATGTAACCTACTCATACCAACATTTTAGTGCATTCCAAATGTCTATACTGCCGCTGCAATTCGAACTGAATTTGAATTCGTTTCTCTATTTCAATAAGAATCTATAATCATGACTGTTGCCAACTTCAACCATCATTCGTGTATTACCTTAATAACACACCACGTGATTACTATAGAGATAGATATGAACTATGTGTACTACATGAACTCGAATTCTATTTTTTGAATACACTTGATGTTGATTCCAAATAATAGTACATTTGATGTAGTAACTATATATTCATAATCTAAACCATGTCCCATACGTATACACCGTGTTTATCACACATAGTATAGTGCCCCGCCCCCTACATTATGACAAGTATTTAGACCTGAGCTGCAAAAGCCACACATTAGCCCAAATTATGATCAATGTTCTATATGTTATACGTAGTACTAGCAAGATGCCCATGCGTTCCACAAAACATCAACATGATCAAGGGGAGGCCTAATTTGCAAATATGGAGGGGTGTGGGTATCTTTTTTCAAAATTGCCATAGTTTCCTTCCTATCCGTCAGATATAAATCGGACGGCCTAATTGCAGGATGGCACCATCATCAACAACTCCGTTTTTTATAAGAGTAGAGATAAAATATATTATATGTAGTATAACATGTTCATAACCACACCATGTGTATCATCGTTATATATATTCACACATGCGTAGGTTTAAAACACTATGATATATTTTTCAAATATCTGAATTCGCTTTTTATAATGAAGTATGATCTCTATTTGTCTTTTACACCCACACAATCCTCTTATCTTTGTAGCTAGCTAGCGCTAATGTTCTCTCGTGCATGCAGACGCCCGCATCCCTCTCACCCTCCCTCAGCATTCTCTAGCTCCATCGCGCAAATTCGTCTTTTCACTTTAGGTCGTTCACCCATGGTGTGTGTAGGTCCCCCAGCTCCTTCTTTATGGCACACATCGATCGCTATGCCTCTCTAGCCAGGTGTGCCTAGAACAAAACACAAGCTTCCCCTCTTCTCTTATCACCGTCCATGCCTCACTCCCACCACTCTTTTCATCGATCTCGTACTCGCACACTCCTCCCCCCTCGATATAGTATGACTCTCGCACCACCTCCTAGATGCATCCCTCTCTCTCTCTCTCTATCCTTCTCCCCGTGCCTCATTTGCTTCTAACACACACATGCATGTATACCGATCGATCTCCCAACATATACCTAGGTCGACTTTAACTATT
>LR738713.1:352966197-352979967 GCA_902687465.1 Secale cereale
AGGTCGCCACCCGCCGCTGTCAAAACCCTCGCCGCCGGGTCATGCCTGGAGCCCGCCAGCGACTCCTCCTGCCCAGATCTAGCGCCGCCAGGGGCCTGCCGGCCAGATCCGGCCAGACCTCTCCTGCCACGGCCTCCTCCGTCATCCCCGACCCTCCTTTCGTCGCGTCGTCGCCGACGAGGAGTGCCGCCGCGCCATGTTCCCGTTCGAGATCGAGGGGGTCCCTCGATCCCTTGCCCAGTCGTGCGGCCACATGGGCCAGGGCCCAGCTGGCCTCCTCCCTCGCCGGTCCAGCGCGCCGCTCAGCACAGTGCGGGCTCGCACGGCGTCCTTCGCCCCGGCCCATGAACCCCTCTGCACCGAGCCGGCCTGTGGGCCCAAAGTGAGCACCCGTCCTTTTTTCGCCCAGTGCACGTTTTAGTATTATTGCGCTCGGTTGTTTTCCCCCAGAATTTGTCTAAGTCCCTAAAATGTCTTAATATGTATGTATGTTTGAGTGGTTGTAACTTTTTGTGTGTTGGTCCAAATTGAGCAAATGATATGTCAAAATGTTCGTCTCGTGATGCTCTTCATATTGTTGTACTGTGGCATGCTTGTTTGAGTTCATCTTGATGTCTAATCATCGTTGCAAAAGTGCTATATGTTTTAAACTGCTGATAATTGTTATTATGTTAGCATGTTTGTGAGGTGATAACTTTGTGCATGTTGGTCCAAATGGAGTGTATGATATGTCAAATTGTTCATTGTGAAGTGTTCTACATGATGGTTGATGTAGCATTCATGTTAGGTGCCATATTGCCATGTTTATCTTTGTTGCAAAAGTGTATGTGGCTGTTAAGTGCTGAAACTTGTTATGAGATGCTGATTTGTCTTGTTCATAGCTATTGGTGTGATTGTCTTTTATGCCACATGCCAATATGTTTTAGAAGCACAATCATGCCATATTTGCTGTGGTGCAATCCACTTTTCATGATATGCCTTGTGGTGTTTGCAACAATCTTGCAAAGTGGCCTACTCGCTGTTGTTATTTTCTGGGACTTGTTGAAAACTGCTAAGTCTGAAACTGTTAAACCTGATGCCATGTTTGCTTGATGCCCCCCTCAAATCCACGCTTGTTTTGGGTTGTCCAATGATCATGTCTTGTTGTCCATGTTATGCTCTATCCAGCCATGCCCTTGTTTGCATATTTGCCCTGCTCTAGCTTGTTTATATCTTGCTCTCAAGTTGCTATAAAATGTTTCTGTCAGCCTGTTATCAATAAGTCCAGTTTTGCCATGTGAATTGCTAGTTATCTATGCATCCTATGACCATGTTCTAGCCATGAGTAGCTTCATAAACATGCCTTCTTGATGTTGGTTATCTTCTTATGCCATGTTATGCTCTGAGTTGAGTTGCACAAGCTTGCAAACATGCCTACTTGTCGTTGTTTCTGCCATGCTCTGTTTTTTCACTAAGTCTGAGAAATCAGTAAACTTCTTGAATCTTGCCATGCTAGTTTAATTGTGTTCCAGCAAGTTTTTGGGTGTGCTCTGAGTTCATGCTTGTTGAGAATCATGTCTATTTCACATCCATGCCTTTGGTTATCATGTTTGGGTGATGTAGCATATATATACCTTGCTCCAAAGTTGCTATGTTGCTGTTAACTTCAGCCTTGCATTGCATCTTGTTTTGCTCATATCTTCTAGGCCGTAGCTCCGAATTAAATGAACTTTATATGTAACTTGACTAGAATTTCGAGTAGATCATCATGGTGCATGTTAACTTGCTGTTTAACAACTTTAACTTAATGTTTGTTCAGATCTGGACCAATTTCGAAATGTGGATATGAGGACTTACCGAAATTGTTATGTGTTGATTCCGGCCACATTTAAACTTGTTGGTTTATGTTGTTTTTGTGTGCTTCATCCCTTGCCATGTATTGTATCTTATAGACTTGTCTTACATCATACTTGGTTGAGCTTCATGTCTTGTTCTTGAGTGGTGTGTTTAGCATGTCGTGTGCTTCTTCTCGCTAGTTCATATTCCGTTGCGATCGTGAGGATTCGTTCGTCTACACGTGGTTCGTCTTCGTGGCTTCTTCTTCGTCTTCTTCATGGACTCATTCTTCTTCCTTGCGGGATCTCAGGCAAGATGACCATCCCCTTGGATACCTTTACTATCATTGTCATGCTAGTTGTCTCGATGCTATCGTTATATGTCGCGCTACCCATCTTTTATTGTCAGCCTCTCTCCTTGTTGCCATGAAACCTCTAACCTTTGACACGTTCCCAGCAAACCGTTGTTTGGCTATGTTACCCGCTCGCTCAGCCCCTCATATGGCACTGTTAGTTGCAGGTGAAGATGAAGATTGTTCCATGTTGGAACTTGTTGTTGGAATATCACAATATATCTATTATTATAATTTAACACACCTATATACTTGGCAATGGGTGGAAGGCTTGGCCTTTTGCTCGGTGTTTTGTTCCACTCATGCCACCCTAGGAGCCGATAAACCGGCGTTATGTTCCTTGATTTTGCGTTCCTAACACGGTTGGGTATATGGGGACCCCTTGACAGTTCGTCTATGAATAAAACTCCTCCAGTAAGGCCCAACATTGGTTTTAATTTTCCTCATAATAATAACTTAATTAATTAATTAAATTGCATAGGGGGTCGCGTCCCTGAGGATTCTTTCTACATAACAGGGGGGCCAGTGCTGATGGTGTTGGTCCCAAACGGGGGGACTGCGGGGCCGCCTTGGGGAAACCCGAGGTATCTGGTATTTTCCTGTAGGCTTTCCCATCCGGACGTGGCCTGAGACGAGATACGCGCGGCTACTATCAGGGTGTCGACACACCGGGAGGTCTTGCTAGACTTGTTTTACCATTGTCGGAATGTCTTGTGCACCGGGATTCCAAGTTTGATCGGATTGTCCCTAAGATAAGGGGTAATACTTTTACTTCTGCTGATTGTGAGAGCTTGTGATGGGCTAAGTTGGGACACCCCTGTAGGGTTATGATCTTTCGAAAGTCGTGCCCGCGGTTATGTGGCAGATTGGAATTTGTTAATGTCCGGTTGTAGAAAACTTGACAGAGGATCCGAGATAAAACACACAACCGTGTGAGTAACCGTGAGCGTCTCTTTTCACTTTGAGAAGAGAACACGGTGGGGTTATGTTTGACTCGTAGGTAGTTCAGGATCTTTAGCGATCATTACTAGTTTGCGACAGTTTGCGTAGATGCTCATCTTATTCTTGTACTTGTAAGTTAGCCACCATACAATGCTTAGCCGCTGCTGCAACCTCACCACTTAACCTCTTCCTACCCTTTAAGCTTTGCTAGTCTTGATACCCATGGTTATGGGATTGCTGAGTCCTCGTGGCTCATAGATACTACAACAACAGTTGCAGGTGCAGGTTTCCGATGACTCGACGTGAGAGCAATGTTCTTTGAGTTGGAGTTCTTTCTTCTTCTGCTTCATCAGTCTTGGGTTAGGTTCCTGGTCGGTAGTCTGGGATAGCAGGATGGATGTTGTTGTGCTTTTCATGTTTGCATCCGTAGTCGGGTGTCTTATATTGATGTTGTTGAATCCATGTGACTTGTATGAATTGTATGTATCCCCATGTATTTATGTAATGGTACGATGTAATGATATCCATCTTGCTAAGCGCCCAAAATGCGGTTGTACCCCAATCACGAGTGTGTCACGTGATCGGGATAGAATCGCATCTTGGGCCTGACAGCAAGTCCACCAAAGTCCACAATTTGTTCTCATACATGGATCTTATCTCATATTTCATGGCCTCAAGCCATTTTTCGGAATCTGGGCTCATCATAGCTTCTTCATAGTTTGAAGGTTCGTCGTTGTCTAACAACATGACTTCCAGGATAGGATTACCGTACCACTCTGGTGCGGTACGTATTCTGATCGACCTTCAAGGTTCAGTAGTAACTTGATCCGAAGTTTCATCATCATTAGCTTCTTCTGTAGTTGGTGTAGGCATCACGAGAACGATTTTCTCTGATGATCTACTTTCCAATTCGAGAGAAGGTACAATTACCTCGTCAAGTTCTACTTTCCTCCCGCTCACTTCTTTCGAGAGAAACTCCTTCTCTACAAAGGACTCATTCTTAGCAACAAAGATCTTGCCTTCAGATGTGGTAGAAGGTGTACCCAATTGTTTCTTTAGGGTATACTATGAAGACACACTTTTCCGATTTGGGTTTGAGCTTATCAGGCTGAAGCCTTTTGACATAAGTGTCGCAACCCCAAACTTTAAGAAATGACAGCTTTGGTTTCTTGCCAAACCATAGTTCATACGGTGTCGTCTCAATGGATCTAGACGGTGCCCTATTTAACGTGAATGCGGTTGTCTCTAATGCATAACCCCAAAATGATAAAGGCAGATCGGTAAGAGACATCGGTAAGTATTTCTTCAAAAGTATTAAAACACATCGTGCTCAAAAAGATATAAGTGAAGCACTAGAGAAAATCCATAGCTCATAAAAAATTAAGTGAAGCATAGAGAGCTATTCTAACAAGTCATGGCATAATTTTGGCTCTCTCAAATAGATGTGTACAGCAAGGATTGATGACTTAAAAAGCAAAACAAAATAAGCAAAGACTCATATCATACAAGACGCTCCAAGCAAAACACATATCATGTGACGAATAAAAATATAGTTTCGAGTGAAATACCGATGATCGTTAGAAGAAAGAGGGGATGCCACTCAGGGGCATCCCCAAGCTTAGTTGCTTGCTTCAATTTGGATAATAGCTTGGGATGCCGGGGCATCCCCTAGCTTAGGATTTTTCTTACTCCTTATTCCTTCATCCATCGTAAGATAACCCAAAACTTGAAAACTTCAATCACATAAAACTCAACAAAACTTTCTGTAATGCCCAGGATGGGACTATATCTCCTACGTGTCGAGGCACGACTTAAAGATATAAGCCAATTCTAGAATGATCGCAAGTTTGGTATCTTTGCACGACTCATGTAAAAGAGGGATTAAATTGCAAAAGGAGATAGTTGGCTTACACTCGCCACTTCACACAATACATTACATAAGCAAAGCATCATTCAAATAAACATAACAGCCCTTCTAAGGGTAAGATCCAAAAGACAAGATACCAAAACAACATAAAGCGACAGGTCTAGATCGAATCCTAGTAGAAACCACTACTGATCGTCGAAAACGTCACAAGCATACGGCCACACTCATCATCGAGCTCCCAGTGTAGAACTTGAACCAGCTCCTGCATCATTCTCGGCTGAGCCTGCATCTGGTGTTGTAGTAACTGTGAGCCACGAGGACTCAGCAATCCCATAACCATGGGTATCAAGACTAGCAAAGCTTTGTGGGTAGGAAGAGGTAAAGTGGTGAGGTTGCAGCAGCGGCTAAGCATAATATGGTGGCTAGCTTACGAGTACAAGAGTAAGATGAGCATCTACGCAAACGGTCGCAAAAGTAGTGATCGCTAAAGATCCTGAACTACATACGAGTCAAACATAACCCCACCGTGTTCTCTTCTCAAAGTGAAAAGAGACAGTCACGGTTACTCACGCGGTGGTGTGTTTTACTTCGGATCCTCTGTCAAGTTTTCTACAACCGGACATTAACAAATTCCAATCTGCCACATAACCGTGGGCACGGCTTTCGAAAGATCATAACCCTGCAGGGGTGTCCCAACTTAGCCCATCACAAGCTCTCATGATTAGCTGAAGTGATAAATATAATATCATCACCCCTTATCTTAGGGAAATCCGATCAGGCTCGGCATCCCGATAGCACAAGACATTTCGACAATGGTAAAACAAGTCCAGCAAGACCTCCCGGTGTGTCGACACCCTGATAGTAGCCGCGTGTATCTCGTCTCAGGCCACATCCGGATAGGTGATCCTACGGGAGCCAAACCTCGAGTTTCCCCGTGGTGGCCCTGCAGTCTCCCCGTTTGGGACCAACACCATCAGCACTGGCCCCCCTGCTATGTAGAAAGAATCCTCGGGTAGCGCTAACTCCCTATGCAATTTAATTAATTAATTAAGTTGTTATTATGAGCAAATTAAAACCAAAGTTGGGCCTTGCTGGAGGAGTTTTATTCAAAGTCGAACTGTCAAGGGGTCCCCATCCACCCATCGTGTAAGGAACGCAAAATCAAGGAACATAATACCGGTTTATCGGCGCCTAAGGTGGCATGAGTGGAACAAAACACCGAGCAAAAGGCCAAGCCTTCCACCCATGCCTAGTATATAGGTGTGTTAATAATAATTATAGATATTGTGATATATCCAACAACAAGTTCCCTCCTGGAACGAACTTCATCTTCACCTGCAACTAACAACGCTATAAGAGGGGCTGAGCAAGCGGGTAACATAGCCAAACAGTGGTTTTGCTAGGAAGGTTTCAAAGGTTAGAGGTTTCATGGCAACAAGGAGAGGCTGACATAAAAGATGGGTAGCGCGACATGTAACGATAGCATCGAGACAACTAAGCATGGCAATGGTAGTAAAGGTATCCAAGGGTATGATCATCTTGCCTGGGATTCCGAAGGAAGAAGAACGAATCCATGAAGTAGACGGAGCAACATAGTCGAGCAATCCTCACAACTCCGGAACAAAACCGAAGCTAACAAGAGAAGCAACTGGAAAGAAGCAAACAACACGGTAAACACACAAGCATAAACATGGCATATGATGCACAAACAAGTATGATGCATGTCCGGTTTAATATGCATGGCATGGCAAAGAGCACAAACAAAACTACAAGTTAAGTGGAGCTCAATATGCAACGAGTTGCATATTGACGAAACACCACATTATAATTATTTAATTGACTCTCGTTTATTACAAGACAAGATTAAATGTTGGTTAACATGGCAAGAGGTGAAGCAAAAACAAACTACCTATTTAGACATTTTAAATGAGGCCGGAAAATAACAACAACAATTGCGGAAAATCCCCATGAGCATGTTTAGCAATTATTAAGCAAACAGCAATTCACACATATTAATGTTGTTAACATGATGCGGATGACATGATCAAGTTTATGCAGTTTTTATTAGAAGTGAACATGAAGATGATAAGGAGTATATGTCACCGTGGTGGAAGAAAAGGGTGCCACGGCAACGATCCGAAAGTGATGCAACGCAACATCTCGGTTCCGGTAACCCGTTGAGAGACCGGGGCAAAAGAAAGATGGCGTGAACGAGTCAAGCAAGAAGAAAGGTGGGGTGATCCCGTCACCGGGTTCCCACGGGTCTGCGACGCGGCAACCGAGGAGCTCGACAAAAGATGAAACGGGCACGGTGCACACAAGGGCAAACATCTCATACATCACATAGCACTCGATGGGCATCGTCTCGGGGTTATACCTTTGGAACATTTGTTTCGGGGCGGTTCGAGATCGTAGTGGAAGTAGTGGTACATGGGTCGTAGAGGAAGTAGTCGTTCCGTAGAGGTACACATTATCGGTAGAGGTACTTGTCGCGGCAACGGACGTCTTTGGGGCGACGGTAGTCGAACTTGGAGCTCGTTTTCCCGTAGATGTACGGGTCGTCGTGGTACTTGTCGGGGTCGTGGTCTCGGCAACGGTAGTTGTTCACGTTCGTAGATGTACAAGTCGTCGGTTGAGGAAGTAGTCACTCGGGCGTCGAGGTACTTGGTTTCTTGGCGAATCCAGGACGGTCTTGTGACTTCTCGGTCTTGGATCTTGTGACGAAAGTGGTGCAAGGAACTTGCGTTTCGGTCATGTAGTCGTCCGGGCGATGGAGTCCAACTTGGCGTATCCGGTGCACACACAAAAACAACCACACTCAGGATTCATGGAGGCATCGGTTCCAGCTGCTCTTGCTCGGGAGGAGGCACTGCAAGAACGAACGGAGGTTGCCCGCAGCAGGACGAAGCAGGGCTCGGCGAAAAAGTGCACAGCAGCAGCCGGTCTTGGCGGAGGTGGCTGGTGGCCGGCGCGAGACGATGGCGGGAAGGTCGACGAGGCAGGCCTGGGGCGGACGACGGGGTAACCTGGCCGGCCGGCTGCCGCTGGAGGAGGCTGGCTGCCGCGGGGCTCCATGGCGGCAGCGCTCGGGACGACGCCGAGGCCTGGGCTGGAGAAGAGGGTGAGGAGGCAGGCCGAGCTCTTGGCAACGCGAGGAGGAGAAGGGCCTGAGGGCCGGTGGCGCTGCGTTGCTGGAGAAGGGAGGCCAGAGGGGAAGCGCAGGGGGAGTGGCGACGCTCGACGCGGGGCGGCTCCTGGCCGGCCGTGCGGCTCGCGGCATGGAGGCGAGGCAGCTGGGGTGCGGTGAGGAGGAGGCGTCGACCTTGGCGGTGGAGGGTGGCGACCGGCGCCCTGGGAAATCGTGGAGAGGGAGAATCGGGCTCGAGAGAGGATGGGATCGAGAGAAGAAGTGCGGCGCACGGGAGGAGAGGGAGAGGAGCGATGCGAGGAGGAAACAGAGGAGCGAGGGGATCGGGGATCGGTCCGGGCTAGGGTTCGGGGAGAGCGGAGGGAGGCCTGGGCCTGCTGGGCCACGGGGAGGGAAGGCCGCAGGCCGGCGGCTGGGCTGGGCCAAGAGGCCAGATGGCTGCGTCTGGGAAAGGAGGAGGCCCCTGCGGCTGGGATCTCTCAGCTTCCCAAAAGCTGTTTTCCAACAAAAAACAAAAAAACAACCAGAGGAAAAGAAAAGAAAGGAGGAGTTAGGAATAGGCTTAGGGCATAGGGTAAAATTCCCTGGACTCGCAAAAATGTGAGGAATATAAATAAAATTGTCTGAGGACTTTGGAAGATGAAAATTCAACAAGTTTGAATAAAAGTCAAACTGTTTGAATTTAGAAATCCCTTTAGATGAAATTCAAATGGGTTGGAATTTCAAGAGATGGCCCTACACATTAGATGTGATTTATGGGAAGATTTGGAACATTTGTGGATGAAGTAAAATTGCAACACAATTTTTACTAAAAGGCCTCAAAGGAAGAAATGAAGTTGAATTGGATAAAGGAAAATTGAAGAATGGTGCAATTGTGTTATAGGTGATTCCAAGGAATGGAATATTTATTTAGCTCCATATATTAGGAGGATATGTTATAAAGAGAAATCACACTTCCCTCGATTTAAATGGACCGAAGGTCCACACGATTTATTTAAGTTGAGATGCAAAGATTAAAGACATGATGGCATGATGACATGATGCAATGCAAAAATAAATAACACAAGCACAAAGAAACACAAGGGGAAACCCCGGAACATCTGGAATCTTCTAGAATCTTCTGGGACGTCGGTCTTCGGGTGTCACACTTTCGTGAGATGCATTAGTATAAGAAAGCAAATCACTACTATAAGTGTTGTAGTAAACCCATTCATATTTTTATTTGTATTATATCTACTGTATTCCAACTTTTCTATGGCAAAAACTCATCAAAGAAAACCATAGAATCATCAAAACAAGCACATAACACAATAAAAACAGAATCTGTCAAAAACAGATACTTCTACAACTCTAAAAATCTTGAAAAAATAGGGCCACGTGGGCAATTTGTATATTAATATTTTGTAAAAAAGAATCAACCAAAAAGCACTCTTTAGTTAAAAATGAGAATTTTTCTCGTGAGCGCAAAAGTTTCTATTTTTCACCAAGATCAAATCTACTAACACCCAACGTGTTCCTAAGGCTTTGCTTGACACAAACCTTTATTCAAACCACAAAAACACATATCAACGAAGGTATTAAAGGGTATTTTATTAAAAACAGCAAGGAAATCAAAAAGCAAAAAGATACAAGTTGGGTTGCCTCCCAACAAGCACTATCATTTTACGCCCTTAGCTAGGCATAAGGCAAGGATCTAAGTTTTGTCGTCCACCCCTTTTTGACAGCAAAGAGAAAATTTCTTATCAATGACGTTTATTTTTCTATTTTGTGAAAGCACATGACCATTAATAGTAGATGAAAGATTAAGAACGTTGCGAAAATTCACATCCAGACTAGCCTTCATCTCTTTGATTATTTCATTTTGGTAAAACCACATGAGGGTAGTGGATTCAACATCTTTTTCCTTAGTATGCCCAAATATGGTTTTCATCTTTTCGTAAGTATGAATGGCATCCCCTTCAAGGAAACCATTTTGAAATATAAAATCCAAAACTTGTTTAAACGAAGAAGGCAAACCAGCATAAAAAAAATTAGATAGATCTCTATCTAGTATTGGGGCACATAACTAGCTCGAATTCTCAACAACCTATCCCAAGCATCTTTCAAAGATTCATCAAGCAAATAACGAAAAATTCTGGGATCATCTTCATCAAAATTGCTAGAATTTTCTTTACAAACCCTGGTAAGCCTTTCCATAGCATCATTGTTTATGAGCTTAGAGAGGATGTAGGGTCTATCCAAATCACTAAAACTTGGGAGAAAACCCTTAGTTTTCTTATGGTCAGCCATGGTGACAAGAGCTTCAAATAGATCCGGCAAGAAAAACGGTGAACGAAAAAGATGGCGAATAAAACGGCAATTTTTTGTGAAGTAGGGGAGATGAAAATGAGAGGCAAATGGCAAATAATGTAATTGCGAGAAGATGAGAATTTTTATTAGGAACCTGGTATATGTTGAAGGTGCTCCCCGGCAACGGCGCTAGAAATTCCTTTTGATGACTGCTAGAACTATGTCGGTATTTCCCCAAAGAGGAAGGGATGATGCAGTATAGCAGCGGTAGGTATTTCCCTCAGTGATGAGACCAAGGTTATCGAACCAGTAGGAGAACCAAGCAACACAACATAAACATCACCTGCACATAAATAACAAATACTCGCAACCCGACGTGTAAAAGGGGTTGTCAATCCCTTTTGGGTAACGGACGTGATAGAATTGTAAATATTGATAGATTGATTGATAAATAAGATAAATTGCAGCAAATTATTTTTGGGTTTTTGGTTTAGTAGGTCTGAAAATAAAATAAAAGGAAAATAGATCGCAAAGGCAAATAATATGAGAAAGAGACCCGGGGCGTAGATTTCACTAGTGGTTTCTCTCGACAAAATAGCAAACGGTGGGAAAACAATTACTGTTGGGCAATTGATAGAACTTCAAATAATCATAACGATATCCAGGCAATGATCATTATATAGGCATCACGTCCAAGATTAGTAGACCGACT
Organism: Secale cereale; assembly: GCA_902687465.1. NCBI lineage: Eukaryota > Viridiplantae > Streptophyta > Magnoliopsida > Poales > Poaceae > Secale > Secale cereale. The sequence continues at coordinate 352,977,323 of LR738713.1, forward strand.
CCTGCCTGCATCTACTACTATTACTTCACACATTGACCGCTATCCAACATGCATCTAGTGTATTAAGTTCATGGAGAAACGGAGTAATGCAATAAGAACGATGACATGATGTAGACAAGATCTATTTATGTAGAAATAGACCCCGTCGTTTTATCCTTAGTAGCAACGGTACATACGTGTGGGTTCCCCTTCTGTCACTGGGATCAAGCACCGTAAGATCAAACCCACGACAAAGCACCACTTCCCATGGCAAGATAAAAAGATCAAGTTGGCCAAACAAAACCCAATATCGAAGAAGAAATACGAGGCTATAAGCAATCATGCATATAAGAGATCAAAAGAAGACTCAAATAACTTTCATGGATATAACAAGATAGATCTGATCATAAACAAAGTTCATCGGATCCCAACAAACACACCACAAAAGAGTTACATCATATGGATCTCCAAGAGACCATTGTATTGATAATCAAAAGAGAGAGATGAAGCCATCTAGCTACTGACTACGGACCCATATGTCTACAAGGAACTACTCACGCATCATCCGAGAGGCACCAATGAAAGTGGTGAACCCCTCCGTGATGGTGTCTAAATTGGATCTGGTGGTTCTGGACTCTGCGGCGGCTGGATCGAAATTTCGTCGACTCCCCTAGGGTTTCTGGAATATTGGGGTATTTATAGAGCAAAGAGGCGGTCCGGGGGCACCCGAGGTGGGCACAATCCACCAGGGCGCGCCTGTGCCTCCTGGCGCGCCCTGGTGGGTTGTGCTCCCCTTGGAGCACCCCCAGGTACTGCCTTGGCCCATTGGGTGTCTTCTGGTCCATAAAAAATCTACGTAAAGTTTCGATGCGTTTGGACTCCGTTTGATATTGATTTCCTGCGATGGAAAAAACATGCAGGAAACAGCAACTGGCACTTGGCACTATGTCAATGGGTTAGTACCAAAAAATGATATAAATAATTGTAAAACATCCAAGAATGATAATATAACAACATGGAACAATCAAAAATTATAGATACGTTGGAGACGTATCACACCTTCCTTCTCTTTTCCAGCCGCCGCTAAACTTGCCATCTTCGCCGATCCTCCTTAAACCCCACAACCCTTGACCCTCACATGTGCACCAAGGGTGGGTAGGGTCACCAGGACCCCTCTTGTTCACCCCAAGCGCAGGAGTCGGAGACGGAGGAGGGAGCGGAGGCCAGAGTGGGAGTCACGTAGAAGAATAACTTGATCGCGCCTCAGGAGAAGATCGCCCATGAGCCGTTGCTCCACCCGAAACCATAGAAAATAGATGGGGCCCCAATACACGGTCCTTTGGACCATCATTGCTTATCTGTTATATGAGAGGTTCTATCTTAGTTAACTATGCGCTCTTTGTTCAAATTCAAAATTTTCAATTTTTTTTTTGCTCGGTATATCCAAATCTTGTGGAGTGGCGAGAAACGTGGATACCAGGCAGTATTCGAATTTCCGCCCGGTAGCCAAAACCCTGACGTGCACACATCGAATACCCATTATACATTCGCTCGCAAAAAACTATATATTTAAAAACTGAAGAACATCAGTAAATAATGGTACAAAAGCAGGCAACAGCTAACTCCAGGAGCTCAGGTGAGGTCAGCTTCAGTTAAAAACGAGCACTGCACAGCAAGCAGAGCGGCGGGCACGCCCAGCGAGGAGTAGCCTGGGCCGGCGACCCCAACCGCGTTGGCGCCCTGGAGATGGATGGCAAGGAACAGGCAGACGACGAGCAGCGCGAGGAGAGAAAAGGTGGTCCATCTTGATGATCTTGCTCTGCTTCTCAAGCTAGCCCGCTCATGTCGTGCCGTTTGGGGGCCTAGGAAGGTTTATATACAGGTTTTGGACACCTCTTGGACAAAGCAGCAAAAAATATATAAGAGAAAATTTTGACTAGATCTTTCAGGCTGGAGCGTCGTTTCACCCGCCAAGTTGGCTGTTGTCTTACGAATCCGTCTGAAGAAGGCTTGTTTCTGGCTGCATCACCGGCGACTGCGTCAGAGATTTCTTCTTCTTTTTTTTGTGCTAGGCTAAGGAGCTCCTTGACAAGGTCACTCTTTTATTTGTGTTGACCAGAAGAACCACGGGATACAATCACAAATGTTTCTCTGCTACAGCTCAACACCGGAGGAGATTCCACGATTCCTTCAAACAGTGTGTTCATAAGCAGATTTGGAGCAAACAGAGGCTGAGAATTACGAACTAAACCTTTGTCGTTGCTCTCTCTTCATCACCGAAATAGAGCGCTAAGCTATTGTTTCATAAAAAAACAAAAACAAATGAAATGATCTCCTGTCGTTGTGGCATGGACTGGGACGATGAGTAGAGTTATACACCAAAAATCAATCAGAAGTTACCACACCTGCAAAGTTTCAGCATGTGTTTTTGATCTTCTGATACCACAAAAGAACATGAAATTAGATCATCATCTAGGTAGATTGCCAGGCTTGAAAATTTGCAATCATATTTTGCCCGTCCTACTCATAGAGTTGACCACAGTAAAAATATATAACTGCAAAGTTAAAACTACGACTTCCACCAATGTCCCCCGGCTCTGCTCGGGACACATTTGGCAAACTTCTATTGTGTTTGGAACATCACCGTACCTTCCTAGTAACCATGC
>LR738713.1:352997312-353010756 GCA_902687465.1 Secale cereale
CAACCGCGTCATTAGACGCTTCCGCTTTCGGTCTACGAGGGTACGTAGCCACACTCTCCCCGCTCGTTGCTATGCTTTTCCTAGATAGATCTTGCGTGATCGTAGGATTTTTTTTGAAATACTGCATTCCCCTACAGTGGAATCACGAGCCAGGTCTATGTGTAGATGATATGCACGAGTAGAACACAATGTGTTGTGGGCGATAATAGTCATACTGCTTACCAGCATGTCATACTTTGATTCAGCGGTATTGTGAGATGAAGCGGCCCGGACCGACATTACGCGTATGCTTACGCGAGACTGGTTTCACCGTTACGAGCACTCGTTGCTTAAAGGTGACCGGCGGGTGTCTGTCTCTCTCACTTTAGTTGAAGCAAATGTGGCTACGCCCGGTCCTTGTGAAGGTTACAACAACACACTTGACGAAAAATCATTGTGGTTTTGTATGCGTAGGTAAGAACGGTTCTTGCTAGGCCCGTAGAAGCCACGTAAAACTTGCAACAACAAAGTAGAGGACGTCTAACTTGTTTTTGCAGGGCATGATGTGATGTGATATGGTCAAGACGTGATGAGTTATACGTTATTGTATGAGATGATCATGTTTTGTAAAATTATCAGCAACCCACAGGAGCCTTATGGTTGTCTCTTTATTGTATGAATTGCAAAGGCCATGTAATTGCTTTACTTCATCACTATGAGTTAGCGATAGTAGTAGTAGAAATAGTTGGCAAGACGACCATGACGCTATGGTGAATATCATGGTGTCTAGCCGGCGATGATGGAGATCATGACGATGCTTTGGAGATGGATATCAAAAGCACAAGATGATGATGGCCATATCATGTCACATATTTTGATTGCATGTGATGTTTATCTTATTATGCTTCTTATTTTGCTTAGTACGACGGTAGCATTAAAAGATGATCCCTTACAAAAATTTCAAGGTACAAGTGTTCTCCCTGACTATGCAACGTTGCGAAAGTTCGTCGTGCCGAGACACCACGTGATGATCGGGTGTGATAAGCTCTACGTTCAAATACAACGGGTGTAAGACAGTTTTGCACATGCAGAATACTTGGGTTAAACTTGACGAGCCTAGCATGTACATACATGGCCTCAGAACACTGGAGACCGAAAGGTCGAGCGTGAATCATATAGTAGATATGATCAACATAAGATGTTCACCATTGAAAACTACTCCATCTCACATGATGACCGGACATGGTTTAGTTGATTTGGATCACGTGATCATTTAGATGACTAGATGGATGTCTATCTAAGTGGGAGTTCTTTGGTAATATGATTAATTGAACTTTAATTTATCACGAACTTAGTATTGATAGTTTTTGCATATCTATGTTGTTCTAGATTAATGGCGCGTGCTACCGTTCCCTTGAATTTTAATGCGTTCCTAGAGAAAGCTAAGTTGAAAGATGATGGTAGCAAGTACACCGATTGGGTCCGTAACTTGAGGATTATCCTCATTGCTGCACAGAAGAATTATGTCCTAGAAGCACCGCTAGGTGACAGGCCTGCTGCAGGAGCAACTCCGGACGTTATGAACGTCTGGCAAGCTCGTTTTGATGACTACTCGATAGTTCAGTGTGCCATGCTTTACGGCTTAGAATCGGGACTTCAACGATGTTTTGAACGTCATGGAGCATATGAGATGTTCCAAGAGTTGAAGTTAATATTTCAAGAAAATGCTCGAATTGAGAGATATGAAGTCTCCAATAAGTTATATAGCTGCAAGATGGAGGAGAACAATTCTATCAGTGAACACTTGCTCAGAATGTACGAGTACTACAATCATATGACTCAACTTGGTTGCAAAGTTGACGAAGATAGTGTTATTGATAGAGTCCTTCAATCACTGCCACCAAGCTATAAACGCTTCATGATGAACTATAATAAGCAAGGGATGCAGAAGACAATTCCTGAGCTTTTCGCTATGCTCAAAGCTGCGGAGGTAGAAATCAAAAAGGAGCATCAAGTGTTGATGGTTAACAAGACCACTAGTTTCAAGAAAAATGGGCAAGGTAAAGAAGGCAAACTTCAAGAATAGCAAGCCAGTTGCTAATTCCGCGAAGAAAACCAAGTCTGAAGTGTAATGCCCAGGATGGGACTATACCTCCTACGTGTCGAGGCACGACTTAAAGGTATAAGCCCATCCTAGAATGATCTCAAGTTTGGTATCTTTGCACGACTCATGTAAAAGAGGGATTAAATTGCAAAAGGAGATAGTTGGCTTACACTCGCCACTTCACACAATACATTACATAAGCAAAACATCATTCAAAACATCACAACCCGACTACGGGCGAAGATCCAAAGAAAGATACCAAAACAACATAAAGCCACAGGTCAGGATCGAATCCTAGTAGAAGAACCACTACTGATCGTCGAAACGTCACGAGCATACGGCCAAACTCTTCATCGAGCTCCCGGTGAAGAACTGATCCAACTCCTGCATCAAACTCGGCTGAACCTGCATCTGGTGTGGTGAAGTAACTGTGAGCCACAGAGGACTCAGCAATCCCGTTCTCGGGTAACATGACTATTTAAGCCTTGGGTGTGGATAAGGCTGAAGAAAGAATAAGAGTCTGCAGCAGCAACTAGCACTAGCTTACGTATAAGAGAGCGAGAAGAGAAGTGCCTCGGTCGAGAGCTGATCACGAAGTGATCCTAACTAAAGCCAGTCAAACATAACCCCACCGTGTTCATCTCCCGAATCCCTTTCGGAAAATGACAGTCACGGTACACACGCTGGTAGTGTATTGGAACATGGTGTCAAGTTATCTACAACTGGATATTAACAAGCTCCCATCTGCCACATAACCGCGAGCACGGCTTTCGAAAGTTCATAACCCTGCAGGGGTGTTCCAACTTGGCCCATGACAAGCCCACGATCCGCGGAGTCGCAACTCCAAAGGTGGGAAGACCCGAGTATTCTCGGAATCCCGTGCTCAAGATACTCCGAACTAAGGTAAGGCTAATCCAGCAAATCCTCCCGGCGTGTCGACACCCTGATAGGTAGCCGCGCGTATCTAGTCTCAGGACACGACCGGATGGGCGATTCTACAGGTTTTTACGAAACCTTGAGTTTCCTCGTGGTGGCCCCGCAGACTCCCCGTTTCGAACCAACACTCATGTGGAGCACTGGCCCGGGGTTGTTGAATTAAAATAAAAGGGATAGCTAGTCCCTATGCAAGTTTTATTAGTTATTAGGCGAATAGTACCAATGTTGGGACTTGCTGGAAAAGACTTAGCACTTAGCGGTTTATCGAGGGGGTCCCATACACCCCAACCGTGTTAGGAACGCATAATCAAGGAACATAACACCGGTTTATACAGTTCCTAACGGCATGAGTGGAACAAATCACCAAGCAAAAGGCTTAGCCTTCCACCCTTGCCAATATATAGATGATTTCATTTAAGCATTTATATAGTGTGATATAACCCAACAAACTTCAACATGAAGCAAGCATCTTCAATCTTCACCTGCAACTAGCAACGCTATAAGAGGGGCTGAGCGAAGCGTACTTAGCCATTCAACGGTTTGCATAGGTAGGGTGGTTAGACAGGTTCATGGTTACAATAGGAGGCTGACAGGAAAACATGGGCATCGAGGCAATATACTAAAGAGCGATACTCTAGCAATAGGCAAAGATAGTAATGGTATCCGGGTTCGGTCATCTTGCCTGGGATTCCACAAGGGAGAATAACAAGTCCATGAAGTATACAGAGCAACACAGTCGAGCGAATCCTCACAACTCCGGAACAAAACCGAAGCTATCAAGAGAAGCAACCGGAAATAAGCAAACAACACGGTAAACACACAATCATAAACATGGCATACGATGCACATCCAAGTATGATGCATGTCCGGTTTAATTATGCATGGCATGGCAAAGTGCACAAACAAGTACTACAAGTTAAGTGGAGCTCAATATGCAACGAGTTGCATATTGACAAAACACCACATTTAATTATTTAATTGGCTCTCGTTTATTTACCAGACAAGATTAAATGTTTTTAACATGGCAAGAGGTGAAGCATAAAGAAACTACGCTATTTAGACATTTAAATGAGGCCGGAAATAACAACAACAAATTCCGGAAAATCCCCATGAGCATGTTTAGTAAATTATAAGCAAGCAACAATTAAACATATAATGTTGTTAACATGATGCAGATGACATGATCAAGTTTATGCAATTATTAGTTAAACGTTAACATAAGGGATAAGGAGTATTTGTCACCGTGGTGGAAAGAAAAGGTGCCACGGCAACGATCCGAAAATGATGCAACGGCAACATCTCGGTTCCGGTAACTCGTTGAGAGTCCGGTGCAAAAGATGAAGGTGGCGTGAGCGAGACATGCAAGAAGAAAGTGGGCGATCCCGTTGCCGGGTTCCCACGAGTCGGCGACGAGGCAACCGAGGAGCACGGCAAAAGATGATACGGCACGGTGCACACGAGGGCAAGCATTTCATACAACCACAAGCATTCACAAGCGTTCATCCACGGGTCATCGTCTCGGGGTTATACCTTCGGAACACTCGTTTCGGGGCGGCTCGAGATCGTCGAGGGACGTAGAGGAAGTAGTGGTACACGGCCGTAGAGGAAGAAGTCGTTCTCGCGAGTCATGGTACACATGTCGTAGAGGGAAGTAGACGTTCTCGTTTCCGAAGAGGTACTTGTCGAGGCATCGGACGTCTTCGGGGCGACGGTAGTGGAAGTAGTTGTACTCGCGGTCTTCGGCGACGGTAGTGGTTCTTGTGCACGAAGTCGTTCACGGTAGTCGTTCGGGCGTCGAGTTCGTAGAGGTACTTGCGGTCTCGGCGACGGTAGTTGTTCACGAGCTCGTTTTTCCGTAGATGTTCGGTTCGTCGTGGTACTTGTCGCGGTCGTGGTACTTGTCGGTCCATGAAGTAGTCGAACTTGACGGGTCGCCGAGTAGCCGAACTTGGACACACCGGAAGGAACACTTGGCAAAAGAAACATAGGCAGCAACAAACTTGGTGGTCTCGGTACTTGGACAGCAGCAATACAAGGCACACAAACAAATACTACAGCACGGGGAGGCGCTGTCGAGGCCACGGCAGCAGCATGACGACGAGGACGGACGAGGCAGGGCCGGCTGCTGCCTGGGGACGGAGGTTGGCAGCGCCTGGCGATGGAGGAAACGACGATGACCGAGGTCGGGCTGGAGGAGACGAGGCAGGGGCGGCGTCCTGCCTTGGCGCGCAAGGAGCGGCGCGGGAGGCCAGGCAGAGGCGCGGTGGCTCTGGCCAGCGAGCTGGAGGACGGAGCCTCGGGACCTGATCCGGCGCGAAGGGGAGCTCCCGTGGACGGGTGCTGGCTGGCGCCTTGCTGGAGAAGCGCGGCGCAGGGAAACGGAGGGAGGCAGGGCCTGGCCGGTCGGACGAGGCGCTCGGGCCTCGGGAGCTCGAGCGGGGAGGCCAGGCGCTGGAGATCGCGACGACGGCAGGGCCGCTCGACCTGGATGACGGGGCGCGGGGGAGGGAAGACCCTTGGCGCGTGGAGGAGCCGGCGCATCGATCGATGCGGGACGAGGAAGAGGCGAGGCGAGCGAGCGCTCGGGCTGGGCGCGCAGGAGGAGAAGGCCACGGCGAGGCTGAGGACGGCTGGCTCGAATCGGGGGCGCTCGGGGCCTGGGCGATGCGGGCGCGGCCTTGGCGCGCGGCGGAGGACCTGATGGCAGAGAGGCCGGGGCGGTCGGGCGCTGTCTGGCCGAGGGATGAGGGTGCGGGCGTGCGAGGGGAGGGAAGAGCGAAGGGGATCGGGACGAGGGAAGGAGATCGAAGGGAGGCTGCGGGGGCTAGAGCGAGGCACTGGCGGCGGCTCGGGATGAGAGGAACGAGAGGAGGGGTCCTGGGTCGGCCTAGGGTTAGGGGAGGTGTTGGGCCAGATGGCCTAGAGGACTGGCCCGCTGGGAGAAATGGCCTAGGAGGAGAGGGAGACTGCTGGGCTTCTTCTTATTTTATTTCTTTAACAGAAATAAAAATAGAGAGAGAAAAGGAAAAAAACAGAGAATGAAAGAAAAGGAGAAAAGAAAGAAAGGGAAGCTATGCAAGAATTTGCACATGAGGTTATTTTCTCGGGCTCATAAAAATGAGCACGGTCCGAGAAAATAGAAAAGGCAAGATCGAAAGAAATAATTCAAACACATTTGAGTTTAATTCAAATGGTTTGAACTAAGACTTGATTATAGAAGTGTCCAAAAATGTTCGAATTTTCGGAGGAACCTCGAAACAACGGAAAAGAATTATTGGCAAGGTTTTTGAAGGAGAAACTCGAAGTAGGAAAAGCATGGGGAAAATGCAAGTGTGTTACGGTGATTCCGAAGCAATGGAATATTTATTATATAGCTCCCTAAATATTGAGAGGCTTTTATATGTTATAAAGAGAAGTCATCCTTCCCTCGATTTAAATGGACCGAAGGTCCACACAATTTATTTGGTTGAGATGCAAAAGAAATATGACATGATGGCATGATGACATGATGCAATGCAAAATAAATAACACAAGCGCAAAAGAAACACAAGGGGAAACCCGAAACATCTGGAATCTTCTGGAATCTTTTGGGATCTTCTGGGACGTCGGTCTTCGGGCGTCACATGGAGCCAAGCCTGAAACTGAGTGCTTCTACTGCAAAGGGACTGGACACTATAAGCGGAACTGCCCCAAGTATTTGGCGGATAAGAAGGATGGCAAAGTGAACAAAGGTATATTTGATATACATGTTATTGATGTGTACCTTACTAATGCTCGTAGTAGCACCTGGCTATTTGATACTGGTTCGGTTGCTAATATTTGTAACTCGAAACAGGGGCTACGGATTAAACGAAGATTAGCTAAGGACGAGGTGATGATGCATGTGGGAAATGGTTCCAAAGCCGATGTGATCTCCATCGGCACGCTATCTCTACATCTACCTTCGGGATTAGTTTTAGACCTTAATAATTGTTATTTGGTGCCAGCGTTGAGCATGAACATTATATCTAGATCTTGTTTGTTGCGAGACAGTTATTCATTTAAATAAGAGAATAATGGTTGTTCTATTTTTTTGAGTAATATCTTTTATGGTCATGCACCTTGAAGAGTGTTCTATTCTTGTTGGATCTCGATCGTAGTGATACACATATTCATAATATTGAAGCCAAAAGATGCAAGGTTTATAATGATAGTGCAACTTATTTGTGGCACTGCCGTTTAGGTCATATTGGTGTACGCACGAAGAAACTCCATGCTGATGGACTTTTGGAATCACTTGCTTGCGAATAACTTGGTGCATGTGAACCATGCCTCATGGGCAAGATGACTAAAACTCCGTTCTCCGGAACAATGGAGTGAGCAACAAATTTGTTGGAAATCATACATACTGATGTATGTGGACCGATGAGCATTGAGGCTCGCGGCAGGTATCATTATTTTCTGACCTTCACTGATGATTTGAGCAGATATGGGTATATCTACTTAATGAAGCACAAGTCTGAAACATTTGAAAAGTTCAAAGAATTTTAGAGTGAAGTATGGAATCATCGTAACAAGAAAATAAAGTTTCTACGATCTGATCACGGAGGCAAATATTTGAGTTGTGAGTTTGGTCTTCATTTGAAACAATGTGGAATAGTTTCACAGCTCACGCCACCCGAACACCACAGCGAAACAATGTGTCCGAACGTCGTAACTATACTTTATTAGATATGGTACAATCTATGATGTCTCTTACCGATTTACCACTATCGTTTTGGGGTTATGCTTTAGAGACAACTGCATTCACGTTAAATAGGGTACCATCTAAATCCATTGAGACGACGCCTTATGAACTATGGTTTGGCAAGAAACCAAAGTTGTCGTTTCTTAAAGTTTGGGGTTGTGATGCTTATGTGAAAAAGCTTCAACCTGATAAGCTCGAACCCAAGTCAGAGAAATGTGTCTTCATAGGATACCCAAAGGTAACTGTTGGGTACACCTTCTATCACAGATCCGAAGGCAAGATATTCGTTGCTAAGAATGGATACTTTCTAGAGAAGGAGTTTATCTCGAAAGAAGTGAGTGGGAGGAAAGTAGAAATTGATGAGGTAATTATACCTTCTCCTGAATTGGAAAGTAGTACATCACATAAACTAGTTCTAGTGATTCCTACACTAATCAGCGAGGAAGCTAATGATGATGATCATGAAACTTCAGATCAAGTTACTACTGAACCTCGTAGGTCAATGAGAGTATGTTCCGCGCCAGAGTGGTACGGTAATTCGGTTCTAGAAGTCATGTTACTAGAGCATGGTAAACCTATGAACTATGAGGAAGCGATGATGAGCCTAGATTCCGCAAAATGGCTTGAGGCCATGAAATCTAAGATGGGATCCATGTTTGAGAACAAAGTGTGGACTTTGGTTGACTTGTCCGATGATCGGCAAGCCATTGAAAATAAATGGATCTTTAAGAGGAAGACTGACGATGATGGTAATGTTACTGTCTACAAAGCTCGACTTGTTGCGAAAGGTTTTCGACAAGCTTAAGGAGTTGACTACGATGAGACTTTCTCACCCGTAGCGATGCTTAAGTCTGTCCGAATCATGTTAGAAATTGCCGCATTTTATGGTTATGAAATTTGGCAAATGGATGTCAAAATTGCATTCCTTACTGGATACCTCAAAGAGGAGTTGTATATGATGCAACCAGAAGGTTTTGTCGATCCTAAAGGTGCTAACAAAGTGTGCAAGCTCCAACGGTCCATCTATGGACTGGTGCAAGCATCTCGGAGTTGGAATATACGATTTGATGAGGTGATCAAAGCATATGGTTTTATACAGACTTTTGGAGAAGCCTGCATTTACAAGAAAGTGAGTGGGACACTGGTGCGCGTCAGTCCTAAACAAACGGGTTTTTACCCCTTTCAGGGACGGGATTTGGAACCGTTGCCAAGTGAGTGTGTGCGATAGGGTGTCCTTCCCACACAACCCAGAAATCATCGGGGATAGGCCCTCCTGGGACCCAGGCTGGGGCCGTTTGCGATCGGCGAGGCATGGAAAGCTTACCATTTCCGTAGGTATGTACATCCCACACGGCAATATGAGAAAATCATTTCCGTAGGTATGTACACCCCATACGGTAGTCCGAGAAAATCATTTCCGTAGGTATGTACATCCCACACGGTGAATCCAAGAAAAACATTTCTGTTCATATGTATATCACACACAGTCAATCCAAGGAATATGTTTTCATTCTTATGTACATCCCACACAGTCAATCCAGGGAAAACGTTTCCGTTTGGACGTAAATCCCACATAGTTTTATGTGTAGGCTCGTGTGTGAAAGGTGTAACTAACACACACGGTCTTTCTTGGTTAACTGTTTGCTTTTATCAACTATATCACACACGATTTGATGAAGAAAACTGTGTGGCATTGGGCTATCCATCGCAAGCGCTTTTACTGCTAAAACCATTTGCAAAGGTCCATGACACATTTAGCAGGTTTATTAGTTTACAATTAATAATTCTAGTATTACGCAAATTCACATTTCATATCAAACAATTGTTTGCCGATTTCATATCAGGCACATAAATATATTATAACATCACAGTATGGTAGCTACATGAAAACAACACATTACATCATATAGCTAGTTCAACTTCATAAGAACAATATATTCATTTCCTTAATCGAGATCGTTGTAATGCCCAAGATGCGACTATATCTCCTACGTGTCGAGGCACAACTTAGAGGCATAATCGCATTTTGGTATGATCGCAAGATGGTCATCTTCACACATTCCCATGTACAAGAACAAATGAAAAAAATACATAGTTGGCTTACAATCGCCACTTGACACAATGCATAAGTAAGTCATACATTCATCCAAAATACACACATAGTCCGTCTACGGACAAGTCCAAATGAAAAGAAGATAACCACCCACTATGCCCGATCGGCCCTAGTAGGAACCACTACTGATCGTCGAGGTACGTCACGTACATACACCCACGTTCCTCATTGAACTCCCACTTGAGTTCCTGACCATCACCTGAATCGTACTTGGTTGTACCTGCACCTGTGTTTGTAGTAAACTGTGAGTCACGAGGACTCAGCAATCCCATTCTCGGGTATCAAAACTATCAAAGCCTTTGGGTAAGGAGGAGTGTATAAGTGGGCAGCTGCAAGCGCGAAGCGTAGATGAGGTGGCTAGCTTACGTATCATCAGAGCGAGAAGAGAAGTGAAAGCAATCGGTCGTGAAATAGTCCATGATCACTAGATGATCCTGTCTACCTACGAGTCATTCGTAACCCAGCCATGTTCTCTTCCCGAACTCCCTCGAAAAGAGACCATCACGACTACTCACACAGTAGTGTATTATGTTTTGAGTTGTTCTGTCAAGTTATCTACAACCGGATATTAACAAATTCCAATCTGCCACATGACCGCGGGCACGGCTTTCGAAAGATCAAAACCCTGCAGGGGTGTCCCAACTTAGCCCATCACAAGCTCACGATCAGCGGAGTAACAACTCCATGTTGGGAAGGCCCGAGTATTCTCGGAATCCCGTGCACAAGATATTTCGACAATAGCAAAACTAATCCAACAAAGACTCTCGACATGCCGACACCCTGATAGGAGCCACGTGTATCTCGTCTCAGGCCACGATCGGATGAGAGACGCGCATGGGAGCCAAACACCCAAGTTGCCAAGAGGTGGCCCCGCAAAGTGCTCTAGTTTGGACCAACACTCAAAACGAGCACTGGCCCGGGGGGTTGATTAAATAATCCTCGGGTTTGTAACTCCCTCAGTAAGTTTTTTAGTTATTAGGCAAATGGTAGAACCAAGGTTGGTCCTTGCTGGAAAAGCTTTACACGAAGCAAAATATCGAGGGGCGGGGGGGGGGCATAAACCCCAACCGTGTTAGGAACGCAAAATCAAGGAACATAACACCGGTTTATCGGTTCCTAACGTGGCACGAGCGGAACAAAACACCGAGCAAAAGGCCAAGCCTTCCACCCATTGCGAGGTATATAAAGTGCATTATTTGAATAGAGATATTGTGTTATTCCCAAAATGTCAAATCCTCATGGAGCAAACTTCAACTTCACATGCAACTAACAACGCTACAAAAGGGGCTGGAGCAAAAGTGTAACTTAGCCAAACAACAGTTTGCTAGGAAGGTAGCTAGAGGTTTCATGGCAAGGTGGGGGATGACATGCAAAATGATATGTATCGCAACAAAGCAATAGAGCGAGGCATCTAGCATAGCAACAATAGAGGTGATATCAAGGGATGGTCATCTTACCTGTTATCTCCTCGATAGGATCGTAAGCTTGCTCTTCGTAATCGTATTCAACCGGTGCCTCGACCTCGGACTCAACTCGTCTCCCGGGGCTACCCAAAGTAAACAAGCATCCACATAAACACACTTGACAAGAAAAGTAACACATGCTACATGCACGATGCATATGAATGCAAGAACGAAGCTACGGTGCTACCGGTATGGAAGGATATGGTGTCGCGAAGGCACGGTGTGTGAAAGATGGATGTGGGCAAGCTCTTTGCAAACCAAGTATGCCATTGGATAGATTGGACGGTTTATAGCCCTCAAACCAATATAAAGATCACCAGAAACGGATGCACGGTTTGCAAATGACACCCACAACAAGATGCAATGCAAAACTGGTAAAAACAGCAATATGACAACTTTAGAGCAAAGTTTAAATATGCTACAAAAATCTAACATAAGAACTAAAAGCATGGCAGTGAAATATACATATTTTTCTACAAATATGAACAACTAGAACCATCTAACACTTACTAGAGCTTGTCTAAAACAGCAGGTCGAGAATGCAAAAGATAACAGTTTTCTGACTTGGTGAAATTTATAGGGCATGGCAGAAAACAGAATTATGAAGCAAGTTTATAGCCCTCAAACCAAAAGCTACAGCAACCTATCATGGCATGGAAAGGCATGGCATCACAGAGCAATATGCATACAACAATAACCCCCCACTTAGAATGACTAGATGTTCATGGATCAAATGCTTGCATCAACACAACATGGCATCATGATTATAACTGTCCCGGACTTAGTCAAAATTTACATGGCAGAAAACTAACATCATGAAGGCATGTTTACAAGCTTGTTTCACTCTACTCATAGCAATTCATGACATGTGGAGTATACTAGCAGAAAATAGACATGATGTAGAGCATGTTCATGTGCAAAACCACCCCAAAGCATAAATGGATTAAATTGCACGAAAATAACAAAATGCCATATGCAGCAAAAATGACATGTTTGAAAACTTGCTCCAATGCAAAAACTAATGGCACCACTGGATTCCTTGGATTTTTCTAGCCAAAAAACATATATAATATGTTGGGGTCTTATAGGAAAATCATCTCAAACTTGTTGAAATGCAAATTTGCCTAAAAGGGAAATTGACAGAAATGGCATTTTCTTTTAAAGGAAATGTCCAAATTTGGACCTGCCGAAAAGGGAAAGATTCCACTTGCCAGAATGGAATATTCGTTGGGAGAAAAAAAGGAAACTCTTTATTTCATCCGACTGATCCATCGAAGCAGTAAACCGTCTCTTGCACGTGACATGTGTCGTGCCCCACGACTGGCCCACAACCGCTATCCTCTCCCCTTCTCGCGTACCTTATCCTGTTGCATCGTCTTCCCTGTGGCTCAGTCCTCCTCGCTTTGCTTTTCCTCTCCGTTGCTGCTCTACAACTCACTTTCTCTCAACCCACCTGCAGATACAGTGGGGAGGGCTTCACCGCGTCACCATCGAAGCTGCAGGTCGCCCTGGTGTTGCTGACGGGTGCGCCGACGGGTTATACCAAGCCGTTCGCCGGCGGGGAGCACTGCTTGTATGAGGCCAACCACTGTATACTACGACGCCGCTCGCCTGTATCAGTGATGGTGTTGCAAGGAGAGTTGTCTGCTACATGTCGGCATTGTGGGCGAGCTGATCGCTGACGCTCACGGCTGCTGCAATGGAGCATGGCCAGTGGTTTGCTTCAATGGATCAAATTACCGAGGAGTGCGATGCTGCGACAGCGCTGCAATGGAGCGTCGCCGGGGTCGTCAATGCTACAATGGAGCTGCAATGGAGCACCGCCGGGTCGCCGAAACATCGCCGTTGCTACAATGGAGCACATCGGTGCTGCGATGGAGCATCGCCGGGCCGCCGGAGTATCATCGGGTCGTCAGAGCATCACCGGTAGGATGAGAATCGTCAAGGCCGTCGGAACATCGCCGTTGCTACAATTAGCAAGTCGGTACTGCGATGGAGCATCGTCGGGCCGCCAAAGGATCGTCGGGTCGTCGGAGCATCACCGGTGCTACGATGAGCATTGTCAGGGCCGCCGGAACATCGGTGTTGCTAGAATGGAGCACGTCGGTGCTGCGATGGAACAT